>JAGFBZ010000964.1:0-139316 GCA_018398805.1 Hirundichthys speculiger | reverse complement strand
CTCGACCCGCTTCAGCCCGCTTCAGCCCGCTTCAGCCCGCCTTCACCCGCTTCAGCCCGCTTCAGCCCGCTTCATTCCGCTTCAGCCCGCTTCAGCCCGCCTCGACCCGCTTCTCAGCCCGCCTCGACCCGCTTCAGCCCGCCTCGACCCGCTTCAACCCGCTTCGACCCGCTTCAGCCCGCTTCAGCCCGGAGCTGAAGGCTGTTTGAAAATAAAAGGTCTGGGGGGGGACGGATGTGAGAGCGTTCAGCATCCTTATCGCAGTAAAACATTAATGCGCAGAAATCCAGCTGGACTACAGGTAACCGAGCTGCAGATAATGTGGACACCAGAATGAACAAATCACAAAATAAAACATGAAAAATATATTGAAAAACAAGAACCTAAACTTGATGATTTTTTTTTTTCCTTTTAAAGCAAAGCAACCATCAAGACTGAGCCAGAAGCGAATATTAAAGCTGACATTCACGGGTTTGATGGTGCTCATGCAGGAGAACGTTATTTTGTTGCTAGTTTCCTCACCTGTCGTTCTGGAGCTTCTGTTGGTTGTATCGGGTGTGGAAGTCTCTTAACTCTGCTATCAGTCCTGCAGACAACATCTCATCCACGCGCTCGTCCAACCGCTTATCCAGAGCTGAAAAACACAAGATGGAGGCCGGTTACATGCAGCATTAGTCTGCTGAGGAGGTCAGTCAGTGCGTTTACATGGGACGTTAATTCAGAATTAAAGTTAAATCCGAATAAAAGTTACCACGTAAACACCTAATTCCATATGAAAATGTCAATTCCGAATTAAACTTAATTCCGAAGTAAGTGGCTGGTTTATTCTCATTTTAATTCCGCATTAAGTAATTCCGCGGTCATGTAAACACTCATTCCTGTTTAAATTAATTCCCGTCTTTCTGCGCATGCTAGTTCTCTTGCCCGTCTGTCGCTATGACGCTTATATTTCTCGCTGGGCTTGTTTTCAAAACAAAGTTTTAAAAACGGCAGCACGCAGTAAACGGTGTTCAAGAGCAGAGACGATTTATTTAATAAATAGCTTGGAGGAACTGGAAATAATTAAAAGAACAGATGGCAGGAAACATAAAAATTGTGAGCTTTTCAAAGTTGTAGCGGCCAGGTTAAATGAAGGAGGTTTCACAGATAGAGACGCCACCCAGGTCTAAAATAAGTGGAATGTTGTTGCTAACCGAGTTAGCTAAGTTTGTTTTCTTCCGGTAGACGTAAATACGTCCGCCCCCCCCCCATCCAATCAGAACCCTTCCCAACCCCCAGACCTAAAGCGGAGTTGGATAAAGCCGAACTAACGTGTTTTCCATGTAAACCTCAATTCGGAATTACTATTTCCATGTAAACTCGAAGGAAAATAGTTTAATTCGGAATTATTTAATTCCTAATTATTAATTCCGAATTAAAAAACATCATGTAACCGTGGCCAATGTAACCCCCCCCTCCACCTTCTCACCCTCTGTGTCTGCATGTAACCAGAAGATGCAGGGGTCTGGGAACCTCAGCGGCCCCCCAAGGTCGTGGCCCCCCTGCTGGCCCCTCTGCTCCTCCAGCCAGCGGCTGTGGGGGACCCCCGTCTCCTCATGGACCTGAAGGCTTCTGTTTTAACCACGGAGATACGCTGGAGGTTACATTTAAAATCAAACTTTATGAAAAGACAACCACACAAAGGTTTTCACATGTTCTGTACAAACGTGTGTTATTCCTACGGTTACATTACACTCGCTACATGTCAGGGATTAAAGCAGTTAATCTAATGTAAATGAAAACCCCCAACTCTCTTCTTCAGACACAAATTAAGAGAGCGGTTTAAGACGGATGAATACTAGAAACACCCACTATGGACCAATAAGAAACAGAAAATACGAACCAAAGTTATTTTTTAGTATGAAATCACACTTTCCTAAACAAGAGATGGCTAAAAAAACCCTCTGTGACACTGAAAATTTAAATGCAAACCCCTTTGTTTTTTTTTTGCAGTCATGCCTGGCTGGACACCGAGGTTACGAGGAAAAGATGATTCCTGTCGTCTCCTGTCACCTCACAGAGCAGAGTAACCTAACCTAGTCATACCTCGAGACCACAGAGCTCCGACTGTGTCTGAGCTGAAACTCTTCATCGCTGCAGCCTAAAGGGAGCGAACGCTCTTCATCGTTTCATACCAAACACCAGAAACACTTGTTACTTACTTCATGAAACTGGCTCCCAGGTTCTCTCAACCACGATGGACCCGAACTCTGGACTCGGGAGGATTTAGGCGTAACATCCTGAACCTGTGGAGATGTGCACCTCCAACTCAACAGCAACGGACATTTTATTTATTTACTAAATGTAGCATCATGAAATTAAGAGAAATCAAAATTACAGCAACAGGATGGGTTCGAGAGATCTATTTCAGATTTATTGATTCCTCTAAAAGGTGATTTAGTAGGTGATTTTGGTATATTTTCTATTTTGTTGAATTGAAAACCATTCCTTCCTGGAAGTTAGAAAACTAGTAGCTGCATCAAAACTAAAACTGTCTTCCTTCAGTGAAGAGAAGACGGATCCTTGACTATACCGGTTCAAAAAAACAAACAAAACAAAAAAAAACATTATACAAAGAACTGATCGATCCAATATTGGTACCAGGGGGCTGATACTGACATAATTCAGTGATTAACTGTCCAAATTAAAATTAAAATCTTTCCCACTTGATTTATCCAGTTCACATGAAGGAGTTGTGTTTGTAACTTACTTGAAGAGATGGGTAATATAGATATTCATATTTTCTACAGTTTTGCACCATCATTGCGAACATTCAATAGGAAAACAACAACAATAAAAGCTTTTTGATACCAGAGTCACCATCTGTTATCAGCAGGTGTACAACAGGTGAAGTGGACTGGAACTAAAGAACGTGGAGCGGTGCATCGCTAATAAACATCCTCCAACAACAGTGAGACTATTTTCTTTTTTTGAAAGATATTGTAAATGGGAT
This sequence comes from Hirundichthys speculiger, assembly GCA_018398805.1. Taxonomy (NCBI): domain Eukaryota; kingdom Metazoa; phylum Chordata; class Actinopteri; order Beloniformes; family Exocoetidae; genus Hirundichthys; species Hirundichthys speculiger. The sequence goes on along the minus strand of JAGFBZ010000964.1, from coordinate 136,324 downwards.
TAACCACAAGATCAATAAATAAATAATTGAATGACCTGGCGTATATAATACCTTTTATTGGGGCCTCTTACCTGTGATGGGGTCTTTAAAACTACTATAATGGTAAAGTTACTATATAGTGATCCCTTATTTTCAACGGTTAATGGGGACCGGCGCCCACCGAGCCAAAATAATGTGTTTAAAATATATTTAAAAACCGTAAAAAAGTAGCGAAACAAGACAAAGGCTCAACTGTGGTCTTTCTGTTTCCTTCACAGCCTCTGGTCTCTGAACCGTAAAGAAACCGCTGCTATTGTGCTATTTTTGGCTCGTAATTAGCGGCTAACACGCTAACAACAACAAAACAAAAAGTCTGGTTTTCTCTGCATGGAACGGGAACTTTATTGTGTCACTGCAGGAACTTGTATCATCACACAGGTTGTATTGTTGGGCTCCTGTCGGTTAACAGAGAATGTAAATCTATACACGCTGGGCTGCTGTTGATGCTCACTACACTTTTATCTAACCCACACACACACTACATTACCCATAATGCCACCTTCTTAAAGGGGCCAGGCTGGCTCACTACATTTCTTCGCTGTGAGAGAAAGAACACAACATCCTGTGATGTTTCCGTGATTTTTCTTGATTTTTTTTTTAAATTATATATTTCTGAAAAAAAATCAGCGTATAACTAAAACCACGGAACTTAAAGCGCGAATTGGCGAGGGATCACTGACGAGCTTCTAACATCTAACCAAGCTGCTAGTCCTGAGACCAGGACTGGTTGGCAAGGCTCCATCATTTCTTTTAAAGGCTGGATAATCTATTTAATCTATCCATCTATCTAAGAAATAAATTAAAAAGCAGTTACATGGGAAGATGTGCTACATTTTAAATCCACGTGAAAAAAAGGAGGTCAAATGAGATGCATATCCAGGATAAAATATCCACCTGTAGACAGTACCAGCAGCATCACCTGGCTATCTTCCGCTTGTCGTTGGGGTGCAACACGGCGGCCATGCTGGGATCCACCTCAGCCAGTCGTTTATGTAGCTCAGCTCCTCCAAGCTTCTCCAGCTCCACCTTCCTTTTTGGAGCTGCATGTCTTCCGTCCCCCACGTCCTCATTTTCCTGCTGTTAGAAATCTTTTACTTAACATTTTTCCCCCATTTAAAAAGTATGTTCTTTATTTGAGGCTGAAAGAACTACGACATGTAAATAAATGATGATGCAGCATGACATCGTAGCCTTTAAAACTCACTTCTTAGATGCTAAGGGTTTAAAATGAAGTCATTAAGGCGTTGCAATGTTTTTAAAGCAGTAAAGTGGGAAGCACTGATGGGCAATGTTGATCTCACATATAAAGAGAAAAAAAAGAAGATAAAAGATATTGACAATGTCAACAGCCTCAGAAGTTTATAAAAAGCCCTTTGACTCTCACCCCCGTATCCAGCAGGACTCTCCACAGCAGAGATTCAATGTAATAGTTTGTTCCTCCGACCACGATGGGTAATCTGTTGCGTCTGTGCACGTCATCTACGTTGGAGCGTGTTAAGTGTTTAAACCTGGAAGTTTCTGTAGCAGAAGAGTTACACGAGTGTAAAACAACGACAATGCAAACAACAATGCTGTGCTACTAAACTGAAAACATGATGAGCAGGACGGCGGCGTTTAAAAGTCAATAAGACTGCAGATCCATCCATCATTGTGAGAGTCTGGGTCGTGGGGGGGGCAACACCTTCACCAGACCTCTGTCTCCCCGCCTCCTCCTCCAGCTCCCCTGAGGAGAAAACCCAGGCGTTTCCAAGCCGGCTGGGAGACATAATCTCTCCGGCGTGTGCCGGGCCCCCCGGGCCCCCAGGGCCCCCAGGGCCCCCGGGGGTCCAGCTGGACAGACCTGCCTGAAACACCTCCCCAGGGAGGCGTCCAGGGACTCGCCTTTAGCTCGGCTCCCTCTTCATCACAGCAGGACTGAGTCGGCGTTCCTGCAGAGGCTGCACCGATCTCCTTTCATCTCCTCACTCATGAACAAGAGCTCCTCCATGAGGCTGCTCCTCATCCCAAACTCAAACCCTCTACCACACTGAAAAACACCGTCTCAGAATCGGAGGTGCCGATTCTCACCCCCCCGCCACAAGATCACGACTCAGTGAAGCCAAAATGACCACAGTGGCTGCGTTTACATGGGACGTTTAATTCCTCTTTAATTCAGAATTAAAGTTAAAGCCGAATAAAAGTTACTATGTAAACACTTAATTCCATATGAAAATGTCAATTCCGAATTAAACTTAATTTCGAAGTAAGTGGCTGGTTTATTCCCATTTTAATTCTGAATTAAATAATTCCACGGTCATGTTTACACTCATTCCTGTTTAAATTAATTCCCGTCTTTCTGCGCATGCTAGTTCTCTTGCCCGTCTGTCGCGATGACGCTAATATTCCGCGCTGGGCTTGTTTTCAAAACGGCAGCACGCAGTAAACGGTGTTCAAGAGCAGAGACGATTTATTTAATAAATAGCTTGGAGGAACTGGAAATAATTAAAAGAACAGATGGCAGGAAACATTAAAATTGTGAGCTTTTCAAAGTTGTAGCGGCCAGGTTAAATGAAGGAGGTTTCGCAGATAGAGACGCCACCCAGGTCAAAAATAAGTGGAATGTTGTTGCTAACCGAGTTAGCTAAGTTTGTTTTCTTCTGGTAGATGTAAAGACGTCCCCCCCCATCCAATCAGAACCCTTCCCAACCCCCAGACCTAAAGCGGAGTTGGATAAAGCCGAACAAACGTGTTTTCCATGTAAACCTTAATTTGGAATTACTATTTCCATGTAAACTCGAAGGAAAATAGTTTAATTCGGAATTATTTAATTCGGAATAATTAATTCAGAATTAAAAAACATCATGTAACCGCAGCCAATGTCTGCAAAAAACAAGAAGTCTGTTACATTACAAATGCATTCATGCCAGAGGAAGCACATCAGCCTCCACCACGACAGCTGACAATACTGCTCCTTTTTTCTGTTGATGCGTCAAACCAAAAAAACAACACCTGAATTATTGGTTTCGCTAACAGCAGCAAGTTTTATTCACGGCTAGCAGCGAACTCGACGGTCTTACAGCTCTGTACATTTAGTAAATCCTGTACGTTTTATTCATTTACCATCTCTGTATCAGGTTCTTCCAGTACTTTGACCCGAGTCAACGCCAGGCAGGAACTGTGGGGCAGAGTGCAGCGTGAGGAGCCCAGTTTCAGTCCTCTTGAATGTTTACAGGCAGGGATTAACTGCAGCTGCATCATCAGGGTGTTTTAGTCCAACTATGAGAAATCTGATTTAGACTGACTTCAGAACAACTTTTAAACACACTGATGGAGACTGGATGGAGTAGTGCTGCAGCTACTGATGAGATAAAACACTCTTTAGTGGTTATTTTATACCGAGTTAAAATCCATCTATTAACGTGAGCTTTTTAAATGTTGTTTTCAAAATAATTACATCTAAGCTCTACATATCAATAAAAAAGGCTTTTAAAATTGATTTAATCACTCAAACCTAAATTAAAAGGTCACTGTAATTGGTCTAATAAACCTTTCCAGATTAGCGGACAGCAGCAATTGCTTCTCTAAGATCAGTGCTGATGTCTTTTCTCCCTGGCATTGTGTTAACCCGCAGCTGAATGCTCCGCACCAACAAGCACACCTGTATTTTTTCACATAACTGCAGCTATTCTCCGTCTGCTCCCGCCTCACCTCTCAGGACTTATTCCTTAGAAGGATGTTTGTAAGAGGCAGGACGATTTTTGATGAATGATAATGAATTATTCACAAGTTCTACAGTCATGGAAAAAATGATTAGACCACCATTTTTTCTTCAGTTTCTTGTTCATTTTAATACCTGGTACCACTAAACGTCATCATGTGACTAAAACAGACAGAAAAGAAAACACTGAATGCATAAAAGCAGTGTTTTTGGCAGTACAACGCCATAGCTATTGATGTAAAAACTTAAGTGATTTAGGTTATAATCAAGAAAACCATGGAAAATGGTAAGATATCAGCTCTTAAATAAAACTCTTATGAGCAATCTTTGTGGTTATCGTTATGTTTGTCCAAACAAATGTACCTTTAGTTGTACCAGGCATTAAAATGAACAAGAAAATGAAGAAAACAAGGGTGGTCTAATCATTTTTTACATGACTGTATGCCTCTTCGCTGCTATTTTATGTTCATTCACTTCCTCATTTTGTGTACATCACCGTGTGTTTGTCTCACATTGCTGCGCATCTTTGTCAGGACGCTCTCTCAAAAAAAAAAAAACGAAAAAATATTTTAAATCTACAGAGCCACTTTTCGCCTTCTTAAATAAAATATGCACAAGTAAACTCTGCAATATTAAAGCAAACAAAAACCACACCTTATTTCCTCTGTGTCATCCGGTGTCGCATCTTTTCTCATCCCCACCCTCCTCCTTCCCCTGAGCCCCCCCCCCCCCCCCCCCCTCCCCCCTCCACTCTGGGATAATCAAATAACCACTCAAACAAGATAAAGGCCCATCAGGCATCGTCACTCACCTCCTTTCACGCACACACACACAACACACACACACACACACACACACACACACACAGAAACACACACACACACACACACACACAGAAACACACACACACACAAACACACACACACACACAAACACACACACACACAGAAACACACACAGAAACACACACACCTGCATGTGTCTGCCTGCAGAGGAGTGAGGACGATCACAGGCAGGTAAAACCAGAGAGACACCTGAGAGGAGGGGTTTATGTGAAGGCTATGAGTGACGGCACCAACACCTCATTAGGTTTTGTGTTTTTTAACTTTTTATCATCGGCCCTCTCTCACCATCACACACTCGTTTATCAGTTAAAGTCTTCAGCGCAGCTTTTCCCTCCTCATCTGTATTCATCTCTTCCCAGCAGCCTCGCGCCGCACCGAGCCTATTCTTGGAGCTACCGCAACCCCTCGCCGCACTGCTGTGCACGTGTGTGCGCGACAGAGGGATGAGCGTGCACGCGCGTCTGTGCGGATGCCACCCTGATCTATTAATACTCTCTCCGGTTATCGCCCCCCCCCCCCCCCCCCCCTCCACATCTGCGTGACGGCCAGAGTCTGCAGGAAGGTTCAGGCTTATAAAGCAGATTTTTAAAACTTGTTTTAGGTTCTTTAGCACTTTACAAAGACTTTCTCATTCAGATATTTGCACACACGCTCAAAGAGAACCGCTTTGTCTCCACAATAACACACAGATGAGCACACTGGCTGCAGTTACATGATGTTTTTAATTCGGAATTAATAATTAGGAATTAAATAATTCAGAATAAACTATTTTCCTTCGAGTTTACATGGAAATAGTAATTCTGAATTAAGGTTTACATGGAAAACACATTTGTTCGGCTTTATCCAACTCCGCTTTAGGTCTGGGGGTTGGGAAGGGTTCTGATTGGATGGGGGGGGGGACGTCTTTACGTCTACCGGAAGAAAACAAACTTAGCTAACTGGTTAGCAACAACATTTCACTTATTTTTGACCTGGGTGGCGTCTCTATCTGTGAAACCTCCTTCATTTAACCTGGCCGCTTTGAAAAGCTCACAATTTTTATGTTTCCTGCCATCTGTTCTTTTAATTATTTCCAGTTCCTCCAAGCTATTTATTAAATAAATCGTCTCTGCTCTTGAACACCGTTTACTGCGTGTTGCCATTTTAAAACTTTGTTTTGAAAACAAGCCCAGTGCGGAATATAAGCGTCATCGCGACAGACGGGCAAGAGAACTAGCATGCGCAGAAAGACGGGAATTAATTTAAACAGGAATGAGTGTATACATGACCGCGGAATTATTTAATTCAGAATTAAAATGGGAATAAACCAGCCACTTACTTCGGAATTAAGTTTAATTCGGAATTGACATTTTCATATGGAATTAAGTGTTTACATGGTAACTTTTATTCGGCTTTAACTTTAATTCTGAATTAAAGAGGAATTAAACTTCCCATGTAAACGCACTGATTGTGAGGTTCAGGGTCGGATTCAAACCACCGATCTCCTGACTGACGGACCGCCCCAGTCCGTCTGTGTGGGAACCAGAGACAATACTCCTCTATAAATACCATCTCCAGTCATCTCATATTCAGCAAAACATCTGCACAGAGACAACGGATCTCTTTACAAACATAAATACCACCAGACCAATTAGCGAACGTCAAATCCACTCAGTTCCCTCCCTGCAGGGGCGACTAACAGCAGTACATGAGGAATAAACTCTCACAAAAAAACAAAAACAAACAACAACAAGACTGTTCATCTGCTTTCACTTGTTTCCAGGAAAGGATATGAGCTCCAGAGCTCTGTTCCTGAAGTCCACCACCGTGTAGCTGCTCACCAGCGGGTCCACAAAGCTGATCATGTGATGTTCACATTCTCCACGTTCCTGAGGCGTCACCTTGTTGGTGATGATGTCCAGGCCCTGGTACACCTGCAGGGACAGAAGAGAGGCGGGTCAACGGGCTTTCTCCCTCTGGGAGCTCTTCACCTGCCACTATCCTTCATTTAATTTAATATTATTATTTTAGTTCATGATATTTGCTCGGGGGTCATAGAGACTATTGAGATTGTAACAGACGCTATACAATTAAAACTGAACTGAAAACAGAACAAACAGACCAAAGATCAGAGAATAAATCATGAAACATAGGGAGTTAAATAACAACCACCACAGAAGTAGAAGGTAAAATACACAGCATTTGGGAGGAATAGAATTGGAGAATATCACACGGAGTAGGAAAATTAGTCGTAGTGCTGGGCGATATGGAAAAAATCATATATCACGATATGGACTATTTTATATCACAATAACGATATATATCACAATATACCATAATAAAGTATGTTTTCAGTTATTCTCTGAAAAGTTTGACAAAAATTTCATTGCTTACTTTTCAACTTTATTTTGAAAGGACATTTAGCTGAACTGTCACAAACATACATTTTAGTGCAGCAAAAACAGGTAGGTACAGAGGTACAGTAGCTTTCACATTTTTTTTAAGTGCACAACAGTTTCTGAGAGGAAAAACACATTTTTGCACTGAAGTTCAGCCATAAAAAATAAACACAAATTATTTTTCAACTTTCTGAAATCTGTAACCTTGTAGTGCAAAGTTTGCAAACCAATATAAAGTGTCTAAAGTAAACATCAGGGTTGAAGAGAACTCTGTTTAAGGCATTAACCATGAATAAAAGTGCAAACATAAAAGGCTACTTTGTAGAAGTAGATATGATTCTATCAAATTTATCGTTGCAGGTTATTTAATTACATATTTGCTGTAATAATTGATAAAATTAGGTTAGAAACGATAGAAACGATAGAAGAGAAATGGCACGATACACACTTTTATATCGTCTCCACGATATGTATCGTCATATCGCCCAGCACTAATAGTAATAATAAGATTAGGACAAAGAGACCAGTGAGACCATCAGACCAGTGAGAGTTCTCCCTCAGACCAGTGAGGGTTCTCCCTCAGACCAGTGAGGGTTCTCCCTCAGACCAGTGAGAGTTCTCCCTCAGACCAGTGAAGGTTCTCCATCAGACCAGTGAGGGTTCTCCATCAGACCAGTGAGGGTTCTCCATCAGACCAGTGAGGGTTCTCCCTCAGACCAGTGAGGGTTCTCCATCAGACCAGTGAGGGTTCTCCATCAGACCAGTGAGGGTTCTCCCTCAGACCAGTGAGGGTTCTCCCTCAGACCAGTGAGGGTTCTCCCTCAGACCAGTGAGGGTTCTCCCTCAGACCAGTGAGGGTTCTCCATCAGACCAGTGATGGTCCTCCATCAGACCAGTGAGGGTTCCAGTCAGACCAGTGATGGTTCTCCATCAGACCAGTGAGGGTTCTCCCTCAGACCAGTGAGGGTTCTCCATCAGACCAGTGATGGTCCTCCATCAGACCAGTGAGGGTTCCAGTCAGACCAGTGAGGGTTCTCCATCAGACCAGTGAAGGTTCTCCATCAGACCAGTGAGGGTTCTCCATCAGACCAGTGAGGGTTCTCCATCAGACCAGTGAGGGTTCTCCATCAGACCAGTGAGGGTTCTCCATCAGACCAGTGAGGGTTCTCCATCAGACCAGTGAGGGTTCCAGGACTCTTTCTACGAGTCTCTCCTGTGTTCCACATCTCTGATTGCTGCAGGAACAAAGACCAGATGTGCGTCGTCGTCTTCTGTGGTGAATCTGGTTGAATCTCCTTCACATCTGGCGCAGTGGTTGAGCGTGTCATCGTTTATTTCAGGTCATCGTTTATTTCAGTCATGCACCAGTAGTCTATCAGTGGAGGGAAAAGAGAAGCTCAGCCTGTCGTTAGTTGAACACGTGCACTGAGACAAGTGAGGAACTTGGACAAGTATGTGAAGACAAGACTGAGGGGACGAGACAATCACAGCAGCAGGTGAGACGGTTGGATATAAAGGTGTCCCGCTGGGTTTAATTGCCTGCAGATGGACCTGCTGTGCGAAAGTAAAAATGCAGATTGGCCATGTTTGGATTGTAGGAGCAAACAAACCGCCCTGCGTAGCACAGAATCATCCAGAATTTAAAAATGTGTGTTTATTTTAAATCTTATTATTTTAAATCATTTTCTCTACAAACTGATGAGCTGAATCCACGTTGGTGTAGTTTGGTACCAGGAAAAGCCTGAACCGAAGACGATAAAGCAAACATTTTTTTAGTTACAATTCTTAGAGTGCGAAACATAAAGTTGCTGATTAATGATTTCAGCTGTTGCTTCTGGATCTGAGTTGTTTCTAGATAAATGTTTCTGACCTCTCCTCTTTAATCTCTTCATCAACTCCCCCCATCACATCCCAGCTGACTGAACTCCATTAAAAAATACAGGATCTGACTGAGGAGGGAAAAAAAAAAAACTTTTGCTTTTTCCACAAGGGAGCTTTTGTAGTGTTATTTACATCTTTGTTCCATGGCTGGAAAAAAAAAACATCAGCTCGCAAGTTAAAGAGCGACTTTATTCCTTTGTTCCTTTTTGTTGTAAAAATAACACTTGGTCTTCTGGGAGTCAGTGTGAAGAGCTGGCTGACGACGGAGATAAAAGGCTGCACCTCCTGACTCAAACACTGAGCAAGAAAGCTTTTGTTTATTGATTTATTTATTTATTTCCATTGATTTGATTATCTAAAAATCCTGCTTGAATTAAACCAGAACTAAATTTGAATTGAGGAGGGTTTCGTCAAGTTTTCCTGGCAGCTTTAGCTACTCTGAACAGTTGGTGGTGGACGACACACAGATGCTGTGGAGGAAGGAGGCACCTCGTAGATATTTTTACAGGACTGACACTGGCAACATACTCACTACATTTACTTAAACACCATTTAGCATATCTGCCATCCGAGGTGCATGTCAGCAGAAACTGCTGACCTGTTCCAGGTTCCCCCCTTTTCACCAAAGGACCCCTTTATTAAGTAAATATAGAAGAGAGTAATTAAGGAAGGAACAAAAGAGAGATCAAATCAAGAAAGAAAAGAGAAAGGAAGGAAGGAAGGAAGGAATAAAGGACTGAATACACACACAGACACACACACGTGTGTGTTTGTGTGTGTGTATTCATATATATATATATATATATATATATATATATATATATATATATATATATATTATATATAATATATATATATATATATATATATATTAGCTGACGAAGTTAACGCATTAATACGCGTTAACGCAAATTGTGTTTAACGCCACTATTTTTTTTAAAGGCGAGATGAACGCACACAAGTTTCTGTAAATATGACCCTCGGATAATAAGTGTATTTACAGTCATTGTGCGGGACAGACATGAAAAGGGTTTTATAAACGGTAAGTTTAGCTTTAAGGTGCTGCCAGATGGGTCTGTTGAGAAGAAAAAGGTTATTTGTATTTATTGTCGCTGTGAATTGAGTTTCCACCGCAGGACGTTAAAGTTAGTTTCACATCCGACATTCGCTTGTTTTCTTTCTCTTTAAACTTTAATAGCGTCATGAAAACGGCACAGATTTCATTGGTATTGTTTTGTAGATATAAGTATGCCAGACATTTCACAGGTGTCATCAACCCTCCAAGCTCAGTGGGCGTGGCTAAACTCTCAGTGGGCGTGGCTAAAACTCTCAGGAACAGCGCTGAATGTCCTTCTGACTACCTGCTGCTGCCGTGGAGTTTAGGGACCGTCAGCAAATTACTGCGGTCAAGCAGCAGCTCTGACAAAATACACTAAGAAGCTGATGAATTAAGACCCCAAAAAGTACGGCAGTTTGGTGGACTTCCGGTTTTCAAACTAAAGGTTTAAAAAAAAATAAAGCAGATCCCCGTGACCCTGTATAGCAGTGCTCCCCAACCCCCAGGCCGCGGACTGGTACCGGGTCGTGGATCACTTGGTACCTAAATTAAATCATTAATTTATTACTGATTATTTTTATGCTTGTATGGAATGATTCTATTTGCCTTCTTGTGATTTTATGCATCTGTAAAGCACTTTAAACTGCCTTGTGTACGAATTGTGCTCTACAAATAAACTTGCCTTGCCTTACCGGTCCGCGCAAGAAAAAATTAGTTATTTTAAGTTTTTATTTATCATATGAGTCTGAACGAGCTTTTAGTGTGAAAAAATCTTTTATGTTGGTAAATGACCTGATTCTTTCGGTTACATCTCGGTCGCTTGAGCGCCAAAATTTAACTTAACTAGCAAAATGAGTAATATACAGATGTCTTTGGAAAGTTTCCTTGTGAAGGAGAAAATGCACAGTGAAGAGAAAGAAGAACAGCCTACGACTTCCACGAAAAAGAAAGCTTTAAACAGACAATACCACGAGTCCGACTGAAATATGGATCTATCACGACAGGTGACTCCGACGTTCCAAAATCTCTGAGTTTTTTTTTTTTACCTCCGCCGAGGAGGTTATGTTTTTGTCGGCGTTTATCTGTCTGTCTGTGTTTAAGCTAACTCAAAAAGTTCTGGATGGATTTTGATGAAATTTTCAGGAGTTGTTAGAAATGTGAAAAGGAAGAACTGATTTTATTTTGGTTCTGATCCGGAAGAAATCCTGGATTCTGGATCACTTTCAAATTTTCAATAATTGTTGCGCTTGGTCTGCGCTTTCCTAGTTTTTTAATTTAATGGGTATAGAGGATGTTACCAGAGACTTCGATGTTCTACTTCATGTTATGTTATTGGCGTAATGTAACGAGGAAGCCTGTGATTAATCACGATTAATCACATTGTATACGAAAATCAAATAATGAATTCAAAAGTAGTGTAAAGGTCATTTTTATTCTAAATGTTCTGCATACGCCATATGAACTAAAGTGTCATAACATTTGTTGTTCAAACACTTTTAACATCAGCACTTGACAGTAACACATATTTAGTGTAAATCTCATCTTAAAAAATGTCAAATAAAATAAAGCTTATTGCCACTGCCAGGACATTAATGTCATCTTGTTTTTTTATGAAAAATAAAAAAGTCTTACAAACAAATCCAACAAAATCCTGAGCCACAATCAGAACATTAAAACAGTTAATTTCTGAGGTAACAGCAGAAACTTTTAACGGGGAGTTCAACTTGTCAGTTGTTACAAATAACCTTGTTTCTGTTGAATCCTCCGTCTGGGAGAACTTTAAAATGAAAATGTCCATGTTAAAGTTCAGTAACTTTACCAATCTGTGTATAATTCGTTCTTTACATTTTCAATTGTTAATCAAAAATCAAAAAATTAAAAAGTGACATTTTATTTTGTTTTTAATTTTTTTTTAATCTAACACAAAAACATGAAAAAATGCTTGTGTTTTTTATATTTCAATTTTAGACTTGGATCAAAAATACAAAATGAAAAAAAAAAACAGATCACGGGACTGAATTTGTTTTTAATATTTAGTTGTCCGGTTTACGTGACCCTGAAATGTCTTTGTGCAGCAGTTCAGGTAGCATGGCGGCGCTGGAATCACATACTATAATATTTGCAATATTGTGAAAATCTGAATAAAAACTGAGCTCATATATAGATGAACCAAAGCCTCTCCAGCGCTGTATCTGCGTTTTCTCCTCAGATCATGACGAGCACAGAATCTTCTGATGCTCATTTCCAGCATTGCAGGACACCCAGGACGATATTTTAATCTAGAAGTAATATTTTTAAAAAATAGGGGGCGTTGTATAATCAAGCAATAGACTTTCTGTTGTCATTACACATCTGAGCCACTAGATGGAGCCGCACTGCAGTAACCAGCTAGAGAACAGCAGGACAGTGAACACATGGAGCAGATCTGATGGAACATGGACGAATTGAACTGTAAAGTACATGGATTTTTACCGTTCTCCATGTCTTTTTTAGCTTTTCCGCATGTTTTTCCGTCAATTGTCTTAAGGTTCTGGCAGGCAGTAACAGACTTTTCAAAACAAAAGCATGCATCTGTTGAATTTCCCTTCTGAAATGAATAAAGTATTTTTCATTTCATTTTTCACATGAGCAACATGCATTAACGCACGATAAAATAAATGTCGGTGTTAATAAATTAATGATAATAACGCGTTAACTTGCCCAGCCCTGATATATATATTAGGGGTGCACGATAACTATCGGGCCGATAACAGGAAATTATGACGTCATCCCGATAAGTCCGATATCACGACGAATAGCCCCGATAACATTTATATTTCTGTCAACACAGCAGTGCCTCGCTCCCTCTGAGCCTTGAATGACCAGCAGTGAATGTTGTGTTCAAGTGATGTTGGCATAATCAGAAAAATGATTACTCAATAAGGAAAATCAAGAATACCCCCTCATGCCAGAAAACAACTCATCAACTCTGACATAATTTTAGTAGTTGCTAACTTGAATTGATATTCGCAGTATTTTCCCAAATGTTACACATAAAAAAGAAAAAAATAGAAAAGGCTTAAATAACGACTAGCAAACGAGGGAACGTGGGAATTTACGTTACACCTTGAATGCAGCATTCAGTGCGCTGTGGAACAGTCAGCAAAAACGGGATTTTTGTGTGTGCCTATACGTTTCTCTCTCTCTTTTTTTTTTTTTTTTTTAAGGAATATTCAGCTTAGTTTTCCTCTAAACAATAGTTTATCTGTCTATATAATCACTAACATTTCAGGCTAATTGGGTACGTTTGGTCCACATGAGGGATAGGCTTCCCAGCAGCTACATCAGCATGATGTGCATACTGCCAAGATAAAAGACAAAAAAAAAAAAAAAAAGAAAAAAGGATGGCAACACATTCACTGACACATCAGTTCAACCAAATTTCTTTAAAGTGTACAAACGACGCGTTCACTGTGTCCAGTTCTGATCTTAAAATCATTTTAATATCTTTTTTTTTAAGGTTGCGATATTCAAGTCACTTTTTCCGTTGTTTAAAAATATTTGGGTCATGTTGTTAGGGGGGAGCTATCTTTTTAAAACATCATTTTGTGCTCCATTTTGAACAAGACACACCACGAGCGGCAAAACCAGACAGTGTTGTGTTTACAAAACCAAATCTAACATTTCATTTCAGCATCGATCGAGACTCTAACCCAACAAATGTGCAACGAGTTATCAATAAAGGTTATTGATCGTATCCTTGGTGACGCTGCGCGTGGGGGGGAGGGGGGGTTGCGTGTGCGTCCTTCAGCTCCGTGGCACGCCAAAAAGTCTGGAGCAGGACGGGACGAGGCAGAACAACCCGGGCCCATAAATTATTCACGGCTCCTCTGCACGACACCGCCGTCAGCCGACGGAGGGATGCTGGGATGGAGGGATGGATGAAGGGGGGATGGATGGAGGGGGGATGGATGGAGGGGGTGCACAGACTTGTTTTTGGGAGGCAGATAAAAGGGCGGGAACATGTACAGAAAGAGACAGAAGGGCGCTGAGAACAGGAAGCTCCCTGACAAATCTGCACACATTATTCACCAACACTCTTCTGTCTTCATACACTTTACAGAAAAGAAGAAGGGTGATCGTTGGATTGAAGATAATGATTAAAGAGAGATGGATAGATCCAGAGAGAGAGAGAGAGAGGAATTGATGTTTGTCCGTGTGCAGCGAAAAAGACAGAAGAAAGAAACGCAGTGAGGACTGTGTCACGCATCTCATTTGAGTCCAAACCCATTTTTGTTCCACACATGCTGAAAAAGACAATGGATCTATTTAAGACGGACGTGGTGGACGTCGTATCCGTCCTCCTCACAGTGCTCCTCCACATCATACGCTCCTCATGTGATGAGCAGATGATATGAACTTCCTCCGCCTTGAATGCCATCGCACCCCTTTTTCATTAATCAGGTTTCTTCCAGCCCTCACCCTTTCTGCCTCGCCGTCACCGGAGGAGGCCGTTCGCTTATGCCCTTTATGCAACAACGCTTTGATTCACACTCAAGGATTCTCTTGAGATTGTTTGCAAAAAGAGATTGCAATGATTTGAAGTTCTCCTTAAAGATCATAAAGAGACTAAAAGCTGGCAGAATGAAAACGCGGTGCGTAAACGAGGAAAAATTAATACAGCAGCTTGAGCTGAACGTGTGGAGAGAGGAGGAAAAGAAAAGAGCTTTGAGGGGGAAATAAAAGAGAGAGGAAATAAAAAAATTAAGACTTCCAGCCAAGGAAACGCGCTACAAATTGCACTGATGTTCCAGCTCACAGTCATAAAAGAATCAAAGATATAAATAAACACAGCTAATGGTGTTCACACATCTTCCGGAGGAAAGCGAGAAAATATGTTTTCATACATTAAGAAGATTGGAAGCCTAGCTGGACCATTTTCATGTAATTAGCTGAAATGTTTTGGATGAATGGAGAGCACACTGACATGATATTAGTGCTGGGCGGTATGACCAAACATTTATATCGCGGTATTTTTCAAAATTATATCGGTTTCACGGTATATCACAGTATTTTTTTTTTTTTTTGAAGGCACAACTGGGTGTTAACCACATTTTCTAATCATTTAGAGAGGAATTGCTGCAGTAAATTGGCTTAGAAGGACATATTTTACTAAAGTTGTAGCCTCCCGCGGCTACAACTTTAGCTCGGCAACATTTGCAGATTATTGTAGTTTTTTTTAAATCCACGGCTCCTCGTTTAGGAAGAAGTTCCTCAGTCTCATGTTTCCGTTCTGGAGCTTCCACTTCGGGACTTTCGCTGTTAGCATCCATCACCGTTTAACCATAAGCTAGTAGCGTGTTGTGCTTCCAGTGCAACTGCAAAACAGTCCCCTGTTAAACAATGTTCTGCAGCACTTACGTTCCGCCGCGCGGCGTTCCCAACGTTGTGTACGCTACAGTACATACTCACCGGTATTACGGTATGAAAAATTCATATCCTAAGAAAAATAAATACCGGTATTCGGTATGAACCGGTATACCGCCCAGCACTACATGATATCAGTTCTGACCTGCCATCAGCTGATAATGGTATTTTGATATTATAGTAATTATATAATGTTTTGTGATCAGTAAATCAGTGCGTTTACATGGGAAGTTTAATTCCTCTTTCATTCAGAATTAAAGTTAAAGCCGAATAAAAGTTACCATGTAAACACCTAATTCCATATGAAAATGTCAATTCCGAATTAAACTTAATTCCGAAGTAAGTGGCTGGTTTATTCCCATTTTAATTCCGAATTAAATAATTCCGCGGTCATGTTTACACTCATTCCTGTTTAAATTAATTCCCGTCTTTCTGCGCATGCTAGTTCTCTTGCCCGTCTGTCGCGATGACGCTTATATTCCGCGCTGGGCTTGTTTTCAAAACGGCAGCACGCAGTAAACGGTGTTCAAGAGCAGAGACGATTTATTTAATAAATAGCTTGGAGGAACTGGAAATAATTAAAAGAACAGATGGCAGGAAACATAAAAATTGTGAGCTTTTCAAAGCGGCCAGGTTAAATGAAGGAGGTTTCACAGATAGAGACGCCACCCAGGTCAAAAATAAGTGGAATGTTGTTGCTAACCAGTTAGCTAAGTTTGTTTTCTTCCGGTAGACGTAAATACGTCCCCCCCCCATCCAATCAGAACCCTTCCCAACCCCCAGACCTAAAGCGGAGTTGGATAAAGCCGAACAAACGTGTTTTCCATGTAAACCTTAATTTGGAATTACTATTTCCATGTAAACTCGAAGGAAAATAGTTTAATTCGGAATTATTTAATTTGGAATTATTAATTCTGAATTAAAAAATATCATGTAACCGCAGCCAATGTGTCATGGGGGGGGCGGTGGGTAGAGCCGGTTGGCCTTCGACCAAAAGGTCGCCAGATCAGTCACCAGCCCAAGGTCAAGACACTGAACCCCACAATGCACCACTGCTCCAGCCACTATGAATGAAGAGGGGTGTGTCAGGAGGCGTACAACATATGCCGCACCGATACGCAGAACATGACGATGCAGCGATCCATAAAAAAGGGAGGAAACAGAAAAAAGTTTCATCTGCAAAACAAAATTAAAAATAGGGTATGCAGAGGATCAATCTGCAACGACGTAACCGTTACAGATGTTTTCGGTTTGATATGCGTTGCATTTTCACTAGGTGATTATACAGTCATGGAAAAAATGATTAGACCACCATTTTTTCTTCAGTTTCTTGTTCATTTTAATACCTGGTACCACTAAACGTCATCATGTGACTAAAACAGACAGAAAAAAAACACTGAATGCATAAAAGCAGTGTTTTTGGCAGTACAATGCCATAGCTATTGATGTAAAAACTTAAGTGATTTAGGTTATAATCAAGAAAACCATGGAAAATGGTAAGATATCAGCTCTTAAATAAAACTCTTATGAGCAATCTTTGTGGTTATCGTTATGTTTGTCCAAACAAATGTACCTTTAGTTGTACCAGGCATTAAAATGAACAAGAAACTAAAGAAAACAAGGGGGGTCTAATCATTTTTTCCATGACTGTATTACTGTGTGCGGATTATTGTTTTTTTTTTTTTATAAAGAATATTTAAAAAAGAAAGAAAGAAAACAGCAAGTGGCCAAAGTCAGAATCAGCAGGTCACATCTTCAAGAAAATCTGAACCTGCCAAGAAAACTGCCTCCCTGTTACAGATTGCTGTAGTAGACGGAAGAGAAAAACGACCGGATTGATTAGTGCTGAGTAGGTTATCTTGTTGCAGCTAATGCCAGTCACATTTCACACAATCTGAGGACTAAACAAGAAAATCCACTTAGCAGTTTTCTAAATAATGTGCAGTGTCTTGATGGAAATGGGGGGAAACATTACATTTTTCAGGAAGTGGACAGATACAGTATAACGTGGGGAACCGGTGCATCTGTATTCCCTCTCAAAGAAGTGTAAAGAGTGTTTTCAGGAATCCTTCGGGAGAGCAAGATCATCATCTTTGGTTTTTTTATTCCTAAAAAACTCGCTCACATCGATAAAACTTCCACAGAAACCCAGATGATGTGGGCTGAACTGCCCTCTCCTTCCCGCCTCCCTCTTAAATGGTTGTGAGTTGATGCGAGCATGTGGCCGGGTGTGAAAGTGCGCGTGCACGAGACAATGAGCTCAGTGTTGGAGTCCTACGGAGCCGGACGGCCGGGCCGACCTTCGGCGTCGCACGAGACAGCTGTTCCTCTGCTACATAAATAAGAGGGGGGGGGGGGCGAAGAGGGAAAGAGGGCAGAAAGGAGGGAGGAAAAGCGACAAAGAGAACAAATACTCATTCAGACATACAACAAGATCCACAGAAGGCAAAAAGGATAAAAAGAAACGTTTCGGACTTTTCACACACAATAGTTGGCGGCACCTGCGAACACATGAGGACCTTTCTGGAAAAACCAGGTTCTAGAAACATGAGCAGACGACACAGCACCTCTGCTATCTCTGCTCCAATCACATCATTACCTTTTGCTGATGTCACATCATATGCAAGCAGGAGTTACGTCTGTGTGATAACCATAGAAACGATGAATCCCCACAGTCACCAACCATCAATGCCCCGAAGCAATACGCTGCTTTGGTTTCCATTTATTCTAAACAGGACCATGAATTGCAGAAACAAAGATCGCGCCGTACTGACGAAAGTGAGGAAATATAAAACAGAGTGATTGTTTAATAATTAAAATACCTCTATATGAGTAAACTCTATTGCAGCCAGTATGAATAAAAGAAAGACAAAGTCACCATAACACGTCCAGGTTTGTTCTCTTTCTTCAAGCCATCTTGATGTCTTTGGCTCCTGAAGCGCCCATATTTTACCCAGAAGGATGAGCAGCCAGAGTTATAAATTAGCATTTATAACAGTTTTCCATGTGGACCTATCTATCATCTACACATCTATGTACACTTATCTGTCGGAGCCAAATAGAGCAACTGACTAAAAAAAAACTAGTCTTTGGCCAGGCAGGTGTATTCTGTCTGGTTACAGGGAAATGTCATGTTTGCAAGTTTGATTTAATCATCACTGAACCAGCCATGACATTTTTCTTTTAAAGAAATTACCTTGGCTTCATTCCAGTTATAAAGTCTGTCATTTAGGTTAAACTAAATTAGAACACCTCATGGCTGAAAGCCTGAGCTTAGCCTCAACAATATTAAATAACGTCCAAAGGAAGTGAATCTAGTTAATCATAACATTGTGTCATGAAATAAAAAAAAGAAAGAAAATCACTGAGTATTTCAGAGAGAGAATTTTTATTTTTTTTCCAATGTTGCTGTTCAGTCCCAATCCCTGGAGTTCCCTTAGCATTGTGGGTGTAAAAATGCTCTTACTTTCACTATTAAACAGTTCTACTGTTGTTTTTCTTTTTTGCCAGGCCGTGTATTTGAAACTAGAGGTGTGAATTCAAGTCTAAAGCACTTCTGCCATGGCTTTACTTTTCAGACCCGGGGGTGATGTCCAGCTCTTATTTATGCTCATGCAGAAGAGACAACAAAAAAAATGATTTTAGTGTCATCAGGAGTAAATGTCACATGCAGCAAAGGATCATGGGCCAACACCTGGACCAGCTGTGATGAGGACATATAGCCTCCATATATGGGGTGCCCCCCCTCAGCTGAGTTCACTGGCACCCAACAAATCTGTTTTCTTGACATTTACCGGGCATGTGATTTATAAAAACTTTGAAAAATTGAATTTGCACTTTTAAAAACTTATCCAAAGTATCCGATTATCAAATGACAGAATTAAAACTTTCATCAAGGTTGAGTTACAAACTACAACGGAAGAACTAAACTGGTCAGCAGCTGTGTTTCATTTGTGGAGGAAAAAGCCGTGGAGGCACATAAACGTGTTTCGCGACGCCTTTTCTCCACCCCCCTAACCATCTGATTTCAATTCAGTTTTATAAAGCAGATTATTACACAAGGGGAAAAGCTATAAAGCTAATGACTTTGCTAACTGCTTGCTGAGTGTCACTTTAGTAAGCCCTTTAGCAATGTCGCTTAATGGGACAATACATTCATCCTGTTTATTCAAAAGATGCATTTATACCACGGACTGAGGTCTCAGAGTTGCTTACAAAGCACGTCATTATTATTTAAACCTCCTCTGACAGGAGAGGATGAAATAAAGGTAGACAGGTGCAGAGGGTTTCCGATCGTCTGACAGTCAAACTCAGCCGTCATAACTCTCAACTGAATAACAATTTCACCACAATTCACTTAAGCTGGAAGACACAGATTTAACTCTCCTTTGTGAGCAAATCTGTCGCTTGACTTCAGACAAAACAATGAGTCAGTTTAAACGTCCCTGTTTATCCAGCAGTACGTGACTCAAATTGAGTCCAATATGTGCCACAAATTGGATTTTGTCGAGCTTATGTTGCTCTAAATTACACTTCCGTGTTTTTTTTCTTCCTTTTATCGTTCTGCAAAAATTAGAAAACGAGTTAGAAAAGAGCATCTTGGAGTAAAACAGTAAAACACTTTCATCAGAGTGGCCACATGTGATCAGTCAGCACCAGTTATCCCAGTTCACCAGCTCTAGGTTTTTATCCATCCGCCTCAATCCCTCCTTCTGTTACACTCACAAACGCCTATTTTCCCTTTTACTCTTTCTATTCTTCCCTTCAAGGCACTGTCCTCCTATCCTTCAACTATTTATCTCTCCATCTTCCTCCGCTCTGTTTCTCTGTGGGGAATGGCCCAGTAATGCCAGACTAATAAATCATTCATGCCGTAGCCTCAGCATCCCCTCTCTTCTTCGTCATCCTCCTCCTCCTCCTCCTCCATCCTGCTACCTTCCTCTCCCATGGTGCTTTACTGTAGCGGTGACCGCATCACCACACCCGCAGACTGTAATTCAAACACACCCAGACTCACGCGCGATGAAGATAAGAGCCTTAAGATAAGAGTTTTTTTTTTCCCTTCTCCTTCTTCAGCTTAAATGACTTAAAAGATGCGTCGTATGTTGGATGTGGGAGGCCGTACTGGCCGAGTTACAATACAAACAAATACGTCAAAGCCCAGACAGGTCACAGCCACAGCAGACAGATACAGAGACGGGGGGAGGGGGGGGGGGGGTGAAAAAGAGAGGAGGAGAGGATGGTGAAGTGAAGGGATATAACACATAGCTGTTCAGTTATTCAGTGTGGGATGTGTTTCGTGCACAGATAAGCAGCTGTGTGTTCGGATCAACCCAATCAGCACTTATACCGGTCAAATCACGGCAACCTGGCCAACCTCGTTCCAAATTTAGAACCGAAACGGAAAACCCGCCCTCTGCGTTTTCGCTCGGAAAGAGCCCCCTCACTCCGCTTTAATGGGACTACGAGGGCTGGAATAACGCTCGACAGCTTTCCTGCTGCTCGACCCTCTTTTTCACATTCAGCAGGAAATGAATAATCATCCTCCTTCTCACAGCTCACGCTGTCCTGAAGAGAATGGCGGCGGCGCCTCCTTTCAGACGTCCATAAAGCGAAAGGTCATCGGCCACCAACACTTCCAAGCGCAACACAAACTAAAGTAATGGTGCGTGCATGTGCATGACCTGTTAAATGGCCCCCCAGGGGCTTTTGAGGGCCCTTTAGTATCATACAACCTACCCATTTGCACAAGCTCCTTTTTTTTTTCTTTTTAAACAAGCTGCTGTGTAACAATGTCTTTCTGGCAACAATGTGTTGTTACTTAATCCATCTGACACGTGACTCTGGGTAAACGTCAGAAACCTGCTCATAGACAGAAATCCTAAACTTCAAAAAGAACCTTTTTGTTTGGAGGAAAATATATATATATATGTGGATTTACTAATTAAATTTTCTGTTTAAATGCTGGACTGATTTTCTTTTTTTCCCCTCTTTAAAAGTCATGTGTAACAATTTTAAAACAACAAATTATGCACAACTTTGCAGAACCTAAGGCATTTCTTAAACGCAGTTTTAAAATGAATGTACTAAATCAAAGAAGGGGCAGGTTTTTTTTTTTTAGGGATGCACAATAATTATCGACCCGATAGTTATCGGGTCGATAACAGGAAATTATGACGTCATCCCGATAACTCTGATATCATGACGAATAGCCCCGATAACATTTATATTTTTGTCAACACAGCAGTGTCTCGCTCCCTCTGAGCCTTGAATGACTGTCAGTGAATGTTATGTTCAAGTGACGTCGGCATAATCAGAAAAACGATTTCTCAATCAGGAAAATCAAGAATACCCCCTCATGCCAGAAAACAACTCGTTAACTTGGTCATAATTTTGGTAGTTCCTAAATTGAATTGATATTCACAGTATTTTCCAACATGTTACACATAAAAAATAGAAAAAATAGATAAGGCTGAAAGAACGACTAGCAAACGAGAGAACGGAGGAATTTACGTTACACCTTGAATGCAGCCTGCAGTTCAGTGCACTGATAAAAACAAACAAACATGGCGGCGATTATATGGAACTTTGTTAAAGTTTTAGAAGAAGATAGTTCGCTGGTTATTTGTGACAAATGCTCCAAGCAAAGGAGGGAAAAATAGCACAAGGTTTAATACATCAAATCCGAATAGCAACCTGAAATATAACCATCGCTTCCATGGAGTTTTGAAATCGTGCTAACGTGAGCTAACATGAGCTAACATGAGCTAGCCAGCAGCAAGTCAACCCCTCTCCTCTCCTCACCATCATCTCTCACAGGTAAAGCTTCCATGAGATTAAAAAAAAAACAAAACTGAACCTCATTTACTTTAATTAAAAGGGATTCATTTGAAGAGAACCCTTTAAACGTAATTTTTTTTGTTACTATGGAGTGCACTTTTTCAGTTTATTTACATAGACAAGTCTAACTTGTGTCAGTACATTATACACTGCGCATTATTTTTTATTGTTATTTAGGAATTAATTTTTTCAGTTAGTAATTCTGATGCATGTATTTCCATCAGTTCAAGGAGCCTTTATTTTTTATATCAGTCAGTAATTAACCTTATTTAAGTTGATGTGAGATATCAAATAGGTTTGTTTGATAACTTTATGAAAATGTTTGAGAGGCTTGCCAACAGTTTTTCATTGGAAAAAATATATATCTGTTCATTTAAAAAGTCAAAACTGTTTTTGGTTTTGTTCATAGTATTGATGTAATGATCTTAGGTATATGTGTGTGTTATCGGTTATCGGTATCGGTTACGGCTTTTAGGAGCTGAAAGTTATCGGTTATTGGTATCGGTTTAAAAAACAGTTATTGTGCATCCCTAGTTTTTTTTGTCTGTAACAACACAGGACTGTGTGCAGACACGGTTGCCCGATGTCAAAGATTATTTTAAAAAATAGCTTTTCTTTTGCTCTTTTAGTAGACGCTGGGGTCTGATACAGCTTCATCTAACTTTACACATAATAAGTCGAGTGAATCCGTGCTACTATTAATTTCCTTCCAGGTACCACTTCTTTTTTTTATTAATTTCACTCTGCAGCACAACTACACTTTAGAGACACGTCAAACCCAGTTGAGACAGAAAATCCATCTTTGCTATATTTTCATCAGTAAAAGTCACCAAGCATGGACAGCTCCTTAATACACTCTTTCTGCTGCCTTCAAGTGTTCCAGGGAAACTAGATTAGCCAAGACTTGATTGTAAAGCACACCTAAGGGCTCTTTCACTCCGGTGCGCACCAACACAGGCGCACCGAGACCACTCTGAAGAGGTGGTCCCACCGCGACTACCGGGGAATTTCAATGCCGAGACCACTCTGAAGAGGTGATCCCACCGCGACTACCGGGGAATTTCAATGCCGAGACCACTCTGAAGAGGTGGTCCCACCGCGACTACCGGGGAACTTCAATGCCGAGACCACTCTGAAGAGGTGGTCGCACCGCGACTACCGGGGAATTTCAATGCCGAGACCACTCTGAAGAGGTGATCCCACCGCGACTACCGGGGAATTTCAATGCCGAGACCACTCTGAAGAGGTGGTCCCACCGCGACTACCGGGGAACTTCAATGCCGAGACCACTCTGAAGAGGTGGTCCCACCGCGACTACCGGGGAACTTCAATGCCGAGACCACTCTGAAGAGGTGATCCCACCGCGACTACCGGGGAATTTCAATGCCGAGACCACTCTGAAGAGGTGGTCCCACCGCGACTACCGGGGAATTTCAATGCCGAGACCACTCTGAAGAGGTGGTCCCACCGCGACGACCGGGGAACTTCAATGCCGAGACCACTCTGAAGAGGTGGTCACACCGCGACTACCGGGGAACTTCAATGCCGAGACCACTCTGAAGAGGTGGTCCCACCGCGACAACCGGGGAACTTCAATGCCGAGACCACTCTGAAGAGGTGGTCCCACCGCGACAACCGGGGAACTTCAATGCCTAGACCACTCTGAAGAGGTGGTCCCACCGCGACTACCGGGGAATTTCAATGCCAAGACCACTCTGAAGAGGTGGTCCCACCGCGACAACCGGGGAACTTCTATGCTTCAATATGGGCTGGATGTGGTTGGGAAAAGCTCTGTGACCTCGATTTGACCCGACTACAGGTGTAGTCGGGTCGAATTTTGGCTCGTGTTTGAGCCAAAATTCAGTTTCAGTTTCAGTTCAGTTTCAGTTTGTTTATTCGAACAGCAACACAATATAAGGTGTATAAATACAACACAACACAATGGATACATAAACTATAATAAAATGTTCGAAATTCTTTCTGCAGAGAACTGGGTAGTGCGTCACGTCTTGTGAAGGAGAAAACAAACAACTAGAAAAGCACTTGGACAGCGCAGACCTCCGCCAAGCGGAACAATTCCCCCATATAGCGATTTACACCATAAATACCGTATTGGCCCGAATATAGGACGATATTTTATTCTAGACATCATTTTCTCAAAAACTGGGGTCGTCTTATAATCGAGGACTAGACTTTTCTAGTGTCATTACACATCTGCGCCACTAGATGGAGCCACATCAGAGTAACCAATAAGCGAATGGGGCATCACAATGAATGCATGGAGCAGATCTGATGTTTATTAACATAATAAACATCAGTTTATTAAATAGTACTATACATTGATCTTCAATAACATTGAAACTTAACACGTACCTTATCTTAAGTATAGTACCACAGTACCTAAAAAAGATGAAATCATTACAATGTTTAATAATGTTATCCCTGTGTGATTTTTTCTATAATAAATTGTAAAATAAAAAGTTTTTTTTAATGAATAGCCTCATTGTCTTCAACATATTTTTATTTTCCAAAAATGATATTTGAAAACTAGGTGTCGTCTTATAATCAGAGTCGTCCTATATTCGGGCCAATACAGTTTTGGTCGTACATATAGCACTGACAATATGGGACCGCTAAAAATGTACCATATTTTCCTTTAGTTTGTGATCCATCCAAAAATAAATAATAATGCTGTAAAGATTTAATGCAGTATTTGTTTCCAAAGTCAATATATTGGAATTAAACAACCTCAATGTTTTAACAGAGTCAAATTTCATGAGTTTTGGGCAAAAATTAATGGAGATATTGAGAAACAAAATCTTTGGCCCCTTTTACCGCAATGTTATTGAAAATTTGAAAGTGATCCAGAATCCAGAATTTATTCCGGATCACAGCCAAAATGAAAAACAAACGTCTTGGGAAAGTGTCTTTCCAGAGAATGTTACCAATGTTCTGTTGTTGCTGCGATGTTACGAGGACGCTTCTGATTAAATTGTGCATGCACACAGTGGATTTTCGTCGGTCCGTGGGAGAAAAAAGTTTGAGGACCACTGATCTAATCCATTCCTTTACACCTGCTTTTCATCTTTTCTCTTTCCATTTGTGTTCTGAACAAATCGTAGCACAAACTGCTAGCAAAGTTTATTTCCTTCCTCGGCCCATTTTCAAATAATCAACCGTGTTTTGCATGTGGTTATGCCTCATTTTCCATGTGAATATTCTTAATAAGATGCGGTTTTAGAGACCAGTCAGGTGACCGAGTCGCTGTCAGAAACTGTCGTGCGTGACTCTCCATCAGCCAATCAAACGCATCATGTGAAAAGGGGAATGAGTCTCTACAGATCAGCGAGTCGTGTAAAATGAACACACCAATGATTTATTTATTCATTTAAACAACAGACAATGTACATTAATCAACATTTTAACAAATGTAAATGAGCAGCAGTTAGCTGAGAGGCTAATTTTCCGTCCACAATCCCCTTCCCGTTTGTCAAAAGGCATCACGGTGATCGTCTGACAGCATGAACAAACCATTTAATAGACGCTCAACATTGTGAGATTTGGATCACAGTGCATCAAAAAGCAGTAATTAATTAAACCGGTTGCACATGTCAGGATGGTTGTTGAGGATGGTTGAGGAACACACAAATCTGCAACAGCATGACGACTGCAAGCATGGACCGTCTACAGAGGGATGCTGACTGATGGAGAGGGAGGCGGACCTGCACATCACACCTCACAGCTGGGAACACAGCTGGGAACACATCTGGGAACACAGCTGGGAACACACCTGGGAACACACCTGGGAACACACCTGGGAACCGGAGGACGCAGCAGATATTAGGACCGCATCAGGCTACGCTGGGCTCAAGTTCCTCTTAGCGTGGCTCGCATGAATCACTCCTCTTGCCGCCCTTCTGTCAGAACCCGCATCAACTGTTTCTTGTTTGGAAAGTCCTGCTGGTCCTGCACTGCTGTGATGAATCACTCTCCGAGATCATTAACAAATGGCTTCCCCTTAAAGCTCATCGGGTGCCCGACTTGACCGTTTAAGTCACGAATTTTCAGCCTGAAAACTCCATTTGGGGCCTGCAGTTATATACACACAATAGAACTGGGCAATATCAAATCAATATCACGATTAACTCAACAAGTTATTTCAATGATGATTAGAGAGCGGTTAATTTCAGATCATTTACAAGGATTTTGCTTCAATTTAAAACTAGGATATTTTTCTAATTAAAGGTTGCATATCTTTGCTTTTAAAATAAGTGAAAGAAGCGGGTGAAGATAACTAGATAAGGTCAATAAATAGATTTCAAAGAAGAGAAATTATTGAAATAATTGACATGGGCAAGAGTATAGTAATTATTGCTTCTGAATGTTGATTTCAAGTACATTTAACTTCGATGGATTTGAACTTTTTTTTTGTATTCTTCTTTTAAATTAGCCCACATTGACATATACTCACAAAAACCTAAACCTCACAGGTTTCCAGAACCAAGACAGATGAGTCCTGGGATCTTCAAACACCCCTCAAAGCCAGAGAACATCGTAAATTAAATCTATGGTTTGACACTGATCCTCCGTACCTCCACCTAATATATTCCCAAGGACAGAACCAGACCCACTACCACAGAATCCAGACTGCCCGAGGGTAGAAACTGTCATATTTAGGACGTGAGTATGAGCAGACGTATCCAAGCATGCGGACATTTCTTTCCTTTGAGTGCACAGTGTTTCCAATAAATCAGGAGTGTAAGACAGAAATGAGAAGAACTGTCCAGCTCAGTTTGGGTATACAGTATACCTATGGGAGTGTCACTTTATTCAGACATATATTTTATTTAAATCAGATAGACATTCTGTCTCTGGAAACCTAAAAAACTAAATAAAACGGCTGTGATTAATTGTCTTTCATTTTCAGGGGTTTGCAGAGGAAAAAAAATAATGGAATCATGAACCCAAGAGAGAAAAAGAAAACTAAATGACTAACTTGTTGCTCTTCCTCTGACTGTTACAGCAGCTTTAATTTGTCCAGTCACGAATAAAATGGAAAAAAAAAAAAAAAACATGTTAGCAGCTTTGTGGGAAGGCGGCTCGTCATGGACCAACATTCCCATTTCATGAAACTGGCTTCAGATTTTCAGCGTATCTGAACTGTGACCAGCCGTCAATATTTACCACTTGTGCCGAATTACCTTCTTGGAGTTTAATAATCCTTATCAGCGTCTGAGCTGCCGATCTTTCTCGCTCATGGACTAGTGGTGATGGTCAAGCACCACGTCCAGAGCTGTAGCAACCGCAGACGTATATAACTGAGACGCCACACAACGAAGATCTGGGGAAGAGCAGCGGAAGCTCGGTCATGAACAGCGGTTACGGTTTCTGAGCGGCGAGTTATCAGCGACAGAAGAGTAACGAGAGTAAAGGAAAAGGTTTGTGTAACGATAGCGAGACCAGGACTTCTCAAAGGCTTGGAGACGATGGAACCGACCAAGAGGCAAGAAGCACAACTGAAGGTGGAGTTGAAGATGTTAAGGAGGGATGTGAATGGGGAGCTTGAAAAACGAACACATCAAAGGAAAAAGTTACATTTTTCAAAGTTTTTTGATATTTATTTTCCATTTTTTGTGCAGAAATAATTATGTAAAATAAGATGCAACATCCTTGAGAGCAAATACATACAACTGTTTGTCAACTTCTGTTTGCAAAGTAAAACTTCTCCATTACACATTTTAAGCATATTTGTTTGTGCATACTTAAGTTTAATTTACATAATGTTTTTAGATGAATTGATAGGATCCCATCCAGTCTCAGGAGCTTTCTTCAGTTGTTTCCACAGAACCGTTCAGGTCAAATTGAACACTTGAATACATTACCTTCGATTAAACATTTTTGTGTACTGTATGAATGTGTGTTGTATGTGATTTCTGAGCTGTGTAGGACGATAACTCACATTCAGTTAACCACTGACAAATTTAACTTAAATGAGAATATATGTCCTTAGATATATTTCCTGACCAGATCTCATTTTACATATTTATTTCTACACAAGGTAAATGCCCAATTTCCTTATGCAAATAAGAAAAATTTGAAGTCCGTTTTGTAAATCATGCAAGGTGGTGCAATCAACCTCATGAAAGGATGCTAATCTCAGCTAGGAGGGGCTCGGGGCTGGACTTGTGAGAAATTAAGAGTTTATCCCAAGGGTTCGGGATCCCGTGACAGTTGCACGGGTTGTATATTTCACCAATCTTGTTTTTTTTTCTAGAATTATACATTTAAAAAGGATGAGTGGTGTCAAATAAATATATTATATGATACAGACTGCTGCTGCTGTCTTTAAAGGAAACTCAGGATGCACATTTCTGGATTTTTTTTTATGACCGTTAACCAACGCCCTTTAATTAATAACCGTTAACCGATAAGTCCGAGAGAGTTGGCTGCCGCGATGTTGCGCTCATTCATCGCTATCTCCCTCCATGAATTACTAGAATATGTGCTGTCTTTGTAGTGTAGAGAACCAGAATCGTACAGATGTGGGTACTTCCTCATTTTTTCGATGACGTGCTCTTTTCTACGCAAACGTAGAATTGACCAATCAGAGGCCTGTTGCACCTGTGGACACGCCCCCATGAGTTGATTGAATTACGTAGCTTAAAAACAAAAATTGACCGTTAGTATTAATCGGTTAGAGTTACTGTTATCGGTTAACGGTTAAACGGTTAAACGGTTAAACGGTTAACCATGTGCATCCCTAGTTCTGAACTTTGGGATTTTATTTTGTATCCATATTATCTAGAAGAAAACTTACATAGTTTTTTGTTTGTCTTAATAACCAATAATCAGCCAGCCAATTAATCAGCCTACCTCTAATATTATCACTTTATTTTCTGTTTGTATCTTAATAAATATACTTAGAAATAAATATGGATGACACTAGAGACTAGTGTTGGGCGATATGGAAAAAATCATATATCACGATATCGACTATTTTATATCACGATAACGATATATATCAAGATATACCATAATAAAGTATGTTTTCAGTTATTCTCTGAAAAGTTTGACAAAAATTTCATTGCTTACTTTTCAACTTTATTTTGAAAGGACATTTAGCTGAACTGTCACAAACATACATTTTAGTGCAGCAAAAACAGGTAGGTACAGAGGTACGGTAGCTTTCACATTTTTTTAAAGTGCACAACAGTTTCTGAGAGGAAAAACACATTTTTGCACTGAAGTTCAGCTATAAAAAATAAACACAAATTATTTTTCAACTTTCTGAAATCTGTAACCTTGTAGTGCAAAGTTTGCAAACCAATATAAAGTGTCTAAAGTAAACATCAGGGTTGAAGAGAACTCTGTTTAAGGCATTAACCATGAATAAAAGTGCAAACATAAAAGGCTACTTTGCAGAAGTAGATATGATTCTATCAAATTTATCGTTGCAGGTTATTTAATTACATATTTGCTGTAATAATTGATAAAATTAGGTTAGAAACGATAGAAACAATAGAAACGATAGAAGAGAAATGGCATGATACACACTTTTCATATCGTCCCCACGATATATATCGTCATATCGCCCAGCACTACTAGAGACAGCTCTGTATATACTCTACAGCTTATCTAATTATCTGAAATTCAGTGTGTGAAGTTGGGCTTAAAAGACTCCACATAACTGGCTGATTCCAGCTTTATCGCACCTCGTTTTTCCACATAGAGGCGAGATGACAGGAATAACCTAAAATCTGGTTCCAACTACAGTTTCTTTGCTGAGAGACCCCTGTTGGTTCCTGGACCCCAACTTGGGAACCATTTCCCCATTCACTGAAAGTACAGCAGGGCATTTGTGTGTGTGTGTGTGTGCGTGTGTGCGTGCCATAGATAGCATGTTCATTTAATGACTGAATAATGTCCTCCTGCATGTCCAATGAACTGTGGGCCGGGGGTTTGGGCCAGGGGCAGGAGGGGGTGACAATAATACAATAGGAGTGTTAGGGAGTGTGGGAACCAATTCTCCCCGGGACAATAGACACTTCCCAGTGGCCACAGCGTACCCATTCACTATCAGCTGCTAGGCCGGCGTAGCACGGCGCTGAATATGCACCAGCTCAGCACAATGCTGCTTTCTCCCAAACAAGACCAGACTGTTTCCTATCCCAAAGACAACACGGGGCAGCGCTAGCCTATACACAGCCTCATTCTCACATAAGCAGTCTCTTTCTCACTAACTCCATGTCTGCGTGTCTCTCCCGCCTTAACCGTCGCCGTCACACACACCAACGGGAGGGGAGCAACAAGGCAGGAGATTGTGGAGACTGTGGTGGAGCTGCCATGTTGTAACTAGGCCACTGTTTCTTTCCACCAGAGCTGCTGGTCGTGGAGATATTCTGGGCTTGAAATGTCATTAGCGTAACCCAGTTTACCCATTACCAGGTTAGCGCTGGAGGTTAGCGCTGCGCTCCTCACAGGGACGGACGGGCTCAAGGACGACGCGCTACAGCGTAGCGGGATGGAAGGTGGTGCTGAGGCAGGAGGCAGGTGATGGAGGATGTGATTAGTTAGTGAAACCGCTGTTGGAGACGGCCAGGTGTGACCGCCAGGTGTGACTGCCAGGTGTGACTGCCAGGTGTGACTGCCAGGTGTGACCGGCTGGAGTTACAGCAGGAATCACTGTGTTTGCGAGCGCAAGTCTGGGTCTGATGTGACCCAAACTCGAACTAGTGCCCAACCTTTTCTTTTGTGTGTGTCCCCCCTCTGGTTGCCGCAGCAACAGAGCCTGAGAACCAAAAGCCACGGCAGGCCTGAGAGAGCGGGAAACAAACCAGATGAGCGTGAGAGCTTTTGGTGTGTTGCTGCTTGGCAGACAAACGTGCACATACACAGAGCACAGACGCACACACAAAACGGTTTCTTCACCAGCACCACATGGCATTATACTGGTTACCCTGAAAACCACTTCCTGCCCTGTTGTTACCCCATTAACCAAGCCTTATACCAAAAGTAATCTGTATCTGTTAAGCCTCAGAGTAGGGCTGGGCAATAAACTCAGTTCATTGATTTATTTGAATTAGAAGTTTGGGGGAATAATAAAAACAAAAACATTAAAAATCAATTTTCACTCTATCACGCAAAATTATGGTATGGTTCTACCAGATGCACCATGAGCCTTCAGAGATGAATGCATGTGCTCTTAAAAGTTAATCGTTTTCTCAAATAATGTTCCCAAATGTTTTAAGTTTACATTCTTCTGTAACGTAACAAACTCAAAACGCACACATTTCCGCTCGACTCAGATTTCAAATACAGTGATCCCTTACCAATTTGCGGTTTAAGTTCTGCGGCTTTAATTATTCGTGGATTTTTCAGAAATATATAATATAATATAATTTTTAAAAAATTAAAAAATTGCAGAAACATCACAGGATGTTGTGCGCGTTTTCTCACAGTGAAGAAATGTTGTGAGCCAGCCTGGCCCCTTTAAGAAGGTGGCCTTATGGGTAATGGTGTGGCCTTATGGGTAATGTAGTGTGTGTGTCGTGGGACGGCAGAATGAAAACGGGGTTAGATGAAAAGTGTAGTTAGCATCAACAGCAGCCCAGCGTGTATAGATTTACATTCTCTGTTAACCGACAGGAGCCCAACAATACAACCTGTGTGATGTTACAAGTTCCTGCAGTGACACAATAAAGTTCCTGTTCCATGCAGAGAAAACCGGACTTTTTCTTTTGTTGTTGTTAGCGTGTTAGCCGCTAATTACGAGCCAAAAATAGTACAATAGCAGCGGTTTGTTTACTACGGTTCAGAGACCAAAGGCTGTGAAGGAAACAGAAAGACCACAGTTGAGCCTTTGTCTTGTCTCGCTACTTTTTTGGGGTTTTTAAATATATTTTAAACACATTATTGAGGCTCGGGGGGCTCCGGCTCCAGATCACGGATTTTGATTTACGCAGGGGGGGGGGGGGCGGCGGTCCCCATTAACTGCGAAAAATAAGGGATCACTGTACCGTATCTCTTCTAATAAACGCTCCCGGGTGCGATGCAAAACAGGTGGTGTCTATTTTTTAACCCCCAAAATGTCATATGTTGTTCGTACATCATTTCCACACCTTCGCAGATTAAAATCTAAAGTAGGCTTAAGTTATTATTTAGCTTTAATCTTTTTTCACTGCTTCTGAAAACATTAAAAACGGCATGTTAATAGGAACGTTTGCAGTTTGTTTTTCACGGTTGGCTTCGGCACGTACGCTGACTTTGTGCTACAATATAATCATAAGTCAATTAAAGCACAATAATTATAAAAAGATGTTGTCCTGGAAACGGTCCTACAAAGTTGCTGGATGCAGATACAGGAGCTTCAATTAGATTTAGTCAAAGACTGGAAGGCGCGATTATTAAGAAGGGACAATTATTATTATTATATCTGGTAATTACAATTAATTCCAACATTCATTCTAGCATCATCTTAAAATTACAATGTTTTTATTTTTTAAGCATTTTGTGAAAATTAATTGTTATCCAACTTAATAATTTAACTGGTGAAGAATTGAGTAACAGCCCAGCCAGTAATAACATTTCATTCATCCTCCTGGTTTTACTATATAACACAAATCCCTAATGTAGTCAAGATCTTTAAGGAAATGTGGGTGTCTTCTAAATGTTTTATTTGTGTGTTCACGTGACTAAAAAGAACAACAGAAAGCAAAGTAATTGCTAAAATACAAAACAAAACCGGACTGAAGGAGCTGAACTGTCTGCTTCAAAGTAAAAGTGCTTGTTTTTGAGAAGTCAGAAGATGGCGGAAGAAAGCACAAATTATTATCCATAGTTCTTTTCAGATATGCATTTCACCTAATCTGGTGTCCGCTGAGCTTCTTCTACTCCATGATTGCCTACAAAAAGATGTTGCAGCAACAAATTTGAGGTGTGATGTCACTTCAAAGCATTTGAGCTGCACCTGAAGCTTCTGCTCTGCCTGATGATATAAAAATGCTCGGCTCCCATCGACTTCCCACAACATGCTTGACAGCTTGATGTGAATTTTTATGAACACAATGTCTTCAGGTGAAGCAAAAGATCACATCCTCAGGGCTCCAAGAACAATTACACAGATACAGTAGTGAAATTAAACCCTCATGAGTATAATATTGACTGTCCAATAACCCTAAATATGTAAAAAGGTGATTCAATTCACCGCCACAATGTTTAAACAAGCACTGCATGATGATCTGAGAAAAATTAGACTCTGTCAAGACTTTGTTCTTAAATGTAATTTATCATTTCATATGCACACTGTGGTTCGCTCCTTTACTTTTACAAGAATCTCTGAATGAAAAACATTAGTGGAAAAGTGAGCAACTTGTGAATACTGAATGGAATCACTTTAACTGATGAAGCAGTTAATGTTACGTCTGTCTGATCTTTGAAGAGGGCTTATGCTTCTCTATCTGGGCCAACTTGCTGCCAGAAATAAAACTGTCACTTTCATGATATCACATTCATCACCCTAAGCTACTTTCTTTCTTTTCTTTTTTTTTTTTTAAGACTGAAGCCGAGTTTCTGGAAACTAAGCAGTTACTTACAGTGCAGCATTGCTCAGTGGATTGTTATTTGAACGGTAAATATTTGGTGGTAATGACGTTTAATGGACGACGGAGACTTACAAATATTAGATGTGATGCTCTTAATGTGAAACAGCCTTGTTGGACTTTTCCACACCTGCTTTCAAGATGAAACACTTCCAACTCATATTCATGCTGAAAAATGGAAGATTAGGCTCAGATGGTGGACATATAAAAGACATCAGAACTATCCTGAAACCTTGAAAAACTGCTAGTTAACACTCAAAGTGCTAATCTTTGCTGAAAATCACTGGGCCTGGTGGGCCTTTCAACTCTCAAGATCACCTGGAAGAAAAATCCTTCTACGCTGACGTCCACTGCACGTGGGACTCTTTTATTCAAGCTGACAATAAATTTGCAAACACTGAATATTTCATCTGGTTTGCTGATACCTCTGTTGTAGAAACAAATGCTAAATGGAAAACTATCCAAGGCATCATACATGCTAGAGAGCCATGAAGCTCGGAGGAATATCTCTGTGACTACATTAACAGTGGGTGGGAAAAACATATACAGGCTATATAGTATATTTATATTGAGGATATAGTGCAGATCAGAGGCGTACAAAGCAGTCTTATCTACCGTTTTCACATATCAGTCCAGCAGGACGCTATTTAATACACATTTGACTGCCGATGACACAAGAAAAGCCACGTTAACATCCATGCATGGGTATTTTTCACGCGCTGACGTACTGACTGGCTTGCTGACGTTTGACTTCTGTCGCAGTAAAATCTGACGCTCTGCAAATTCTCAGCTGGAGCGACACCAACTCGGCTGACATTCAGCTTCTTTGCAACCAGACCTGCAACCATTTCCCTTCACTGACATCTTATTTATTCCCCAACAGTGGAATTATTCTCACAACTCGAGTGTCATCTCGAGCACAATGGCTGCCATGTCAAGGACTTTCCGCGCAGATCCTCGGGTCAGCCTGTTTCCTACCTGCATCGAATCGGCGCTGATTATTTCTCCCTGAAGCCGTTTCCCGATGTCGATCGCCAGCTTGGACTTGCCGGTGCCGGTAGCTCCTAAAATCACCACCAAAGAAGGGACCATCGCTCTCCGCAATACACGCTGCACTCCGAGAGTGGAAGCCGCCATGATGCTTTCTGCTCGGCGCCCAGCTGACATCCCCGCGCATGCGCAGGTCGTTGTAAACACGAGAGGAAAGGTCCGTTATCATCCGTTACTGTGACGACGTTGTATTTAATTGTGTGATTATTATATTAATATTAATATTAATAATAATGATGATAATAATAATAATAATAATAATAATACAACAAGAAGAAGAAGAAGCAGCTTTGATTTTTTATTGTCTGTCTCCCGCAGTATTACCTCTCAGTAACAGGTTTCAGCTCAAGCCGGCTGAGGAAGTTAACCAGCCAATAAATTCTCGTAACAGACACATTTCCAACGTCTGACCTCGATGAAGCATTTCGGCCCACATCAAATTACGGCCACCTCATAATATAATTATTTACAGTGACCTGTTCAGCAAAGCCGCTTTTGTTTCTATGGCAACTGTGAGAGCCCTGCAGTAGCTAGTAAAGATCCTCGTTGCCATGGTAAAGAAAAAGATGCCAGAATTGGTTACCTTGGAGACTGCTGAAAAACAATGGGTGAAATGTTCATTCATATATAATAAATAGAAATCGTGTAACATTAATTTTCCCCCAAGATACAAGAAGGTTCATTATGGTAGTATGAGACAAGACGAGTTGATGTCAAACCATTGAATTTATTGTTTGTTTTTTTTTTTTACTCTTCATACATAGAGGCTTATGAGGTACAGAGAAAAGAAAAGTGCTGAGACAAGGCTCCAAAAAAAAAAAAAAAAAAAAAAAAAAAATCACTGTAGCTGAACTGTCAAAGTACATAAGCAACATCCACGGCTGCCATGACGGTGCCGCAGCAGAGCACAGTGACCGAGACAAATCAAATTAAAGAAATCAGTGCAAGCCGCTGTCAGGGGTACAAGGGGAAAAAAACTATAATCTAACCCAGCTAACTGGTGGTTTGTGCTGAATTTGTTTAGGGAAAAGTGTATTTTTGTATTACAGTCCATCATATATCTTCTAATATCTGAGGTGGCTTTTAAGGTTATATTACGAGTACAGCATGTTAGAACGGGGGGGGTTTGTTACTCAAGCAGAGCCTGTGACACCAACAGGACATACAGGCGAAGGGTTTCCCTGAGTGCTGGGTACGCAGGGCGCTACTGGGCGTTTACAGTACAAGATGCAGGACTACAGTGTTCTGTCACAGCTTATGAAACAACGGGGAGCACCAGGCTCGCAGAAAAGATGGAAGCGTCGCCATTGAGGTTAATAAAGGCCACACACAGCCAGACGTTTAATCGGTAGATCCTCTTACGTCCCCCCCTCCTCCCTATACCGTTCACGTCAGATGTAAGACTGTACAGTGATTAAATTGAATACAGGAGCTCTCCGAGAGAGAAAGTAGATGTACATGCCAATTTTCAGCACATAACCACCAATCCAGCCGCTACAATAACAGAAACAGTCGTCCGCTCACACCGGAACACGGCTCGGTAGGAAAATATAGTATAAAACTTTCATCAAGTCTGACTTGTACAAACAAACACCAGAGACTGAAAAGTAATGAAAGAAAACAAGTAGGCCTTGCAAAGAAAAACAAAAACATTGGGACAAAGTGGCTAGTGTGATCTATGTTCAAAGTGTTTTTTAATTTGCATCTTTTTCATAATAATTTTATTAACAAAAATAGAAGCTTTGAGTCATCTCTGAAAAGCCAGCAAGCTCGGCCCTGCGTTCAGACAACAGGGACCAACAAAAATCAGGATGAGCAGATCGGTGTCGTTTAGCTTTGAAAGGGTCTGAACAGGAAATGATCCATAAACAACATCCAGCTGCATTATCTTTATACAATGAAAGGCTTCTAGAGGTATTACATCCCAAAAAAAAAAAAAAAAAAAAAAAAGACAGCAAGATGAATACAGTTGTAACTCAGTTGGCTTCAAGCAATTAGATGACTTTTTTTTTTTTTTTTTTTTTTTTTTAATTGTTCAAACAATGAAATTAAGTCAATCCTCCGAGTTAATTAACTGAAGCCAACATTCACCTTTTGGCTGGACTCCATGGCACAAAAATAAGAGTGAAATCTTACGTTTTCTTTGTAGTGTTTTGCTCATTATTTGCATGTATTCATCCGAAAAAGTGCTTGCATGGCAAACATTTATTTATTTTCTTTTCCCCTGCAAATTACAGCTACAAAACGGGCTGCTGTTGTGGGTCGGGTACTGCTGTCGAGACATCTGTGGTGCAGTAGTGAAATACCGAAGTAATGATTAGAAGCTGCAGGCACAGAAGCTAAAACTTAACCTCATCTTTTCCAGACATGAAAAAAATAAATATCACGTAGCTTTTCCAGCATTGTTACACGTTTCAGTCTTGCATAAAGCAGGACGTTCCTCCAACTGGTGATGAGGAAAAGGAGCAAGAACAGAACAGATGGAGATGTTTGAGGGAAATAAAAAGGCAAACTGAACAGAGAAGAACATGGAGATGAAGTGTTACAGGCAACTTGAAATTTAGAAGTTGTGTGCCGAGCAGTAAAGAGCAGGGGGCCGTAAAAGAGATTAGATATACGGGGAGATCCAGGAAGAAACATCACAGCTGTGCAAGCACAACAAGCCTCATCACAATGAAGGGGAACGTCTGAGCAGCGCAGCAGTTAGCGCAGCCGTTCATTTAATAAACACTGCTGTGTTCACAGCGGGCCACAATCTGAAGAGTTTTCTAGACAGGAAATACAACAGTTCAACAAACATGTGAGTGACCACGGACACATGCCCATAAGATGCCCCGTTACATCAGTCCTTAGCTTACTGACAACCCATCATTCACTCAGAGGCTAATGTGCAAAAACAGGAGAAAAAGAACAAAAAAAAAACCTGCACTACTTTAGCATGACCATCTGAAACTGAACAAGAGTTTTTTTTCTCCTTCATGCTCTGAAAGTGTTTGTGGGAGGCGACAGCTGATCCC
The DNA here is from genome assembly GCA_018398805.1 of Hirundichthys speculiger. Lineage (NCBI taxonomy): Eukaryota > Metazoa > Chordata > Actinopteri > Beloniformes > Exocoetidae > Hirundichthys > Hirundichthys speculiger. The sequence goes on along the minus strand of JAGFBZ010000964.1, from coordinate 98,517 downwards.
GCCGCTCAGGAGCGTTTGAGCTGCGCCAACCGCTGCAGCAGCTGCAGCTGCTTGGCCTTCAGCTGCTTTCTTTCCTGAGCCTTCTGCCGCTCGCTGGCGTGCAGCTGCTGCAGATACTCCGTGGCGCGAGTCAGGATCGCCACCTTGGGAGTCTTGGGGCAGTCCGCCAGGCCCGGGATCTCGTCCCGCAGCGAAAGAAAGCGCGAGCGCAGGTCGTTCCGTCGCTTCCGTTCCAGGAAGTTGTGCGCCTTGCGTTTGTCCGTGTCCTCGCAGTCGGACGACTGCGGGCTGGAGAGCTGGGAGGGGGGCTTGGAGGGCGAGCTCTGGGGTTGGTAGGAGGAGGGAGGAGATGAAGGCCACGTGGAGGACGTAGGAGAGGAGGCGCCGAGGTTAGGAGACTCCAACCGAGATCTTCCCATGTCCAAGTTCAAAGGGGCGTGGCCTGGCCGGGGCTGATGGTAGTGACAGTTCTGCTGCAGCTGGGTCGTCGGACCCGAGGCCTCCTGGCGGACCCTCTTCCGGGGCGGATCGGGAACCGTGGGCAGAGAGTCCGGGGAGGGCGCGGCGTAGTTGTGCTGCTGCTGGTGGATGGAGATGTGGAACCGCTTCATGCCGGGGTCGTGGGGGTCGGCTCGCACCGTTATGGTGACGGGTTTGCGGGCGTTGACTAGCCGGCGAGGTTTACGCTGCCGTTTGTGCTCCACCGTCACCACGTCGATCTCTTCTTCGTCCTCATCTTTGTCATCGTCTTCATCTGGAAGGAAAAAAAACGACACCAAACTAATAAAACGTACGTCTGTACCTGTTTGGTCAAAGCTGCAATTCAGAGCTCACTGCCTGGCACACTTCTGAAGCAAATTAAACAGTTCTATAAAAATGAACTTAACACAACGTTAGGAGACTTGGATGACCTTTGACACACTATTAAAAAAAAAAAAAAAACATACACGCCTGCAAATGCTTTGTATCATCCCTGCTGTAGATCAGCCCCCTCAGCAGTGGAAATTCCCTCTTCATTCATGTGTGCACAGTGAGGATGGGGGGGGGGGGGGGGGGGGGGGGGGGGGGGGGGGGGGGGGGGGGGGCATTAGGTGAAGAAAACTGCACCGTTCTTCAGCTTGTTAAAACAGGCCGGCTAATATTCAGCTCAGCTCCCTTAAAACCGTTGGCTGCTCTTTTACAAGAACTTTAAAAACACAAGAGGTGGCATCCATCTGATCTCTACAACATTCATGATTTAAAAAATAAAATAAAACCTCAACATGGCTTTTTTCCTTCAAGCAGAACCATTAGATTAGATTAATTTGCTACAATTGCCTGGTGCTGGGCAATATGACGATACATATCGTGGGGACGATATAAAAGTGTATCATGCCATTTCTCTTCTATCGTTTCTATCGTTTCTAACCTAATTTTATCAATTATTACAGCAAATATGTAATTAAATAACCTGCAACGATAAATTTGATAGAAACATATCTACTTCTACAAAGTAGCCTTTTATGTTTGCACTTTTATTCATGGTTAATGCCTTAAACAGAGTTCTCTTCAACCCTGATGTTTACTTTAGACACTTTATATTGGTTTGCAAACTTTGCACTACAAGGTTACAGATTTCAGAAAGTTGAAAAATAATTTGTGTTTATTTTTTATAGCTGAACTTCAGTGCAAAAATGTGTTTTTCCTCTCAGAAACTGTTGTGCACTTTAAAAAAAATGTGAAAGCTACTGTACCTCTGTACCTACCTGTTTTTGCTGCACTAAAATGTATGTTTGTGACAGTTCAGCTAAATGTCCTTTCAAAATAAAGTTGAAAAGTAAGCAATTAAATTGTCAGACTTTTCAGAGAATAACTGAAAACATACTTTATTATGGTATATCGTGATATATATCGTTATCGTGATATAAAATAGTCCATGATATATGATTTTTTCCATATCGCCCATCCTCCTCTTCACACATCATCCCCAGAACCACAGCGACAACCACAGCCTTAAGTTTTCGCGTTGGGCCCAACCGACCTCCTAAATAACTAATCCCGCTCTATTCACGACCCGGCTGGCGAGCACCAAATCCACCCACTGACACAATTGGCGCCGGAGCCCGTTGAGCCGAGGAATGCAGCAACAAGTTCTTTGTGACATTCCACACACCATTATGCACGGTCCAAGCGCTACATCACATGGCGGCCCACATACCAAACTTAATCATATGGGTTCTGGGGGTGGAAAACCGGGGGGGAAGTAGGTCTCGAGTCTAATAGCTAAAAGAGGAGGGGGGGGGGGGGGGGGGGGTGTTATTCCACTCTTTTCTCCTCTTGTTACATAAAAGTTCAAATAACAAGCAGTCTATTGAAAGTAGAAAGCGAAGAGAAGCGGGGAGGATGTTGTCGTCCCGGGTCGGGCCGGAGGAGCAGCTGGTGCGCTGGAGCGCCGCCAGGCAGCAGATGTTTCAATGGGTGTGCCGCTCTCCGGGCGCCAAGCATGTGTTGCATTCACCACGGTAACGCAATGCAGTCATGAGCCACGCCAACTGATGCTGCCACACAGCGACCGATCCGAGCTGAACATTAATCTCTCCCATCAAATTAACGATTTAAAGTGATGTTAATAGAAATGTATGAGGAAGTAACAAGCTGTTTCTTTTGAAAATTAAAAAGGAATTAGAGCTGTGCTTAAAACCTTTTGCCAGACAGCAGAACTCAAAGCTCCACTCAGAGAAACTTAAATCCTACGAGACACGAGCTCCAGTGAAGTCTTGACGCTTATCTGTTACTGACCTGATGAGTCGGATTGGGACTCTGAACCCGACGACACCTGCTTCTTGCATCCGCCGGTTATCGGGAAGGTGAGCACCGCCGCCGGGTCGACGCAGTCCGCCACCGAGCCGCCGAGGGCCGGCGCGTCGGAGAGGGTGCCCTGCGCCCTCCCCGGGGACGCAACCGCGGGGCACGCCGCCACCTTGGCGGCCGCCCCCATCCCGGGGCAGGGGGCGCACCGCTCCCCCACCACCCTCTCCAGCTGCTGCCCGGCCGAGAAGCTGCTCCACATGCAGTCCTGGATGATGATGGAGCTCAGGTTCCCGAAGGACTCGTTGGTCGCCGCCAGCTTGCACGGAAGCTCCTGCAGCTGCTCGTCGTCCTGCCCCAGAAACTGGGACACCCACTCCAGCTTGTCCCCGAGAGACGGGCACAGGAGCCCGACCTTGCCGGGCCCTTCCACCTCCCGGACGGGAGACATGGGCGGGGTCGGCACCAGCTCGAATTTCTTCCATATGTCCTCGCTGGGCGCCGTGGATTTGAAGAAGTCCTCGTCCGGGTCGTGGTCGTCGTAGAAGTAGTGTTGGTAGTGGTCCAGGTGGTCCATGTCCCAGTTTTCATAACGAGGCGCGGCGGAGCCAATGCCCGGCATGGGGGCTGCAGGCGGCGAGGGGGGGTGGGGGGTACAGATCACTCCCTGTTGCCTCTATCTGCAGAGAGATTAGTCAACAGTTGAATCAGGACTCACCTGAATAATCCCACCTGTGTGTGTAAACCTGAATGGGCTAATTACTAATCAGGAACCACAATAATAAATGTAGGACAGATTATCCAACTGTAATCTCTTAAAATCATGTAATGAGAATTGAAAAAAAAAAATAAAAAATTAAGTATCCTGTGCTCACATGTGGGGTTAAAAACAGTCTCGTAGCTGCTGAGAAGTTCATATTTCGCAACCCAATTACATTACATAAGTGTGTTTTAGTAGTAAGCGTGGGGTGGGGGGGGGGGGGGGGGGGGTCAGGGGGTCGGGTGACTGCTCAGCAGAAAATAGACTGATTAAGTTAGATGGAAATAGATTAATTGGATAGACAGGTAGCGGCTCCAACTCCTTGTCAAGCTGAAATAATTTCAGCTGCGGCTGGAAACCGTCGCTCATCTTAATTGAGTGGAGAAGCGCGCGCGCTCAAAAAAAAGCCGCAAAACCCCTCCAAACTTTTAACAGCCGAAAGTCCCGGCGCGGTTGTTGTGTGTTTACGTGGTCGCGAGCGGGGTTTCTGTAAAGCTTTGGGATAAAAATAATAAATAAATCAATCAATAAAACTGAATGTTACCTGGTTCCGAGAGTGACAGAAACCGACGGTGCCTTCATCGGTAAACCGTCTGAAAAACAGCCACAACAACGAGTCCCGTCGAGTCACGAGCACCGGCTTTCCCGCTTCTGTGTTTGTGGTCTTTTCCCGTCGGAGGCGAGCGGTTCGCTGAGGTTAATGAGTCCGTTTGGTCGCAGTACCGCCGCTCGGGGGGGCGGACGGGCTTCGGCTGCGCTCACTTTCTCAGCCGACTGCTGCACTATATGATCCAGTGGAAGGAGAATTTGGCTGTTATGCATAAGGGGGCGGGGCCCGTAGTAGCGGAGCCACGCCCACCGCTTAAAGGCGCAGCACACTCAAAACACACACACAGACGCAGCCCTGCAGAGGGAGTCTGGCGTGGGCGGAGGGTTACGTGACACCTCTTTCGTAAGACGGTGTGATGCTTTTGTAATCGTTTTACGGACATAATCAGAACATGTGTCTGATAAATAAATGTACATGCGTGTAAATGTGAAAATGCATGAACACCTGCGCGAGATCATCCTGCTGCACAGGAGACGAAAGACAGGGCTTTTAAAGACGTTGTGTGTGTGTGTGTGTGTGTGGGGGGGGGGGGGTGGAAGGGTAATGGTCATGTTAATTTTATGTGGACATATGGCTGCAGTATCTGGTGTCACCCATGCATCTAGCAGTCCCTGTAATCAATATCCAGCTTATGATGAAGAGTCAGCCACTCCCACCCCCCTCTGAGAGGGTCAATATGGAAGCAGCTCCATGTCTGCGGCGTTTTCTTGCCACATGAAACCCCCCACTGTCACCTTTTCTGAGGCATGAAACTATGATCTACAAACTTGCTCCTGAAGATGGTGACTGGGAAATGTTCTCCCAGTAACTGCACCTCTAACATCCCTCCTTCCAGCCTCATGAAATCCTCATCTGTCAACCTCATCTCTGCGTCAGACTCGGAGCCCACCTCTGCCCCTTTTCCATCTTCCGTCATCTATCCTCTATTGTTCTCTCGTTTCAGTCTGCTTTTCCCCTCAACTCTCTCTCATGCTTTTATCCTCAGTCGTCCCCGATCAGAAAGATCTGGACCCAACGTGACGTAGGGAGACTTTGGAGAATCAGCCCCAGAACAACCAGGTTTCTTTTCCATCCAGTCTGTATCTTTTTTTTCCTCCTCCAGTCTGTCTGCTCCTGATCCACTCATCTTTCATTCCTCTCAGTCCGCTGCCTTGTTTCTTACCCTTTCTTTGAAGTAATCAGAAAAAGTGAGTAAATGTAGGAAGCAGCTCCTTCAAATAGACAAACATCCTACAAATCCTACAAAAGATGTCGTCTTACAGGCAGCAGATGTTCCTCAAATGTTTCTGTATTAAAACTGCCATTAAAAAAGTAATACATTACTTTGTCAATAGAATACAGTCATGGAAAAAATGATTAGACCACCCTTGTTTTCTTCAGTTTCTTGTTCATTTTAATGCCTGGTACAACTAAAGGTACATTTGTTTGGACAAACATAACGATAACCACAAAGATTGCTCATAAGAGTTTTATTTAAGAGCTGATATCTTACCATTTTCCATGGTTTTCTTGATTATAACCTAAATCACTTAAGTTTTTACATCAATAGCTATGGCGTTGTACTGCCAAAAACACTGCTTTTATGCATTCAGTGTTTTCTTTTCTGTCTGTTTTAGTCACATGATGACGTTTAGTGGTACCAGGTATTAAAATGAACAAGAAAGTGAAGAAAAAATGGTGGTCTAATAATTTTTTCCATGACTGTATATCCACCGTGTGATGGTCCATTGGTCCGTTACAGATGACCCTTTACACGCCTGAAATACATTATATGATCAAATTAAAGCCGACAAAGTGAAAAATGAAATATATTGCCTGTACTAATATTAACATCAAAATTAATTCAAGCATCAGAAAATTTATCTGCAGAATAGGAGAAAACTTGTACTCAGGCGTTTAACGTGGCAACGTATCTCACTCTTGATTGATCGGAGCTTTGTCATATAGAATAATGACTGTAAAACGATCTTATTTATGAAGGGAACAGAGAGAGGGGACGTGTTGTTGATGGGCGTAGATAAAAAAGGTGCAGACTTATGGAAGTATTTCTGTGCCATCTGAGTTTGAATATGAATTTTTAAGATTGAAATTTTTCAGCATCAAAATCAGACTTTGAATTTGAAAAAACATCAGATTTCTAGCACTGAATTTTTTTTTTGCCTGTGAATTTTATTTTGTTAAAATAAATTCAGTGTTAAAAAAAATTGTTCTCTTAAAATATTCAGTTTTTCAAAATTCAACACGCAAAGAAATTCAACACCCCAAAAAGATTCAGTGTACTGAATATTTTGAAAATTCAGTGTACTGAATTTTTTTGAGGTTGAATTTTTTTACACTGATTTTTTTTTTTAGAAATTGAATTTTTTTTACACTGAATTTTTTTGAGATGCAGATTTTTTTTTTTACACTGAATTTTTTTGGGGTGTTGAATTTCTTTGCGTGTTGAATTTTGAAAAACTGAATATTTTAAGACAACAATTTTTTAACACTGAATTTAATTTAACAAAATAAAATTCAGAGGCAAAAAAAAATTCAGTGCTAGAAATCTGATGTTTTTAACATTCAAAGTCTGATTTTGATGCTGAAAAATTTCAATCTTAAAAATTCATATTCAAACTCAGATGGCACAGAAATACTTCCATAGAGACTTTCCTGAGAAAACTTGTCAGATGTACGGGTCAGATGTCTGGTTTGTATGAGCACATTTGTATTTGAGCATGTGGATGTGGAAGGTATCTTGTCACCAGGTGTTTTTCTTTCTTTTTTTCACCAAATGTGCTGATTGAAACCTTTTTTTAGACAAGAATGAAAAGTGTTACGCAACATAATTCTATGTGTAAGACATGACTCATTGCATTGGGCGAAGAAAACAAGGAAGGACAGTCATCGACGCTGAGAGGGGATGCAGCTGGAGAGATGATGGCTTCATGTCACGGTGACCCAGCTTCCTCGTACAGCCTTCCTGTAAATCCTCCAATCACCCCCCCCCCACTCAGCGCTGACTTTCCAGACTAATCAATGAACACGTCGTCAGGGACCAGACCCCCACCCCCCACCCCCATCAGTGTGTTTGTGGCATCACAGGTTCATTTCATGTGATCTGAGCGACCAGAGAGGAAAGATGACAGCTGCGACCCAGAGGATGGAGTTGACCTCCTGCAGACGAGCAGACAGGAAGGGAGAGGATTGACTTTCAGCGCAGATGCTCATCTCACACTACGCTCCTGCTCTTGTTTCCTCTGGTAAACTTCCCATCACTTTTTAAAACGATCACTTAACCAAAACCCGGCCTTCAAAGGCCCTAAAATACTTGTTTTAAAACAATCAGTCAGCCAATGACAGCTGAGGAAGAACTCGGCTCCCCTTCAAACCGTGAACTGAAGTGAGAAAAAAAAAAGCTACAACAGTAACACATGCATCTATAAAGCTCTGAAACGGCTGAACTAAGCCTGGACCGTTCTGGATCTGACAGAACCAGCAGAACCTGGAACCTGCAGAATTCTGTTTCACGCTGCTAAGCGGAAACGAGATGTTCAACCCCGAAACAGTAATACAAGACAAGCTTTTCCAGACATATCAGTCAGCAGAGTGAAAGGCAAAGAAACGCAAATGTAATCACATTTTCAGGCGCAAAGTGCACCTCATAATATAATCCCCCTTTTTTCAGAAGATGACTCAATTTCCTGGCGCCTTAATGAAACGTGTTCACCGCTGGAACGGAGTACGAAAGCCTCCTTTTCAGTTATGTCTTTACAGCGCCGTTCATCAGCAGCCGGTTGAGTTACATAAATCCACCTTCTTCTGACTGCAGGTGCACCTCTTTCAAAATCACTGCCACAGGTGTTTGCTGCTTAATGTGGATAACACTACCCACATCTGGATCTGTGATGTCACATTACCTACAAAACCAAACGGCTCCCTCGGATCTCGTATTTTCAGACCTCAGAGACCCAAAAGGTTGTTGAGGTTTTTGGGCTCGTAGTCACCTGAGACACCTGCATTTATGCAGTCAAACGCAGAAAATGTAGATTTGTTTTCATAATACAGTATTTGTTTTCATAAAACAGGAAGTTACAGTAATCCCTCATACTTCATGGTTAAAGGGGGCTGTGACACCCCCCCACCCCCCCCCCGTGAATGGTGAAAACCGCGATGTGGATGTACATCAGCGTTGCCAGGTGGGAAATGTAGGATTATCGTACCAGAGACTCAAAATTATCGTATTTTGAGGGAAATTATCGTACATCTGTCATAACCAAAATAACAAGCCCAATGATGAGCTATAGTCAAATTTAATCACTTTAGCGTTAAATAGCGGGCGAATCTGACCACTCAACCCATTCAGTCTATCACGCTAGCTGTTCTGAGACAAACATTCGTATCTCCCGCTCAGCAAAGCATGATTGGCTGGAAACATGTCACATGGGAACAGATGCCTTCAGGGTAAAAAAAAAAAAAAAAAAAAAAAAAAAACTCTCCAGCAGACTGTTGCAGCCGGTAATAATTTGAAATAGTCAAATTATCGTACATGTGGCCTTTTTTTGGATTATTGATCATACAGAGGGCCAAATTATCGTACAAATGCGATAATTATCGTACACCTGGCAACGCTGATGTACATGTACATGTATTTGTACATACAGTATACATGTACGCGCGTACGTAAAATCTACGCAAGGTTCACTCACTTTGACGATCTCTCCTTTGTGCGTAGCTGACGAGAGACAGAGATGAGAGACGCGGAGACGCGTGTCAGCCAATCAGAGTACAGACAAATGACTTCACAGTAATGACCGTCGTAGCAGCCAATCACAGGCCTCGATGTTCGTTCATGGGCCTCCCCTGTCGGCTCTTGTTGCTTCCTGAGACTCGTTCTTGATGTGATGGGTTTCGCTTCAGCCTCGCGCGCTTCGTTTGATTTTTTTTCTATTTTTTTTTTCAGATTTTTTTTTTAATTAATATTTTTGAAACCTCTGCAATGTACTGAGTCCGCGATTGCTGAGACAGCGAAGTGTGAGGGATTACTGTACAGTGATCCCTTATTTTTCACGGTTAATGGGGACCGGCGCCCCCCCCCTGCGACAATCAAAATCCACGAACTGGAGCTGGAGCCCCCTGAGCCTAAATAATGTGTTTAAAATATGTTTAAAAACCCCAAAAAAGTAGTGAAACAAGACAAAGGCTCAACTGTGGTCTTTCTGTTTCCTTCACAGCCTCTGGTCTCTGAACCGTAGTAAACAAACCGCTGCTATTGTGCTATTTTTGGCTCGTAATTAGCGGCTAACACGCTAACAACAACAAAACAAACAGTCTGGTTTTCTCTGCATGGAACAGGAACTTTATTGTGTCACTGCAGGAACTTGTAACATCACACAGGTTGTATTGTTGGGCTCCTGTCGGTTAACAGAGAATGTAAATCTATACACGCTGGGCTGCTGTTGATGCTCACTACACTTTTCATCTAACCCTGTTTTCATTCTGCCGTCCCACGACACACACACTACATTACCCATAAGGCCACTCCATTACCCATAAGGCCACCTTCTTAAAGGGGCCAGGCTGGCTCACAGCATTTCTTCACTGTGAGAGAACGCGCACAACATCCTGTGATGTTTCTGCATTTTTAAAATTTTTTTAAATTATATATTTCTGGAAGAAATCTGCAAATTACTTGAACCGCGGAGCTTAAACGGCAAAGTGTGCAAAGGATCACTGTATGTCCTTGTCAACAACATGGATGTAATACTTTATGAGCTAACATGCATGGTATACCTGAAAGGTGACAACGTTTGTAGTGAAGGCGGTAAAATTAGCGACTGCTCAGGTGTACCAACGGGAAGCAGCTGACGTCAAACCGTTGCAGAACTGTGGCAATGTTGTCCTCCATCAGAAGTTAGGAAAAGTTCAACTTTTCACACTTCAACATTAACCAATCAAATTGCAGCTACGCAGCTAGTGCCTGCTGATTAAAGCGTACATGGTCATGAGCAGCTTATTTGTGTATTACGCAGGAAGAAATGTAATTTGTTGTTTAGCAGCATTAAAAAAGGCCCATCAGAAACACCCACTGTCGCTCCTGTGAGAGTTTAAGAGTTTTACCTGTGACACTGAGGGAGGCTCAAACCGCTGGTTTGTTTGTTGTTTTGATTTGTTTGATTAATCTTTAGTCTCACTTTTAATTGGTGATGGTTTAGGTTAATGAAAAGTAACATAAATGGTTTGGCATGAAATGCATCTATTCAGTGCTCTGCATGTTCAAAGAAAAAAAGATTTGGACAAACAAAACAAACAAAGAACACCATACTGATGGACATAAATTGTGTATTTATTTACTTATTAATTGTATTATGACCGGCTGCACAACTTTCAAGTTAATATTTTCAGTATGAAGTTCCTTTTTTTTTGGAGACGGAGTGATTAATTACCTTGTAAGCGTGAAAAAGGAGTAATGTGATGTTCCTTAGACGTTGTGAGACGGTGTATTTTACACCAACCATGGGAGTTTTCCACCTCAACCTGAAACAGAGAGTGAAGATGTCAACGGAGGTACCGCGGGATTTACATTTTGTGTAAATACGTCATCAGCTAGCTCCAACCTCATCATGCGCTACTCCTACAGTACACGGCATGTGTATCAAAAATGACCTGTATTCTTATATTCAACTATTTATACGTCCGCATGCAGAAAAAAAGCAACTTTGACGTCAGTCAGTAGATTCCCTTTTGTGACATTTTCACAAACGCCCGAGAGCAAAGCAAAATTGAAAAATGCACTAAAGCTGTGGTACGCATACCATTGGTGGTACGCAGGGAACGTCATGACTTTCCACATTTTTCCCACATTTTCACTTTAATAAAAATCAGAAACATATAATGCATTATGAATACGTTTCAAACGCAATGTGTAGCTTTAGATAATTAAAATTGTCTTATAAAAATATTTGTTGCATATTCAGTTGCAGTGCAGATGTGACAACTTTTGAGTGTTTATTTTGCTCTGTATGAGAGTATGTGAGAATTGTTCGACAACAATATATAACCACAATAAGGAATAAACATCTCTGTGTGTATAAATGTTTAAAGCTAATAGAGAAGGTGTGTATGGTTATATTTTAAAACTGGTCACCATGGTGACACTCAGAGAGCTGAACAGGTTCTCAGGTGGAACGCAGGATTAAAAGTTTGAGAACCGCTGGTCTAAAGGGTATCGAGTGTGTAAAAGCTACGGTATCTGGACAGAAGTATTCTGATGTGACGAGCTGAAAATCAGAGCGGGTTATTTTATTCCAAGACAGAGAGATTTAAAGTGTTGGTTGTTTTGTTGAATTGTCCAAAGCCAACATTTTATTTTGACGACGGAGGGTGAAATCACGCCCGACCCAACCATGTGGTTCTGGTGAACAGCCGCAGTGATACACAAAGATGTTTTCTTGTTTGTTTTTAATCTTTTATCCCTTTGTTGCTTATTTAATTGTGCTTCTCATTGATGCTTTTGTCTCGGACTTGTAGCAGAGGGTGAAAACGTGCGTTTAAGGGTTTTTGTCATGGGTGGGAGAACGTTATCCACTTTACTAGAAAATCAAAGCATGAAATTGCAGTTTATGTTCTATTTTTATTTGGTCTTAGAGTAAACTGCAGTATATCTTATTTATCTGTTATGTTTCCATGACTGTCCCTACGTAACCACATCTGTACAAAAACAGCAGCCGTGCGTAATCAAATGAGAAATTGATTTTAGACAAATAGCAGCAGAGCTAATGATTAGCAGTTTTAAAAAATCCATTCAGCTTTATGACGGTACAGCTGAATACTGAATATGAAAAATTCCTTCAGCTGTCTGAACAGGTAAATCTGCCTTCTGTCCACGAGCGCTTGTCTTTGAGAGCGTGCAGGTCAACGCAAATTACACACATCCATCAGCACTGATGGACTAACAGTTGATTTGCCGCTGCTACTATTCTTACTTCAATGACGTTTAATGTATTCTGAGTGGAAATCAATTCTGGAGGGAATCAGCAGGGACTGTAGTCAGGTAGAGCGGCAGGTAGAGCGGCAGGTGTGGAGGGGAGGTGTGTTTGTGAGCAGGGGAGACATGAGTGTCTTCAGGAAAAGGGAAAAAGAAGAAAGACATGTGTTAAATATTGAATTAAAGGAGGGGGTGGACCACTGTTGGATCGGAAATCCATCCCTTCCACTGTTCAGGGAATGAAGGAAACAGAGGGAGACGAAGGTGAAGTTGTGGGGAAGTGAAGAGGTTTCACCGGAGCAGACATGAGGCTGGACAGCATTTCTGAGTATTCTATAATTTACCTCTCTCACCGACACACACACAAAAACACACACACATTTACACACCAACTCTCACGCTCATTTGGTCCACAATTTCCCTGACGGAGACCTCCCAAGGGATTATTAAACTTCTATCTAATCTAATCTAATCTAACACAGAAGCTTTGCTTACAAACATAAATAAAAAAGCAGAAATTGCATTTTCCTATTCACTGTAGACATAAAGCTTCTGAACAGTTTGAGGCATCATTCGTTATTCTTCATTATCAATTTAAGTAGTTCTTTCTTTTAGGGTGCGCGATAATTATCGACCCGATAACTATCGGGCCGATAACAGGAATAACAGGAAATTATGACGTCATCCCGATAACTCTGATATCTGGCTGAAAGAACGACTAGCAAACGAGGGAACGGAGGAATTTACGTTACACCTTGAATGCAGCATGCAGTTCAGTGCACTGATAAAAACAAACAAACATGGCGGCGATTATATGGAACTTCATTAAAGTTTCAGAAGAAGATAGTTTGCTGGTTATTTGTGACAAATGCTCCAAGCAAAGGAGGGAAAAATAGCACAAGCTTTAATACGTCAAACCCGATCAGCCACCTGAAACATAACCATCGCTTCCATGGAGTTTTGAAACCGCGCTAACGTGAGCTAACGAGAGCTAACGTGAGCTAACATGAGCTAACGTGAGCTAACGTGAGCAAGCCAGCAGCAAGTCAACCCTTCCCCTCTCCATCATCTCTCTTATCTAAAGCTTCCATGAGATTAAAAAAAAACCCAAAACTACTGAACCTCATTTACTTTAATTAAAAGGCATTTATTTAAATAGAACCCTTTAAACGTAACTTCTTTGTTACTATTTAGTGCACTTTTTCAGTTTATTTACACAGACAAGTCTAACTTGTGTCAGTACATTATGACCTTTGCATTATTTTTTTAATTGTCATTGAGGAATTAATTTTATTCAGTTAGTAATTCTGATGCATGTATTTCCATCAGTTCAAGGAGCCTTTATTTTTTATATCAGTCAGTAATGAACCTTATTTAAGTTAATGTGAGATATCAAAGGTTTGTTTGATAGCTTTACAAAAATGTTTGAGAGGCTTGCCAACAGTTTTTTATTAGAAAAAATAAATATCTGTTCATTTAAAGAGTCCAAACTGTTTTTGATTTTGTTCATAGTATTGATGTAATGATCTTAGGTATATGTGTGTGTTATCGGTTATCGGTATCGGTTTTAAAAAACAGTTATCGTGCATCCCTATTTTCTTTTCTTTTCCTGTAAAGTGGTGCTGTTTTCATGTATGCAGTCTGTGGTTTGACTTTGACTTTGCTGAAATAAACAAGGCCTTCAATGAAACTAGTAAAAGTTGCATTACTGACTGCATGCAGCACATTCTAGCTTTTAGACTGAGCTGAAAACAAGTTGTACCTTTTCATCTTCAGCGTGATGTCCCTGACTTCCAAAGCTTCTCACCTAAAACATAAAAGAGATTTTTTGCATTTAACCTCAGCTCATCCTGAACACGCTCAGGCTGAGAGAAGGCTGCGGTTAATGGATTTTATTTTAATGTGTGTGTATGAGTGTTTTTTTTTCCCCTTCTCATGGTACTCCATGTTGTTATTTCCAGTAGAAAATATCTTCTGATCAATAAAAAACATTGTTCTCCAGCTTTGTACCTTTTCCAGATACTCTGAATGGAAGACAATAAAATTCTCATATTGTTTGTGATTTCACTTTGAATAGATGCAACCTGAATATTGGGGAATTGATTCCAGCAGAACCAGGCAGGATCAACACTCGTCTCACAGTCACAGTCGGATCTTTTCTGTAGCCGTTGAGGCTCAGCACATCCTCCTTTTCCTCCCGATTATTCGGCACCTTCCAAATCAGTGGGAAGTCACATCGTCATTTTCAAAAACCGGAAGTTTACGTGTCACAAAAACCTCCAAATGCAGCAGTAACGACTGGTTTCAACCATTTTCTTTTTTTTTTTTTTTAATTATTTGTTTTTGGAGGGACAGCTGCATTGTATCCAGACCTGACAGCATTTCGGTACTATAGACCTTTTTCAGTCACGTGACACTCGCCTTGACGACAGAGCGCAGTCGCCATATTGGAGTGAAAACAACAACTAGCTAGCGTCTAAGCGATCACATAGTGTTTGTACAGGTTACGTGGAATATCATGACCAGTCGTCTGATAACGCTGTCAGACCATGTTCAGAGTCTGAATGGGTCGGAAAAGGAACGATACCGGGAGAAATTGCAGATTTCAGGCCTAGAACACGACCCGTACCTGCTGCCAGCTGCCCAGTTCTGCCCACCTGTCCAGGTAAAGAAACTCCCCGACCTCCAGTACCCGGACATTATATAATTATTTGATAAACAAGTCATCAGCGTACACCAAGGAAACTCTTAAGGCCTATAAAAGCTTGGAATCCTACAAATATTTCAAACTCCGACACCCTCGCGGGGACGACGCAAGGAAATAGTGGCGACCGGCGAGAACAAGTCGCATTGTAACGAGCATTTTGTTGGAGGTGTGTGTTTTTATCTGTTTCAACTGATTAACTGACTATTTATAACATTTGGATGATCTTTAATTAAAAGACTTATGTTATTTTGTAAATAATTCTGCATGATCGGCTGGAGACTGAGTGAGCGGTAACATGTGGGACAACAACCAACACAAGCACGTCTACGGCAAAGTGCTACACAGTTCAAAACCATGTTCTCAAACTGTTTGCTATCCACCTGAACGCGACAGATCACACACCTGACAGGTAAACTGCTCAGCTGAAGGGCTTTGTTTTCACGCCAACATGGCGGCGAGTTGTTGCGACTACAGTGTGTGACGTCAGGTGCTAAAGGTCTACTTCCTTGGCTGGCGCTAGCTGTGTCGCCACAGCTCCTATTTGCTGACGCATTCGTTGATGCAACTTTTGAAGGAGCAAACACTATTGACGCAAGCTAACAGTTCGGTTCAGCAACAGGTGACATCACAGAAGATGCATGCAACGCGTACGTGTAAATCCACCATTAAGGTGATCGTTTCCTTCTTCAGGGTCCGGTGGTTCCTGATTGGACCTCCAGCTGGCCTGGTTTCAGCTTCGGCAGTACTGATAAGTACAGTAATGTTGTGTCACTACCGAAACAACAGTAGTGATAAGTACAGTAATGTTGTTTCACTACCGAAACAACAGTACTGATAAGTACAGTAATGTTGTGTCACTACCGAAACAACAGTACTGATAAGTACAGTAATGTTGTTTCACTACCGAACAACAGTAGTGAGTAAGTACAGTAATGTGTGTTCACTACCGAAACAACAGTACTGATAAGTACAGTAATGTTGTTTCACTACCGAAACAACAGTACTGATAAGTACAGTAATGTTGTTTCACTACCGAAACAATAGTACTGATAAGTACAGTAATGTTGTGTCACTACAGAAACAACATTACTGATAAGTACAGTAATGTTGTTTCTGTAGTGACATCAGAGATGAGGACTGATGCCCAGACTCATTCAGAAAGATTGCTAACACTCGCTAGCATCATAGCTTGTCCCGCTCATTTACCCATTTTGCATTCACTGATAATGGGCAGAGACCGATGGCTAACATCACAGAGGTTTGTCGTTTTTTTTTTCTTTTTTTTTTTGATACAACCCCTGGGTCCAGGGTTTATCAATATATGAGACAGAAGGAATTACATCTCGGTTTCTGTGTTGACTGCTGGCTGCCGTTTTACTTCAGTTTTCTATCTGTCTTTCTGCAGATACTTCAACGCATGACTTTCAATGAGTCATGTATTTGTGTCCACGTTTATATTTGCAAAACTGCACAACCTCAAACCTTTAACACTTTAACTCTTTGACCTCACGGTCTTTTACAGCAGTTCGAGGGTTAGGGTTAGGATGCTCCTCATCTTTGCTCCTTTTACATCCAGTAAGAGGAACATCTGTTACCCTTCAGGGTATTTTGTTTTTTCAAATACAATTTTTTTAATTCTTAGCATTTGATATGTTTTCTTTATTCTATTTTAAAGTAGATGTATGGTCTCAAGTCATCTGGTTGCATCTGGTTTTTGGCAGAACAATGGGGTTTAAATAGCGGTAAATGCAAAAGCAAAATGCAATATTTCTGAAACCCTGCAAAGCTTTTGCTCAGTACATGAGTTTCTCACTGTTCTCTCGGCAGATCAGAACGTATTAACCTGATGTGGGACATCTAGCGGTGGAAACTATTGTTGGCCTGTTGACTGCTTGAACGGCTCGTCGACCTTGATGCTGGAAATGTGAGGAGACAGCGGCTCTGTTTTGTCTAAACGTCATATTTCTTCCTTTTTCCTTGCATTCAAGCGCACGATCTTTGCTCTACGTTTCTGAAGTTGTGTAAAAAATGTGAAAACGCAAAAAGCTGTCAAAGCACTGAAACATAAAATTACGTGTATATTGTCGCAAAAGTGATGCACTGATGGTTTAACCAAGAATGTAAAATGAATAGAGCTCTGCCTTCCTTAAAAAGAAAGACATTTGACATTTGATCACACAAGACTTTAACCTTGACAAGCTGATAGACGAGTCTAGCTGCCGTTTACAGACAATATAACGACACTTTTGATGTAGAGGAACTTTCAAAACAGCTGCCTGGACTAAAAACACATATAATGATCATCACAAAATTAATCATACAATGTCCTTTTTTTCAGTGTTATGTTTGAATGTCTCTCAAATAAAAATGTCATGACATTCAGAGTTAGAATGACCTATTTATTTCATAAATAAATGTAAAAATTCTCTCTACATTTCCTGTTAGATGTCAGAGTTTGGAGTCCTGCTACCTATATCCAAGCCCTGACACTCACCTGCACGGCCTTTGGACTGCAGATTAAAAAAAGAAAAAGATAAAAATCTATTTAACATCCCTCTTCCTGTGCAGTAACAAGTGATCCATATAATTGGGGCAAATGTTGACATGCTGTGTGAACGGAGGTTGATGTAAACGCTCAGAGAATCATCCCCCGACTCCCTGGTTCATCAGCTCCACACGCCTTTGATTCGTGTCACTTAAGGCTTTTAAAGTTTCAAAGCTGAAGCGAGCATCCCTCTCCTAACAGGGTTAGGGTTAGGGTTAGGTTAGAGTTAACCCTAACCCTAACCCTAACCCTCTCCTAACAGGGTTAGGGTTAGGGTTAGGGTTAGGGTTAACTCTAACTCTAACCCTAACCCTCTCCTAACAGGGTTAGGGTTAGGGTTAGGTTAGAGTTAACCCTAACCCTAACCCTAACCCTCTCCTAACAGGGTTAGGGTTAGGGTTAGGGTTAGAGTTAACCCTAACTCTAACCCTAACCCTCTCCTAACAGGGTTAGGGTTAGGGTTAGGGTTAGGGTTAGGGTTAACTCTAACTCTAACCCTAACCCTCTCCTAACAGGGTTAGGGTTAGAGTTAGAGTTAACCCTAACCCTAACCCTCTTTTGTTTTTCCAACAGAGCGAAAGCTTGAATAAACGGCGCCGCTCCTTCCCATACCTGCGAAGCACCAGATGGTGAACATGGTGGAGCGATTAGCTGCTGAACAGCCAGATTCCTCCCTCAGGGGTTCGGCTGAACCAAACAAGAGCTGAAAGATGTGAATATTGGACTTTCAGTTACCAGGAAGAAGAAAAAAAGATGGGTATGCCACCGCTGCCACATGTTAGAGCGGTTCTGCTGAACTGCTACGTAAAGTGGATAAAAAGAGATTTTCCTTTTCTTTTTTTCCTAGACTACAGTGATTTATTTATGCTGTCTTCATCTTAGTTGGAGGTGTCCAGCCTTCATGGGGGGGGGGGGGGGGGGGGGGGGGGGGGGGGGGGGGGGGGGGGGGGGACCTTAATGAGTGAATTGGCAGATACAGATGTCAAGCTCAATAATTAGTCTCAGTGTGAGAGGTGAGAAGCAGCATTTCCAGCATGTGTGTGTATGTAATTAACAAAAAAGCAACAACAGCACAGACATTTTCCAACCAATTAGGGGAAATATGCAGCTTCGCTCCTCGGATTAAGGATATAATAGGATATAATGATATAATTCAGAGATGTTTTCTCATTTAAGACGCCGCCCACTGGAGTTTTTTGTGTTTCCTGTTGCTGAATGCTGGAGTGGATCTGGTTCTGTGGAGATGAGCACCCAGAAACAGAGGGGTACCCCCACATACATCCACATGACACCCCCACACATACAAAGGCCCCTACAGAGATCAAAGGGGGGGGGGGGGGGGGGGGGGGGGGGGGGGGGGGGGAGTGAGGAGGGGCAGATCTGCGCGTTGACCTTTCGCAGCTAAATAACTAAAATGGCGCGTGCAGACGCTGAACTGACTAATTGCTCAGAGATGCAGAACCTGTAACGTGTGTTTTTTTAATTAACAGCAAGTAAAAACGAAAATCTAGAAAAACATTCCCAAACCAGTTGGAGGAGGTTAGGGTTAGGAAGGAGAGGAGAACCTGATCATCTCTGCAGCGCGTTATAATATCAACTTCAGCAACTGAAACTACAATCCAAATACTTCCATTACTCCAGAATTCAAATCCTTATGTTTCCTGGCAACATTAACCCCCCCCCCATTAGTCTCACTGATAAGTAGCTTCCTCAGGGATACACAGCTGTTTATATTCACTGCCATTGTTTTTTCTCATGTATAAAGAAATGCTCTTTTTTTTGGCTGTTTCTCTTTTATATTAAACATTGCAGTGATTTTTCACCAGATAGATTTTTCACCAGATAGATTTTATTGATCAGTGATCAGGAGCAACAGTTCCAGCTGACGGCTGATCATCACTGTTAGACAGTTTTATTTTGTTCTTTTTTCTCGACAGAGATCACAGTACGTGTCCGTAAATATAAGGTGCTTAACTGCGTCAGTTAAATAACCTGCTTCCAGCTGAAATATTTTAATACCCTCGGTAATTTATTTTCCAGTGGGAAGCTCTTATCTGTTTGCATAGTTGAAGCCAGATGGTGAGTTTTGTTACAGGATGTTTATCTGTTGCAAAATAAAAAAAAAAACAGTAGGTGTTTGTCTGAGAAAGTTCTCGGACTCATAGATTTAGTATAACAATAATTCAAAGGTCTCAGTTCTTATATCTAAATGATTGCCACATTTTTGAGTTAAGTTATCGTAGTCCTGAGTAAAGAAGCGTAACAGTTGCCTTCACAAAATAAAAGGGAGATTAGTGGAGATGAAAGAAACCAGGAGAGCCCACTTTGCTTTATAATTATTCCTGATGAAGATTAATTGCCTTTCGGAGGGGGAGTGATTCCTTTTGTGCCTGTGGATGTGATTCAAAGAATCAAAAGCAGGAAAACTGCTAACGTTGACGTCCTGAGTTTGCAGTCTCTCATAGTAAAATGTCTGGATCACTAACATTAATCTCTACAACCTGAGACCATTTGATCTGCGGCTGCATGATCATAAGATAAGAAACAATCAAAGGGGGTCATTCTTTTTTAAAGGTGTAGTAGAAAGTACTAGAAACAAGTATATTATATAGGGTTAGGGTTATATATATTATATTATATCAGCCACTGTTATATCATACCAGCAGTATACTACTGGACTACAAGCACCTAAAGAAGGTTTGTAATGTGTTGTGCGTTGTTGCAGTGAAGGTTTTCTGTCCATCAGTCCCACAGCAGCAGGTTTTTAAGGTAGTAGAAATAATCTGAACATTAATTTGCTTTCAGCAAACTCTTTTTTTGCTCAGATAATAATTCTGGGTTTCACAGTTATGGCCTCTGCTGGTGATGGGTTGTCTGGATGACATCTGAGTTTTAAATCCATTTATAATCAATTTTAGATCAAGTTCTCACAGTTTATAACAAATTCATAAAACTATTTGCTATGAATTTGAAGTGTTGCAAGTGAAAAAAATTGCATAAATGTGATTTCTGTCTGCAGTTCACTTATGTTTGACTGACAATTGAACATCACATCAATTTTATTAGATTGTTTTATACGAAAACTATTAAATCCAAACTGATGGGCATTTATTATGCAATTAAAATGCATAAAGCCTCAATTGTTTTGTGAATTGTTAAAAAATGTTTTTGAGTGTACACGGAGAGGTTCATTTTAGGAGCCGAAAAATACATTTGATTAAATTTATTAGGGATGCACGATAACTATCGGGCTGATAACAGGAAATTATGATGTCATCTCGATAAGTCTGATATCACAACGAATAGCCCCGATAACATTTATATTTCTGTCAACACAGCAGTGTCTCGCTCCCTCTGAGCCTTGAATGACCAGCAGTGAATGCTATGTTCAAGTAACGTCGGCATAATCAGAAAAACGATTACTCAATAAGGAAAATCAAGAATACCCCCTCATGCCAGAAAACAACTTGTTAACTCGGTCATAATTTTAGTAGTTGCTATGTACACATAAAAAATAGAAAAAATAGAAAAGGCTGAAAGAACGACGAGCAAATGAGGGAACGGAGGAATTTACGTTACACCTTGAATGCAGCATTGTGGAACTGCGCTGATAAAAACAAACAAACATGGCGGCGATGGTGTAGATCTTCGTTTAAGTTTCAGAGGAAGATAGTTCGCTGGTTATTTGTGACAAATGCTCCAAGCGAAGGAGGGAAAAATAGCACAAGCTTTAATACGTCAAACCCGATCAGCCACCTGAAACATAACCATCACTTCCATGAAGTTTTGAAATCACGCTAGCTGGAGCTAACAGGAGCTAACAGGAGCTAACAGGAGCTAACGTGAGCTAACAGGAGCTAACAGGAGCTAACGTGAGCTAGCCAG
Source organism: Hirundichthys speculiger (assembly GCA_018398805.1). Lineage (NCBI taxonomy): Eukaryota > Metazoa > Chordata > Actinopteri > Beloniformes > Exocoetidae > Hirundichthys > Hirundichthys speculiger. The sequence continues at coordinate 77,257 of JAGFBZ010000964.1, read as the reverse complement.
CAGCAAGTCAACCCTTCCGCTCCCCTCGCCATCATCTCTCATCTAAAGCTTCCATGAGATTAAAAAAAAAAACCCAAAACTACTAAACCTCATTTACTTTAATTAAATTCATTTGAATGGAACCACAAGCCAAAATCCTTTAAATGTTAATCTTTTCAGTTAGTAATTCTGATTCATGTATTTCCATCAGTTCAAGGAGCCTTTGTTTTTATATCAGTCAGTAATGAACCTTATTTAAGTTAATGTGAGATATCAAATAGGTTTGTTTGATAGCTTTATGAAAATGTTTGAGAGGCTTGACAATAGTTTTATATTGGAAAAAAAAAATATCTGTTCATTTAAAGAGTCAAAACTGTTTTTGTTTTTGTTCATAGTATTGATGTAATGATCTTAGGTATATGTGTGTGTTATGGGTTAACAGTTATCGTGCATCCCTAATATTTATTATCATAGAATATGATTCCAGAAATAACGAGACCAGGCCAGAAAAGATAAGACTGTCCTGATGACTTCACTGTGACATCGTTAGGTTTTTTTGTTTTTGCTTGAAGGAGCCGTGCAGCTGTTGAACTCTCCAAACCTCTGGAGGGTTGTTGTGTTCGTGTCTCCTCACTGGTGACACATCGATGGATCAAAAGTGCAGATGGGCTTATCTGGTGTACATTTCTGGATGCAAACCAATCAAGGCAAAAAAAAAAAAAAATCAAACCGGATATCAAGCAGAGCGTCTGCTTTGAGTTATGTTTGCTTTTCCTGCATGTAGTGTAGAAATGAAGCATAAAAGAAGTGAAGATGGTGTTTCAGTTATCGTACACACCGGAGGACGATGGCCTATCTCAAATCAAAAATCCAATCTCGTGCCCAGAGGAACCGGACGGAAAATTCCAATTTTCTTGTTGCAGAATAGCAGGTTATGTTCGAGGAGACCAGGATAAAATAGCAGTGATGCGAGTATGATGATGCTCCCACAGTCGCTGAGGAAGAGAGCACCTGCGATCCTGAGACAGCAGCGCATTCGGCTAAAATGTTGCTGCTTCACTCGCGGTGAAAAAGCTGAGCTGTCACCGACGGCACCGAAGGATTGTGGGAGTTTCAGGGAGTCGTCCAAATGACACGGTGAACGTTCAGCGGCCTCAAACAAACTGCCTTTTATATTCATTGAGGCTCTTTGGATCCTCACTTCACTACAAAGAGTTGCTGCTCCCTCTCCCCCCCCCCCCCCCCCAACCACAGGGGCACCCCAACAATTGTCCTTTCAGCGTTCCCGCTGAGAAAGGCACAATGGTTAACGTTAACAATAGCTCCTCCTAAGTCAGTCAGCGTATGTGTGGGAATGTGTTCGTAACGTTTTTTTCTATTGTCTGCGTCGAGCGTTCGGCCCTCTGACATCCAACGAGAAGGTCACCGACCAGAGGAGCTCAAGTCACTCTGGGAATCCTCTCAGCTCCCTTTCTGCAAAACTAGTCTGGAAGCAGCTGTGGTTGAAAGTGCATATATATATATATATATATATATATATATATCATATATTATATATATGTACATACCTGTGGGATATAGTTTAACACAAGTTACCGTATTGGCCTGAATGTAGGACGATATTTTATTCTATGAATCATATTTTCAAAAATGGGGTCATCTTATAGTTGAGGACCAGACTTTTCCGTTGTAATTACACATCTGCGCCACTAGATGGAGCCGCACTGAAGTAATCAGTCAGAATTAGAGATGCGCGGATGAACCGCGCACCCGCGGGCGGAGCGGATAATCCGCATATCGGGCGGATGACTCGTCAAAAAATAATACTTTAATTAAATTCGGGCGGGTTGCGGTGAAGCACTCAAATAATAATAATAAGAAAAAATATTTTCAAAATAAAAGGATGGCGGGTCGGTTCGGTTTTGAAAATGGTGAAAAACGTTCCTGCAAATGGATAGCTGGCGGATAGAATTTAAGAAGCTGCGGGTTAAAATATAGTCATCCGCGCATCTCTAGTAAGAATGGAGGAACCGTGCAGCAAAGGGCTTTGAAAGTTTTGTTGGAGTCCAGAAGTAGTTTTTTACAGACTAAATTATTTATATTGTTCTTGAATAAAACTCGACTTCAATAGTTCAGTTATTGAACTACATCTTTGTAGCTTATTGCACGGCTCTTTGTAGCTCTTCATATTCTCAGATTTGAAGAGAACACAGTTTTCTAAAATAGTACTATACCTTGATCTTGAATATCATGGAAATCTTTCACCTAAAATATGGAGCCATACTTCCTAAAAAAGATGAAATCATTAAAATCTTTAACAATACAGCAGAATGTTGTCTCTGTGGGAGTTTTTTTCTATAGTAATTTTACAATAAAAATTTTTTTTATGAATAACCTTATTGCCTTCATCACATATTTATTTTCCCAAAATGATATTTGAAAAATAGGGGTCGTCTTATAATCAGAATATATATTCGGGCCAATACGGTATTTTGATCTGTTAATTTTATGATCAAGCGTCAGAGAGTTACAGTCCTTTACTGTGTGACATTGTCAGTCTCTCTCATCGTTGTGAATTGAATTTTTTAACCAGTTTTCTTTACGACATTACTTCCATCATTAAAGATTTTGGGTGTTTCTGCACACCTCTGTTAAAGTTAAAGTCCTGCTGCAGCATTTCGGTTGGGTTGAGGTCTGAACTCTGATGAGTACCTTCTAAAACCTCAGCTCTTTTTCTTTCGTCATGCTTGTGTGTTTTAAAACATCGTGACCAAATCGTGACCAAATCGTGACCAAATCGTGACCAAGCTTTAGCTGCCAGACAGATGGTTGACACTTGCGTCTGAACTCTTGTATACAGAGGAGTTCATGGTCAGCTCAATTACTGCAATTGTCCACGGCCCAAATCATCATGGATGGTTTTGTTGTTGTTGTTGTTGTTGTTTTTATATTTTACTGATCATTGCACAGTCTGATAAATTGGATTGGGGCAGTCACTCCTGGGAAAATATGTGCAATGCTCAAATCGGCTCTAGTCTTGAATGCTCTCATGTGCTAGAGATTTCCAGCTATACGTTACATTAGAATTGCGAATAATTGCTCTCAATCTAGAATGCTGGAGTATAAATTGTTTATTGTAAAGATCCGCAGACATGCTGACGACCCGATGACCTGGTTAAAACCTACCTTCTTAGAACCTATGGAAACAGTAAAAGGGTTATATAGACTTACATTCCATGCTGAGCCATAGCATGACCAGAGTCAGGTTGGTTCGGCTACTGTGATTGATCTGTTCCCTGATCAATCTTCGGTCAATCTTTAGCACAGTTGGAGGAGGAATGCTTCGGCACGGCAAGTACACTTCTAAATGCAACAGCACCTCATGACGATCCATCCGTCCATTATCCGGACCTGTGCAGGGTCACGGGGATCTACTGGAGCCTATCCCAGCTCTCTTTGGGCGAAAGCCAGGGGTCCACCTGGACAGGTGTCCACCTGGACAGGTGTCCACCTGGACAGGTACCAGTCCATCCCAGTCCACATGCTCCAACAGGGATTCAGAACCACCAGTTGAGCTAACATGCATGTTTCTGGACTGAACCCAGAGAAAAACCAGCTCCACAGAGAAAGGCCCCTGCTGAGGTTTGAACCAGGAACCTTTTCGCTCTAAGACAATAGTACCAACTACTAACGCCACCGTGCTGCCCATGTGACCATCCATCCATCCATCCATCCATTTTCTATACCCGTTTCATCCTTGAAGGGTCACGGGGATCTGCTGGAGCCTATCCCAGCCGTCTACGGGCGAAAGGCCCATGTGACCATCATTTAACTAAATAGTCCAGAAATTCAAAATGGAGAGGCACGTATCTGTATGTATGCATGTATCCAAATAGGTCACAAGTGTTGCCAAAGTAGAGTTGTGCAGGTGTGTTATGTAATGTGCACAAGCAGCAGTTCGTGCACAAGGTTTATTTCTTTTTGGCTGAATTTTTGTAAATAAAATAAACACAGAGGCAAAAAAAAAAGTTATGTTGTTGTTGATCTGAAGCTGTATTTGTCTAATACTAAGACAGAGTATAATCAGGTGATTTTAATTAGGTTTTACTCTGATACCTTAACGGTAATTGATACCTTGGCTTCTTCAGAGCTGATAAACCCAACTGCCCCTGGCAGATATTTCTTGGATTTTTACATATTATATACATAAAGATTAATTTGAAATAAAATACTGACACCCAGTCCTGTTACTGACCTTTCAGTGAACAGTCTCCTGCTACCCATCTTTTTGTTGCTGGCATAAAAATCACCATAATTAGAAATGTTTCCCCTAAAAAAAAAAAAAAGTGAATTTCTCAGTTCTGACATTTAATATTGTTTTAAACCATATCTGAATTTAATTGAAAAGTGATTTAATTCCAAACAGCATGTAATGGAAATCATTATATTTTCTCTTTCTATTCACATACCATTTCCCTCCAAGCACAGACCTGAATAGAAAATAAGACCAGCCATAAGTAAGCGGTTCGGAGTATCGACAGTATTGATACATCTTTAACTGCTGAGAGTGGGATTCACTCCCCGTCTTTCCAGGGAGGAATAATTAGGAATTAAGGAAGAAGATCTCAATCTTCACCAAATACTTGCTTAAAAACTAAAGAGAGACGATGAGGTGAGGAGGTAGGTAAAGTAAAAATAAGATAAAAGGAGACATGTGGAGGAAAGATGGTGGCTGAATGTGTAGCTGGTTTCGGTAAAGGGATGTGGCCTGTGGGGGGGGGGGGGGGGGGGGGGGGGGGGGGACATCTGACACCAGGGGGGGGGGGGGGGGGGGGGGGGGGGGGCTCTGATGGGGGGGCTGTGGTCTCTTAAGAGCCAGCTTCTTGCTTCTTGCCTCTGGGCTTTGGCCATTTGTCAGTCGTGGATGGTGACAGATGTCACTAGTCAGCAGATGATACTGTAAATGAGGAGGGGGGGGGGGGGGGGGGTGGGGGGGGGGGGGGGGGGGGGGTGGGAGGGGGTTTAAAGCACAGGAGCTAAAATGAAGATGAGCTTGTAAATGTTACTACACTTCCCCAGAAAAAGTATGATTCAAAAATCTTCTTCTCTTCTTGGCTCGTCTGAATGTGATGCTATAAAATCATCTCCGTCTCTTTCCTGCTCGATGATCACAGACTGGTGGCGGTAAATCCATCTGCTCTCAGGATGTTATTAAGCGATCTTAGCCCGGCTGTATTTCTTCAGTTCTGACACGTTCTTTATGGTTGGATGTGATTGGATGAGGGGGGGGCCTGACACATCCTTTAAGGTTGGATGTGATTGGATGGGGGGGGGGGCTGACATCCTTTAAGGTTGGATTGGGGGGGGGGGCCTGACACATCCTTAAGGTGGATTGATTGGATGAGAGGGGGGGGGGGGGCCTGACAATCCTTAAGGTTGGATGTGATTGGATGAGAGGGGGGGGGGGCCGTATATCTGTTAGCATCCAGCGTCTGAACGTCTACGTACATCTGCCTGGCTTCTGTCGGTCGGGGGTGATGCAGTTTCCTCCCAGGGGGACGACCCTCAGATCAACACTGTCAATCCATGAGATTGATCAGTCCTGGTGCCCCTCCCTCCCCCACTCATTCCAATCCTGCCCCCCCCCCCCCACCCTCCCCCTCCCCGATGATTAATCACTCAATCAATCAGACAGGTAGCAGTGACATCATCCAATACTTCCACCGGGGAGGTTAAACAGACACACTGGCTGCACGGTTACATGATGCTTTTTAATTCTGAATTAATTATTCCGAATTAAATAATTCAGAATTAAACTACTTTCCTTCCAGTTTACATGGAAATAGTAATTCTGACTTGAGGTTTACATGGAAAACACGTTTGATCGGCTTTATCCAATTCCATTTAAGGTCTGGGGGTTGGGAAGGGTTCTGATTGGACGGGGGGGCGGACGTCTTTACGTATTTACGTCTACCGGAAGAAAACAAACTTACTCGATTAGCACCAACATGGAGGACTACATTATTAGCATCCTTTCTGGATTTGTTTTGATTTTATTTTTGAAGCAGCAGCACGACAACATCATGACGATGTTGTTTTGTTTTCGAAAACAAGCCCAGCGCAGAATATTAGCGTCATCGCGACAGACGGGCGAGGAATTAAGTTTAATTCAGAATGGACATTTTCATTCGGGTTTACATGGTAATTTTCAATCATTTTAAATCGGATTTAATTTTAATTCTGAATTAAAGAGGAATGTAAACGCATTAACTGAGGAGAAGAGTTCAGAACAAATCATTTAAGTCATGACAGTCATCATATCTACATTTACTTTCATTCACGCTGTGATACAAAGGAGGAGAAAGACTTCATTTGACTTGGAAATGACCCAACTGACAGAGGGACAGGAGCTACTTTGGCAAGGATTATCAGCGTTTTATTTTCCTAAATGTTAGCAAAACCTAAAAAAATAAAAGATAAATTAACTTAAAAACACACACACACAAACCAAGCAGAACTTTCCAACTTTATTCAGTACCTTTGTATGTTTGGGTGTAACGGGATTTTTGAGGAAATGTACAACATGAAAACAGCTTCTCTGTGAAAAGAGTTTTCTAGTAAAACACACAAAGTGAGCAGATCCCAAAGCATCATCACCAGTGTTGATATTCAAGAGTCTGCAGCCTGTTGCAGTCACCTGCACAGGTAGCGCTCCCTCTTTACTGTTTTTTTCTTGTGTGTAGGTGTAAGTCAGTCTAATAATAACAGGTCTTAACGTACTCATTTTAGTATAAGCCAAATTTAACCTCAGACAAGAACATATCACTATTTTCACTGCGCCATTTTTTTTATAACAAAAATTAAGCCTCAAATAGAAGACACTGTTGTGGGCAACACTAAGTACCCCCCTCACTGCTTCCACAGGATTTAAGAGAGTACGGTGCACCCAGGTGATGTTTATAACAGCCCCTCGATGAGCTGATCACCAGCTGGTGTGCAAACATCTCTAAAATCAGGAGATTTTCTGGTGAAGAGCATTCAAGTGAGTGGAAACACAATGCCAAAAGGTCAAGACATAAGATATGGCATGAGAGACGCAACTGTTGCTGCCCATGAATCTGGAGAGACATTTAAACAATTATCCATAAAGTTGATTATGAAGTGGGAAACATTTGCAACTGTTGCTGGTCTTTCCATGAGAGGATGTCTGTAAATTCACCCCAAGATCCAAAGCTCAGAGAAATTAAAAAACAAAATTCAAAGAGCTTTTCACACTTAAACAAGAACATCATCTCTTTTTTTTTTTTTTTGCTCTTTTCTCCCCCTCATTAAGAAAAAAAGAAATCCATTTTGGCTGCTCCCTGTTCAGAGAGCATTAGAAGGCTGGAACAAAGTTTATACCAGATGCTCTTCCTGTTACAAGCAGGATTTGAACCTGGGACCTCCCATATGTTAGCTAACAGCAGCACCACTGAGCCAAGTTTTGTATTTTTTCTGTAATTGTGGTGAAAACGTGGTAAGGAATAGACTCGTCTCACAACCTTGGCGTGTTCCTGTTACTTTCCAGCTCAGGTTTTGTATTCAATACTGTTTTTCAACCTAAAATCTAGAAAAAAATGATTTTTTTTTCTCATACCCTGAATGCTATGTGCAAGCTTTAAAGAAAAAGAAGAAGTGTGCTGATGTTGTCCTTGTCACCTGAACATTGGCGGTCTAGTTTCTAAACAGAGAGAGAAGTGCATCAGGTATTATTTCTTATTGCTACAGAAAGCCTCTTCCCTCTGCTGTAATTGCTTTGTCTGTAGTAAATAAATTAGATTTCCTCAGTAAATGTCAGCGACCCGGGAGATTCTGCAACCTTTCACCTGCTGTTTTCAGCTCAGACATGATGAGCTGTTGCACGATGACATTCCCATAAGAAATGAAATATCCATCATGAAAAATAAATTGTATGTTTTACAGACTGAGGAGGATGCATGTCCTGGAAGAATAACGTTAAATGACAATATTCCCCCTGACAGACCTCTACCGCCACCTGCTGGACAGATTTTTCTTGCACACATGAAAAGTAATTCTACCGTTCAGTTTTTAATTTTGTTTTTCATCCTACTGTCCTTTCCCGTTTTTTAAACAACCAGTTTTTTATTTACACCATGTTCTCTATTAGAAAACATTTTCTTTACAAACATGAAGCTCACTGTGACATTAATCTTACATCCATAGTACTTTTAGAAGTATTTATACATAGGCTGCATAGAAGTGAAGGTTATGTCTTTAATACAGAGGTTAGTTGACAATAAAATAGAAAACATATCTAAAATAATTATACATATCTGAAATGAAATAAAAATCAGTCAGAAGTTGCAGTTGAGCTCAGAGCTATTGAAATAAAAGGCAAAGCATTTTTTTAAGTAATCATTTTTAAAACAGCGTGTAAACATAAAGGCAGACTAAATAGTCAAAAGACGTCATGAAACAAAAAAAAATGACAAAACTATTTTAAATAAAGGGGGGGGCACACATTTTATGGTCCATAATTCCGTATATTTGCGCTTCCAAACTGCTGTGTGGAGTAACTGTAATTCATCAGTCGTCCAGTAGGCGGCAGCAGAGTTTCAGAGAGCGCTGTTGAGCTGACTTTAGGGGGCTTTCACACTCACCTGCCCTTGAGATTCACCTTCCAGCCTCGAAAGTCTCTTTGGACTGACTTCAGATTTACAGATATGCTCTGAGAAATGGGAAGTTTAGACATTTAAAGTGAATAAAACAGACTGTATCCAGTGTTGAAAGTAACCTATAACTTTCCATGGACCTGTAAATGTTCTGTCAGATCCCACAGCTGTTCTTTTGAGCACATAAGACTGCTTCAAGCCACGGTTTAAGAAGAGGCACAAAGATCTAATGGGGAGCAGAAACAGCTGGAATTTCTGAGGAGGTCTTGTGAAGATAAGAGCTCATGATTTCAGGTCACGGTTTGACACGGTTTGTGTTAAAGACTTCTTTGGAAATCTGTTTGTATGTGTGTTAATGATTTTGCAATGGTAATTAACTTGTAATTAGATTTACATTTAGTTTTGCAGTTCCTCTATAGAAAAAAATATAAATGTGAAGTCAGCCACAAAGTTCACCTCTGACTGACAGCAAACCTGAGAACATCCCTCAACTGTCCTTGTCTATTTTTTCCCAGAAGCACACATGCTACCACGTGAGCACAATATACACATAAACACATACGCTGGCGTGGCTCCCGCTCAGAGAGAGCGGCGAACACGTCACTCTTTCCATTCTAAACATAAATAAACGCTGTGCAAATCCTCGCAGTCATACAGCGAGCTGTGTGATTTCTGTTATGGCAGCCAGCTGTTGCTGATCACATGACGCCTGAAGTTGCTGAATAAAACTAGAGCTTTCTCCTAACGTCAGCACATCGTCCGATGGATCTCCAGACACCACCAGTAGTGACTGACATCACGCTGATGCAAACGTTTAGAAATGAAATAGACCCTCTGTAGTCAGTTGAAATGCTCGGTTAAATCGATACACACTGATCTCCCACGTGACACTGAGCGCATGAGCCATCGTGACTACAGCCGTGCACGAACGTACTCGAGCCAGTGATGAGGTTTGTGTGATCTTCAGCTTTGAGTTCTTGACACATTTACTTCAAGTGGCCATGAAACAAAAATACAAGTTGGACTTTGGCTTGTTTCTGAGTTATCATCGTAGCTGTGTTCTGCAGACGTTGTGTGCACACTTGCAACAGTTTCCTCAAAATATGAATACGCATTTATTCACTGTTTCACAGTTTCACATTTTAAGGGACACATTTGCTCTCTTGCTGAGAGTTAGAGAGGATTAATACTCATATTTGAAGCTAAAGAAAGCAGGTTATTAGCTTAGCTTAGCACAAAGACTGGAACAGGTTCTGTCCAAAGGTCAGGCTTAATCTCTTTTAATTAGCCTGTAACAAAACACAAATGATTTTATGGTCCGATGATTTCCTGGTGCCTTTATTGCTGCCCAGCAGGGTCATCCAGGCTAGTTATTTCCCCATAGATCCAAAGCGAAACAAACTTTAGCTGTTCCTGCCATATTGCACACAAACACGAGACAAGAGTCAAACGTTGCAGTCAAACCTTTGGCAAATTAGCATATTAAGATAATTTTATATTCATTGCAGATGATTATAGGCAGGAATTGTCTTCTCCTGCCGTCTGGATTCCATCAAATTTGGAGAAATCAATGACTGAAGTCACATACATTATTTAATCCCTAAATGTAATCCTTTATGTTTAGAAACTTCTGTATCAGTTTGTCTGCAAGTCGCTGATGCTACAACAGATAAAACTGCACTCTCCACAACAGACGTGTAGAAGATATTCAATATCTTGCTCCAAACGCTGAAGTTGCTAAGCTTCCCAAGAAGCTTAAAGTCATAATGCAAAGTTGATCCAGCGCAACAGAGCGAGCACGCCACAGCGAGGCTGCAGTTTAAAAAGCTGCACAGTAAACTGAAGATTTGGGACCCGATCTTCCACCAGATCTGCTAAAGCCGCTATTAAGAGATAGCGGGTAGCGGTAGGGGCGTTCCCATGCAAATAAAACAATCTTCCACCTTCCTAAACCCGCTATCACACCTGTGCTACCCGCTACATTATGCATAGGAGTGGTTAGGGACGTTCCACCTGTTAAACCAATCAGTGCGTCAGCAGCCATTGCCTTTAAGAGCAGGTTGCGCTAACCGCTAACCGCTAACCGCTATGGAGCGTCTTTACATCCAGATCAGAGCAGCAGCTCGTCTGGGACTCTGCTGTAGAGCTTCCTCCTCTTCCTTCCTCCTCCTCCTCTGCACTGATATAAACAGATATATATTTTTACACAGACAATTCCTATCAGCTACCTGAAAGTCCCAGATAGTTGGTGTCCTCCCAGTAAACACGCTCTAGTCGTCTATGGTTTAACTGGTGAGTGAGCCGTTTAAGACGATCTCTGCTATTTTCTCAGGGATTCAACTGAGGCCAAATCACACTTTTTATACAAGAGTTAATTCAAGAGGTGGAGCGTTTGTGCACGTCCACACGTGACCAGGTGGACGTGCGTTGATGACATTTGGACGCGCTCTTGTACGCGCCGACATGCGGGTTGCGAGTAGGCTACCCTAAACCCACGATGGCAAGATACAGAGTTTGCGGTAAGGGCAAAAGAGACGCCCATTGCCACACCTACAAAGTGAGTAAGGGAGTTGGCTTAATGGGTTGCATTAGCGGTTAGCGGAGGTTCCTATATCCACAATTTGCGGGAAGCGGCTAGTGTTAACGGGTAAGGGGAAGTGTACGATCAGGGCCTTAGTCTCATAGTTTTTTTGGTATCATTAAACAAGAAGAAAGACAGCTTTTAAATCATAATGCGCCACTTTTAAAGGACATTTCACACATTGTTTCAAAACATTTGAACCTTTCTAATTTACTTTTCGTATCTCTACTACAAAGAGAGTGGATGCCAAATCATTATTTTTGGAGCACCGGTCCGTAAAATATAAGATTAGCAGTTAAAACTGCTGTAGACCTCCTTGATTAGCAAATGGCTGTTTTTCCATGCTAAGTCTGATCTCTTCTCCAATCAGTCTAGATCCTCTGGCTCTAATTAAACTATAATTTTTACTCCATTCAGCCAATAAAATAGAATAAAATAAAGCTGATTTTGTAACAAAAATGTCAGCCTACTGTAGCCAACCTTCAGCCCAGTGCATCTTGTAGTGGAGAAAGTAGACATGTAACGGTACGAACAGTCCAGTAACATCCTGCAACTACACGAGGATGAAACTTTGAACATTTAACACTTTGAATCAACGCTGTCTCCGAATCTCTGGAGGCTGAGACAGTTTGCACTTACAGCTGCAACATTTTCTGTTAGAAAACAGTGTGTGAAACTCTTCACCAGCGCGTAACATCCATTACATCCCTTTTGTTATACTTGTAAGTTGCTGTAAGAAGCTCAGATTAACTTTAACAGGATCATATGATGTATGGAACTAAGCTAAGAGGTTTCAGTTGACTGTACATCAGTTCAGGTCATCAGGGCTGATGATCAGCAGCACCTTGTTGCAACTTAAACCCCACGGAGGCAGTAAAGGGGTACGAGCTGCAGATGGCCAACATAAACACAAATACTTCATCAAACTGGGTAAAAGGTGCCACAAGAACACACCACCCTGAACACACCACTGCAGTCCAACGTCCAATTTCATCTGCGTGTGCCACATTATCAAAAAAGTGAACTTTGAAGCCTTCACCTCATTACCGTTTGTCGTTGCAGGTTGTTGTGTCTGCCAGAGAGATGGGGTCAGACAGGGACAAACGGGGACGACATGATATCATTTTGAAACCTACTTTCTCTGCAGCTGTCTCGTTCATATTGTATTTTGACATCAGACATTTTTTTGAGGGAAAAAAATGAGGACTCTTGTGAAAGTCTCAGTTTCGCTGCTGTAGAAACTTATGAGTGTGATATTGTATTATACATGCTAATATCTGAATAACCTTTTTCTGTGCCATCATTTATTTATAACAAACAGTAAGCCAAAAAGCAGAACTAATGTGGGCAGCAGGTGTGCAGATCTCTATAAATGTTTTGATAATTTGCTGGTCTGGAGCATTCAGGCGTGAGACGCAATGGCAAAAGGAAAAGACAAAAGCAATCGAGCGTTTGCAATAGACTGCCGCCATCTTGGTAGACAAGTGCTATTAAAGCCCAGCAGGAAACAATAGCCTGTGTTTTCTACAGAAATAGCCAAATAAAGTAAATTGAACTAATTTGAAAAGGAAGTGTCAATGCAGCATCACAAAAAAGGACTTGATAAATTGGAAAAAGAAAGATATGATGCGAAGATTATCATTAAGGGTCAGGATCCCTTAATGATAGAATGAAGTACGAAAGAGTGTCATGGATGAGAGACTTCAGTCCGTTTCTGAACACAACGTATAAGGGCATTATCAACTGCTAGTCTACAGGCCTAGCCTGGACATGAAACGGCTAAACCCATGGCTCCATGGCTGAGCTCTGCACGATGAGAGTTCCCGCTCAAAGACTGCTGGCGGCCGCCACAGAAGCCAACGTCCATGCGCTGCTCACAGAGGTCATTACATGTGTTTACACGAAATGACCGCTGCTGCTAGCACGGCTAAACTGAGATTTACAACCCTTACAACCACAGCCAGTCACAGCGTAAATAATGTAAGGACAATATTTGGAATTTTGGGGGTCAAAATAGGGGGGGCCTCCTGGTCATGCGTTGCATCGCGCCCAAGGATGTTTACTAGGAGAAATACGATAGCATACGGGCGTGAACGCTATAAATCTATGAATGTCATGTTGTGCTGTGTACATGCAACAGACTCATATATTAGATCATTTATCACATATCAATTCAAACAGAAAGTTACCGATGAAATAGTCAGAGTTGTCACAGCTCTGAACAAACCACAAGAGCTCGAGTTGTCTCGCGCGGGGGGCGGGGTGTTTGTGGCTGTGCACTGTGGCCGACAGAGAGAGAGAAAGAGAGAGAAGCGCGGTTCGCGAGGCAGACAGCAGCCATCAGCGGCCAAGTGATGGCTTCAAACCTAGCGGTTTGAGTGCCAGTGAGTCGCTAAATCACCAGAAAAAGTCGCTAGATTTGTCGCTAGTCGCTTTTTACAAATTAAGTCGCTAGGGGGGTCTGGAAAGTCACTAGATATAGCGACAAAGTCGCTAAGTTGGCAACACTGGATTCACACTAGGGCTGAACGATTAATTGCATTTGCGATAATCTCGCGATATCGTAAAACGAGATTTTCTAACCGCAAAGGCCGCGATATTACTTGTCACGTGATCTGGCGACGTCACGTGACTTGCGAGTGAGCCCAGCTGAGCTGAGCAGAGCAGACAGGGCACGCAGTGTTGCCAACTTAGCGACTTTCCAGACCCCCCCAGCGACTTAATTTGTAAAAAGCGACTAGCGACAAATCTAGCGACTTTCCAGACCCCCCCAGCGACTTAATTTGTAAAAAGCGACTAGCGACAAATCTAGCTACTTTTTCTGGTGATTTAGAGACTCACGCGCACTCAAACCGCTAGGTTTGAAGCCATCACTGCTGTCCGCCTAGCGAACCGCGCTTCTCCCTCTCTGTCGGGCTCAGTGCACAGCCACAAACACCCCGCCCGCCACGCGAGACAACTCGAGCTCCCCCCCCCCCCCCCCCCCTTTTCCTTGCAAAAAATCTGTGAGCTCCTGAGATCTATACAGAAGAATCTTTCTGGCTAACAGTGCCATACTCATTTTGCACTTCAGTATGTTGTGTGCTGCTGTTACTGAGTAAATATAATATTTCTATTAGTGTTCAAAAAGTTTTTTTTTTTGAAAATGTCCAATTGGTTAGAGCAGATATTTGTTCTCTTTTATTTTTTTCCTGTGTGATGTTACTGACTGGAGATCAGTAAGCTTTATTTTTTCTATATCTGTATATTTTATTTATTTATTTATACACTGTCCTGTCAATCTCAGACAGTGTTTAAGAAGTGCAGTCCACATGTTTACATAAATGTTACACATGTTTCATGAAACGTGAAAAGTTAGATGTTGAAGAGGTAAAGCCACAGATTTGTTTGCTTTATTGTTGTAATCTGCACTTTAAATAAATCTGATATTGTTTATTATGACAGTGTTTGAAAAATACATGAGAAGAGGACCTTAAAAATAATCGCATATTAAATCGCAATCGCAATTTTGAGGAAAAAAATCGCAATTAGATTATTTTCCAAAATCGTTCAGCCCTAATTCACACACTGAGATAGCTGAGAGATGTCATCTCCTGCAAACAGCATATCCAGTCAGCGCCAAGTGAACACCGCCCTAACCCTCCCAGCAGTAACGGAGACATGTGTCAATGATTTATTTATCTTAATTCAAACTTTACTGAGCCAGGAAAAGCACACTGAGATTAAAAAATCTCTTTCACAAGAGTGTCCTGGCCGAGATACACAGGTTTGACAGATGGGACACACCCATGCACACACAAATAAAAAGGTACAATTATAATACAGTGCATAGAACATACAAAAAAAAGCAAAAACAACAACAGCATAAAGCATATTTTCAAAAACAACTAAAGAGACCAGTTCCTTAATCTTCAACACACCCTGCAAATCGGTCCAACCTGAGGGAGCAGCGGATTTAAAAGCCTTGTTTCCTAGTTCAGTACGCACTTCTGGAAGCGTCAGAGAGATCAAAGTCCTGTGAGGCTGAAGTTACCTGACTGTTGAAGGTAAGTCTGAAGATGCAGCAGAAGCAAACCTGGTCCATCCAATGGAGTCACGTAGGAACCAGTGATGAGGAAAGACTTTAAGATTTTCAATGAATCTCATTGCTCCATGATATATCATGGATTAAATTAAGTTTAAATTAAATACTGTAAACCTGTAAATATACTGTAAAACCTCATTATGGTATCAACATACAGTATCATAGCATCTTTACAGTAGAGATACTGTAAAGCAGTGATTCCCAAAGTGTGGGCCGCGGCCCCCTGGTGGGCCGCCGTGGTACTGCAGGTGGGCCGTGAGAGGTCATTAAAATTATACAAATGTGTTTTAAATCCTCTATCTTTTTTAAATTTGTTTTTAATTACTGTAAAATATTCATGACATGATTAAAAAACATTAAGAAGTAATAAAACAACCCAATTAAGTGTTATTCTATTAACTTAATATGACAAGTGTCACCTTATTTGTTGACCCCTCACATTAATATCGGATCATGGTTCCTAGTCCTGTATGTTGATCACAGTTGTGATTAAAGGTTCTGGTGGCTGCGGAGATTTTTAACATTTCAAATTGGGCCTTGGTATTCTGAAGTTTGGGAACGGCTGCTGTAAAGTATACTAGTGGTAAGACTAACTGTTAAAAGCACTTACAGTAAAGCAGTTTTACCGCAAAACTAACTTACAGTAAAGCTGATATACTTTAAAACATTATTACAGGATAAATACTGTAAGTTGGTTATTACAGTAACTTACTGGCAATAGTGTCGCCAGTAAGTTACTGTAAAAATACAACAAAATGTCTAACACTTTAAGCAGAATCCCAAGCATGTAGACATTGAGAAGGTACATCCATATAAATGACATCACTGTAGACATAAAAGTGCCAGCAATAAGCTTCTTTTTACCCTCAAAGACAAGACTTAATTCCTAAAGTAAAAACCCAAATTGACGTTGAGTCTTTTTGCGAGCTGCTGAACAAGCAGAGAGTCATCAGTTAAAATCCCAGGGTTGGGTGTGGATGCAGACCTGTATACGACTGTATGACCCATGTCACGTTGTTATTAATATTTTTGATAAAGATTATGAGCGAGAGTGGTCTGAGGACTGAACCCTGTGGCACACCTTTGGGTACAATGACTATGGAAGAGATGAGACCTTCTGTTTGTACACGCTAAGTTATTAGACCAACCAGAAGTATGTTCAGACAGTCCAAAGCTCATGAGTCGTTGTCTCAGTGAGGTATGATCAACAGTGTCAAATGCTTTAGATAAGTCCACAGCGTTGTCTATTATCTGTTGATTTAGGTCCCCTAAAACTGATCCAGACCCCTGCTTAAAAAAAAGAAAAAAAAAAAAAAAGAGAGCCTCTAGAAACAGCTGTGAGCCAGTGTGTCCAACATCTAAAGCTCGGTCCAAACTGGGTCATGCAACAGGACATTATCTAAAGCACGTCCTCAAATCTACATCAGAATGAAAAATAAAAGAAGTCAAGCTTTTGTAGTGGCCAAGTCAAAGTCCAGACCTCAACCCAACTGGATCTTAAGCCTGTTTAAGCCTTAAACCCGCTCTCTTAAACCTGGAACTTAATGTAGCAGAGCACAAGCAAATGTTCAAAAACATGAATGAACCGGAGCAACGCTGCACAGAAGACTTCGCCAAAATTCACCCACAAAAATATTCAAAAGCCACAGGACACAACTACTTCTTAAACTTTTAATGCTGCGTACCACCAGAGAAACTATTGAGCTCTCCGAGTACCACCATGATGACCAATTTTAAAATATAGCCATATATGCCTTCTCAATTAGCTTGAAACACACAGGAGAGATATTTATTCCTTATTAGGGTTATTTATTGTTACCTGAATTTCATTTGTATTTATAATGCATTGACAAGTCATGACGTTCCCTCGCGTACCACCAGAGAGCGCTTGCGTACCACCAGTGGTAGGTGTACCACAGTTTGCGCACCAGTACTTAGAGTTATTGATGCTAGTAGTTAGCATTACTCCCATTATTTTATTTATCTTTTTTTACTTCACTTTTATGAAATAGATAACGGCACAGTGAAAAAAGATGTATGCTATAGTTTGTTTGAGGTTGTATTTGCTTAATACAAAGTCTCACTGTGATCAGATGATTTTAAATTTTGTTTTTACACAGAAAATGTAGGATCAAAGTTTTTTCTGTTATAAACTATTGTTTCTTAAATTTTTTTTTCTCACCTATTGTTATTAAAATCCAAATAAAAGCGTGTGCTTTGACTTGTCGAGGACACCTACTGGAAAAACTCCCATTCTTCAGCGCAGGCAGCTCCACAGTTCATCAGTAAATGATGTCCACAAGTTTCCACATGATTTGTGCACTTATCTTAAGTGGACGTGAAGGAGGGATGAGATGATGCATTATTTGTATAGTTTCCTAAAATAAACAGAAACTGTATCAACAAAAACTCTCACATGCTGGAATGTGTAGAAGAGATGGAAAGTAGCTTCTGCTGCAAGTCTTTACTGGGTGTGTACATAATTAAAGATGAACCTTGACCATATTCACTATTGACTCTCTTCTGGTGTCCTGGATTAACTGGGATAACGCCAGTCAGCTGCACATGAACTCATTCAGCTCCAACCTGGCAGCATTTTATAGTTCAGAGGTACATTCTGTGATGAGACTGAACATTCAAGGAAAAATGCACAAAAAGACTGTTAATCTTTTCAAAAATTGAAACACTGGCAACCAGCAAAGGTGAGTGTTCCACTAAGGGAAGGACTACTTCCCCCTTTAGGATTCTTGAAACCCACGTAATGGGAAAATGCTGAGCTCCTGGACACGAAGCACATGACAGCCCCCCACCCCCCCACCCCCCCCTGGCATAGACACACTCGGCATCTCATCACTTTTCTGTCCGTCCCTCCCGCCTGAGTTTCCATCCCACCTGCAGCGACATACTGTACTGCTGAACTGACACACAGTGTTCAACCTCTGCATTCGTCGCATTGCACTGAACCCTCGGCCTTCGGCCACGTGCTGCGTCTGCCAACAAACAATCACGCGCACATCGCGCTCACCCACAGTCAATAAATATTTCTACTCGTGCACAGCAGAGTTGACAACAGTGCCACTGGGGTGATTAATAAGGGGCGGGGCTTTAATGTGTCCATTTCAAGCATGTATACATGCAGGTAAAAACTCACGCTGAGCTACCTGAGCTTTACAACCTGCCGAAGCTGTCCGCAGACTGTAAACGGGTTTTTCCAGGCTAACTGTGTTCCTGCCTGCATGCAAAGCAGTAGAACGTAAAATCCACCGCATCATTTTGACTGTTATGATGTCTATTTTACAAGCTGCGCCCAGAGTCACACGAGTTCCTTTGGGGAATCATGTTCAGTTCTCCCTGGGTGCTTTTCAGGAGCAATGCCAGAATAAATGGGGCCAGGTAAAGTGATCTGTGGGAAAGTACAATGTTGTAATTAAGGCCAGGTCTCTTGGGACGCCAAGTTCAGGGTTCACTTCTTTGTCTTATTGCAATAATATGCAAGAGGAGTTTTGTTTCCTAATCAGTTGAGGACAAGCATCATTCAGCTGAAATCACTGACAAGAACACTGCATTTTTTTTTTTCCAATGAACCTAGCGTACAATGCTTGTGCCGGGAGGGTGCTCAAATTCCTATTGCTCAAATCATGCACAGTGACGTGCGCACCAAAAGACAAGGAACTATGTGAACATAAGAGATAGTTGCAGCTAAGGTTGGGAATCTAGAACCGGTTCCTGTAGAGAACCGGTTCCTGTAGAGAACCGGTTCAATTCCATGAAATAATTGGGCAGTTTATCCAGCGATTCTCTTATCGATTCCAACCAGCACGAATCTCACGTAATTTACGCAAGTTACGCACAGTCAATTCCGGAAAGTCACTTACGTGATTAAGTTACGTCGGTTTAGCACGTTAGCATTGCAGTTGTAAACAACAATGGCGCCCACCAGGTTCAAACGCTCCAAAGTTTGGCTTCACTTCACCAAAGAAAGATGGCAACAAGGCAACTAGCAGTCATTGTAAAGTGGAGATAACAGCGTCGGGAGGGAACACGGCTAACACGCAGAAACATTTGAACACACAACATGCGATAATGTTAAACGAGTGTCGTGTTTTTTGACGCGCTTCGGACTGATGGATCTCAACCCAGCAGCAGTAGCGGCAGTAGCCAAGCTAAGATCACCTCTGCGGTTACTACGGAAGGAAACTCTGGTAAGTAGCTATCCCGCTGCTTCTTTGTAAAACACGCTATAACATTAATGCCGTAACGAGAGAGAGTCTGGCTGGCTCAGACATGCATATTTTTCTGCAAAAGAATTGTTAATTCTTAACAAATCAGTATTTGCAGATTTGTACTATACACTGTTCCGTTGTATTTGATAGTATTTATCTTTCTTTATTATTATTTTTGAGTGCTTAGTGAGCTCATATATCCTTTTAAAAAGGAAGATTTTTTCATTTCTATTAGGAAAAATCAGTTAGTAAAATGTTACACATTCTCGTGTATTTGCACAGTTACATATTACAACAGTTAACACGTTATCCAGGCTTTGGGCCTTTTTGGACCTCGCTGTTGAGTTTGTAAGCTTGTGACTTCTAAGTAAAAAAAAATTGATGCTAATAAAACTGTTTGTTCTCCTTTTTGCCCAAATTAGAATCGATAAAGAATCGAATCGTTAAACAGTATCGATAATGGAATCGGAAAAATCTTATCAATTCCCATCCGCTAGTTACAGCGTAATGGTACATGCAAAAACACAGTGTAGCACCTCCACAGGCAGAAGAAACACAAAACAAAATGCCAGCGAGATGACGCCCTCATATCTGTTAGGAAGCGTTACTTTTCTGAAACAATGCAACAGCAAACACGGTCGACTCAATCTGCCGATCATACGAGCCGAGGTGAGTCTGAAAATGCTTCAGTGCACTGATTTCATCGAGCGTTGCACAAGTCCTCTGGAATGCTGTTAATTTAATTTATCTCATTAAAGTGATATTAAATGTCAAGAGCTGTAATCATCCAAGCTGAAAAAAAAAGGCTGAATAGATAACTAAAAGAAAACTGTAGTTTTTATTTTTTTAAGAGACTGATTTTTGCAATTTCCCATGGAGGATTCGGTCCTGTGTCCTGTCTCAGTCTTGCCACATTACCATCAAAAAGTCTTTGCCCCTCATTCGCTTTACACAGACATTTCGTTTTTTCTTTTCTTTTCTGGCAAACACCCTTCATGCACTCAACACTTTGCAATAAACCAGCAACACATCATTTCATTTGGGTTACAACAGATCTTGTCATTGCACAAAAAAAGGAGCTCAAAGGGGAGCAGACAGTCGGGCGACCGGACTGCTAGCTAAACTCGCGTCCACGCCGGTGTCGTGCTTCCAGTTCAACATTTGGAGAATAGTCTCTGCTGTGTTGTATATGCAAACGTCCTGCTCTTCCTGGGTGAGCGACCCAGTGGCACATAAACACCTCATCCAGAACGCTGTGAAGGTGAAGGTCATGACGCCTGGGGCTCTGAGAGCGATCACAGGTCATCAGAAACATGAATACTGAAACGATCAAACCGATGCTGGACTGGAAGGATGTGACTCTAGAACTGAGACTTAATTTGCGTGTCGTTGTACTTTCTCTACTTGGATTTTTTTCTTTTTTAAATCTTTTAGTAATAACAGGCAGTAGACCTACACACTCCAGGCTGATTCAACTTCAATGGCTTTATCTAATCTACTGTATGTTTACACCGATAACATATTGATTCATTGGTTACAGACTCCTGACACGTGTGCGAAGACCTGAACTTGACTCTAGAGTTGGTGAGGTCATTGTTCAGCTATCAGAGTTTTCATAATGGGGTTGAGAAGACCGCTCTTTAGAGGTGTGTGGGTAAACAAACGTGGCTCGGAGATAAAGATGCCTTCTGAACGTGTGTTTGAACAGAGGCGGGTCAACAGGTCTGTGTGCTGCATGAGGTGCGTTAAAGCGCCGAGAGTAAACATTGCAGATGTCCATACATCTCCTGTAATCAAGAGGTTTCCCTTGCAGACACACAGGTGGGTATTGAAAGCGGCGGCGCTGCGTGTCCAGGGCATGTGTACGCCCACGGCTTCATGAATGTGTGCTCAGCTAAACTGGGAACTTCTACAGAGGACGAGCCAGAGCTGAAAACGCTTCCCGAATAGTCAGGGTTTGTTTCTGAATAGTCAGAAACAAACCCACGGCGAATGAGCCAGACATGGCTCCTACCACATATGAAGACTCCCGTGTTTACTCCCGTTTAGGAGCCAGGCTATGTGTCAAAGCTTTGACTTCACTGATGGTTAGCGTGGAGGCAACGCGGTCACTTTGAGTGGACAGTCCGTGCGTTTACATGGGAAGTTTAATTCCTCTTTAATTCAGAATTAAAGTTAAATCCGATTTAAAATGATTAAAAATTACCATGTAAACACCTAATTCCAAATGAAAA
Source organism: Hirundichthys speculiger (assembly GCA_018398805.1). Taxonomy (NCBI): domain Eukaryota; kingdom Metazoa; phylum Chordata; class Actinopteri; order Beloniformes; family Exocoetidae; genus Hirundichthys; species Hirundichthys speculiger. The sequence continues at coordinate 55,484 of JAGFBZ010000964.1, read as the reverse complement.
TGTCCATTCCGAATTAAACTTAATTCCAAAGTAAGTGGCTGGTTTGTTCTGATTTTAAATACGAATAGAATAATTCCGCGGTCATGTTTACGCTCAATCCGCTTTAAATTAATTCCCGTCTTTCTGCGCATGCTAGTTCTCTTGCCCGTCTGTAGCGATGACGCTTATATTCCGCGCTGGGCTTGTTTTCAAAACAAAGTTTCAAGATGGCAGCACGCAGTAAACGGTGTTCAAGAGCAGAGACGATTTATTTAATAAATAGCTTGGAGGAACTGGAAATAATTAAAAGAACAGATGGCAGGAAACATAAAAATTGTTGAGCTTTTCAAAGTTGTAGCGGCCAGGTTAAATGAAGGAGGTTTCACAGATAGAGACGCCACCCAGGTCAAAAATAAGTGGAACGTTGTTGCTAATCGAGTTGTTGCTAAGCTTGTTTTCTTCCAGTAGACGTAAATACGTAAAGACGTCTGCCCCCCCATCCAATCAAAACCCTTCCCAACCCCCAGACCTTAAGCAGAATTGGATAAAGCCGAACAAACGTGTTTTTAATGTAAACCTCAATTCGGAATTAATATTTCCATGTAAACTCGAAGGAAAATAGTTTAATTCAGAATTATTTAATTCAGAATAATTAATTCTGAATTAAACAACATCATGTAACCGCAGCCATTGTGGAACTACCCAGTGTTGTACCTGAACGTGTTCATTAAACTAAAGTTCACGAACTAGTTCATATTTTGTGTGAACGTGAACTGAGCGCTCTCTTTCTCCTTCACCAGCGGGGGGCGTGAACGAGTTCATTTGGGCAGTTGTGAACGACGCTCTTTCAAAGTTCACGCAAGGTCAAAACCGTTCCAGGTTTCCAGCGAACTCCATTTAAAATCCACCACAAACGAGCCTGATATGTTTCTGAGGAAACCAATCAAACATGGCAACACGGCTGTCGCTGCTGTCACGCTAACATGGCAACACGGCTGTCGCTGCTGTCACGCTAACAATTACGTCATCAAACGTTTAAAACAATCTGGGAGGAAGATGAGAGCTGCAGTTACCCAGAGCTGGAGGAGACCCCCGACTGCTGGGGGGGTTGAAATATTGAAATGGGGGGGAAACATTTGCACCTTAAGGACCTGTTTTTGTCTTATAATAAAGATCATTTGGCAGCAAGTTTTTCCTCATATTTTTAATCTACTGTAGAGCAGTGATAACCAAAGTGTGGGCCGCGGCCCCCTGGTGGGCCGTCGTGGGACTGCAGGTGGGCCGTGAGAGGTTATTAAAATTAAACAAATGTGTTTTAAATCCTCGATCTTTTTTGAATATGTTTTTAATTACTGTAAAATATTCATGACATGATTGAAGTAATAAAACAAACCAGTTAAGTGTTATTCTACTGTCATCTTAACTTAATATGACAAGTGTCACCTTATTTGTTGACCCCTCACATTAATATCGGATCATGGTTCCTGGTCCTGTATGTTGATCACAGTTGTGATTAAAGGTTTCGGTGGGCTGCGGAGATTTCTCACGTTTCAAATTGGGCCTTGGTGTTCTGAAGTTTAGGAATGGCTGCTGTAGAGAGAAACTGAAACAGAAATTACAGTTTTACATGGGCTGTTCCTTTAATGCTAATGCTAATGCTAATGTGAACCCTGGTTGGTTCAGGATTCAGAATTGGACCAATAGTTTTCGACAGTTAAAATGGATAAAATAAATGCCGTTTGTGGTGGTGTAGTATATGGGCAGTGGTAATCATTTTGACAAATAATTGCTAGCAGCAACATTAAAAAATAATTTTTAAAAAATGAACTAAAAATGAACTATTTAGTTCATATTTTTAAATGGTGAACTGAACTAGTTCATTTTAATTTCTGTGAACTATAAACTTAACTAGTTCGTAGTGAGTGGAGATCTGCATACAGGACGGCCGCCATAGATCACGACTGACGGAGATATTCTGGTTACAAACACACACATGGATACATTTGCTGTACCCTTACAGCACTTTGAAACAATGCTGCGTTGCTCTTGAGAAGTGATTGATAAAAGCCATTGTGTCATATCTTCGGTATGTGGCTGCGTAAATGAATAAAAGTTTGAAAAAAGTATGAAAAGGAAGGATCTTCAGCTGTTCAGAGAACTCGCCATTGTGTAGTTTGGTATCACGTACATTCAGCATGAACCAAGAAAGAAGAGAGTTTCTCGAGGAGCTTAGAATAAAACACATTAAATGCAAAAGATCTTGTACGAGACCATCTCTAAGCAGCTTCATGCTCCTGTGATTAGAGTTGCAAATATTAATAAAAAGGATAAGGTCCGTGGGTCTGTAGCCAGCCTCCCAGGATGTGACTGCGAGATGAAATGAGACACCAGGTTGATCAGAAAGACCGCGTGGGTGATAAACATAGAGCCAAACACCAAAAGGCATTCAAGCTGAACTCCAGATTAAAGGTATGTCACCTTCTGATTGCACCATCTGTCATCTACTGAAGAGCAATGGGCTTCAGAAGACGCAGGAGGACTCAACTATCAGAAAAAGTAAAATGTTGTTTGAGCATTCTTTGAACTGATGAGATAAAACTCAAGCTTTTTAACAAATTAAACCAGCTATGAAGTCTCAAGACTCCGGAGGGTGAAACATACTGAGTCATTGCACAGCTGAAAGCACCCAAGAACTGTTATTAAATGGCCCTCTGTGGGCCGTGATCTTAAACCTGGTGAACATCCATGGACAGAAGAACGGACTTGAAGGCAGCCTTCAAACCTGACGCAGCTAGATTTGCCCAGGAAGAGTGAAAACTAAAATACCTGTCTGGCTCAGATTTGTTCACATTCATTTTATTTTCATTTGCTCACACAAGCGTGAGCAACTCATGGGTGTTTAAACGCCCAACTGATGCAAAACAAGTGTTTGCAAAAGCACAATTCAACACTACAGGAACTACAGAAACAGAATAGATACAATATCTTTGCTGTCATGAAATGAAAAATACTTTATTCATTCAGTCATCGCACAAGGTCTTCCAATGAAATGGTTTTCATCAGTGTCTTACGTCTTTGTTGAGGAATTTCTAAGTATTGAATTTTACAGTTGCATTTTGACTTAGGTTTTTTTTTTTTTTACACAAGTAATGATACAGTGTAATGTGCCCTATAATGCTTTTTTTTTTTTCAATTTCTTTGTCCTTGACAACAGGGGTGATTCTAGGGTCAGAGCTTCATTTCACCCAATGAGCCCCACCACGACCCACAACCCCACCTTTTTTCACACAAAACTAAAAAACGTTTATTGAAAAATAATTTTGGATAATCTTTATGACATTTATGAGAGAAGAGCATAATCTTTTGGGGAAAAAAAACTGATTGGAAAACATGCAAACCTGAAATTTGAAATGCTAACTGAGCTAAAGCGCTAACTGGTAAACGGTCAACGAAGAGAAGTAGTTAGTGAGAAGAGGACGATACCATTAGGCGGGGTCGTTTTTATTTTCATTCTTAAAATATAAACTTAAACCACAAACTATGGATTAAGTTTTGGACATTATATAAGCCTGTCACATGCGAAGTAAAATTTTAGAATAACAACATTTCTTACTCCAGGTTTTTGAAGCACCCCTAAAAAAGGGCTAGCCTCGCCCATGCTTGACAACATTACATTAATGTCTTCAAAGAGAGCTTTACTACGAGAAGAAAATGCAACAAACATTTGTAAAGGATTTTAAAAAAAAATGCTGCATATTAATACCAATGATGTAAAACTCCAATAAAAATAAATAAATAAAAAGGCAGAGCAGGCAAACATGACGAACCCACTGTTTTTATTCTGTTTTTAGTTTCATGGAAGAACGAGGGTTTTCCGAGGAAACTCTCCGGGATGGAGGTCGGAGGAATGTGACGTCCTGCTGCATCTCTGATGGCCTGATCTAAATGACTTCCTCGGGGGCTGCAGGCGCCGCTGACATGTCAGAGGCAGAAGGGGGCGGGGTCGTATATGGGGTGAATGGCACGTGGAACGGGGCGGGGCCGGGAGGGAGCTCTAAAAATTACTACATCCGCCGCTGCATCTCCAGTTATTCAAACAGAGCGGTAACAGAGACAGTGCCATAGATCGAGTTTTTCTAAAAAATCTTAGTGGGGACGCTTTGTTTTGAGATTTCTATCCTGTGTGTGTATTTTAGTTTTTTTGGCTTTATAAAACCAAGTTCAACCTAGCAACAAGCTATTTGTGCGATGGCAAAGGGAGAAGGAGGTGAACAATACTCCAACGCCAGCTTGTTGAATAAACCGATCAACTCGGATGAAAAAAAGCTTTCCAGGGAGGTGAGTTCATCTATGGATTTAATGATATTTTCTTATTTTTTATCGGTCCAGGATACAGTGGGGGGAGCAGGACGGAGCAGCTCTGAGCGCACGTTGAACATGTGAATGAATGGGGGACGCCGGTTACTGACATTTTAAACAAGCTGTACGTTAGCTAGGTGGGCGCGCGACGTTCGGTTCGATATTTATAGACGCCGGCGGACCGATGTACGTTTCATTGCGAATTAAGAAACGTTGTGAAACTAATAAGAAATCGGGTCCAAATAATAAATTCAGTTTCATTCGATGAATCGATAACGCTTAAGCTCCTGTGGGACCGTGAGCCATTTCTCCTGTCTTCAAAATATGTCGAGATATTTCTCAAATTATTAAATCATAAACCAGATCGTCGAAAGCATTTGACATCTAAGGAAGCCAGACAAAACAGGTTATTTATGAATTTGTTTGCTGGCTATATTGGGGGAAGTTTTACTGCACTAATGTCTCTATTCATTGCATTATTATTATTTTTTAATGGTACTTTATTTTCTTTTAACAAGGACATTTTGACTGTCTCATGTTAAACAGCTATACACTTAATTTGTCATTTAAATATCAAAGTCCGTCATTAAAATTGAAGTGAAATATGTAAGACAATATTTTAGCACTCAAGGTTTATAATTTTTAGAAAAAAATGTGAAACTGAACTAAATATCAATTTATAGAAGAATATTGCTGCGTTCATGAACTCGTCTGAACTACCGACATCAGAGGTTTTTTTTAATACAGTGGCTGTATTTTCTCACAGAACCGCGACAGAATGTTTAACGAAAGAAAATTAAATGAATTAGTACTATACAATGTAGTCATTTTCATAACTGTGGAAAAAAAGAAGAAAAAAGCTACCTCGAGGCATAAGTTAAAAGACCAAAGAAAATGCTGTGATGAAACGGTATATAAACCATCATTTTCATGTGATCCTTACATCATATCCGATCATTATTAACAATCGTTTCAGTTAGTAAACATTTTCCACCCTAATTTGGGATTTATTTAGCACATCCAAGGTAAATTTCCTTTTTTCCGATAGCTTTGAATGTAACAGGAAGTCGCCAACAAGGTGACGTGTCCGATACAAATAGAGCAGGAACGAAGCTTCCAGCTAAGTCCCATTCAAAACGAGCCTCTGCTTCTTCACTTTCTTTTTTTCTTCCAAATAATTCAAGGCTGTTCCCAGGTTTTGTGTGAAACATCCGCATGTTTCAGGGAATTTCTCTCTTATCATTTTACAGTAGTAGTATACTCTATAACATCTGATAGCGCTGGCACATTATAGTCGAGCTGATAGCCTTTAAAGTTGTGTTTGGAGGATTATCTCTATGTCCTTTCAGAACATGACCAGATAAACGCACACACATATGTATATGTATATATGCGTGTGTGTGTGTGACAGTGTGACACACATGCACTGTCACACTGACATTCCCGTGTCAACCTGACAGTGTATTGGCACATTCCTGTGTCAACAATACTGTGCAATTTTTTTTTTCTTTTGCCGGGGGGGAATAATCTATTGCAAACAGGTCAAACAGGTGCATGAAAATTATATTAGACAAAAATGTTCTTGAAGGGCAGTGTGCTTCCAATGACAAGTTGGAGGTTTATCTAATTCCTCATCATGACTATCAGTAACACATTTACACGAAGAGTAATAAAATGTGCCTGTAGTTAATGATTTTCATAACCTGATGATGTTTGTATGATGTACCTTTTTCTAAGGCAGTGCAGGCTTCTTTTTTTTTTTTTTTTTTTTTTTTGGACCAGGTAAAATTGAAGCGACCAGGCAGTCTGGACGCAGTGATTTGATTGGCTGGGAGTGCGGGTCACCTCTCTCTGGTCAAACAGCAGCCGTCCCTCGGGTTACAAAGCCAGTTCAGACTGTTGCCAGCGGTGCTGTCACCCCGGCAGCTTTTGGTGTGAATGACAACATGGTGTTGTCATGTCCTGGCACTAATTGACACCCGTTTGTGTTGCCGTTGGAGCAGCTGTTTAGAGTCTGTCCATTCAAGAAATTATTACAGTGGAGAAAAAAAAGGGACTTGTTACGAAGCCAAAGGTTTCTTGTTTCTCGGTGGCTGCCCCTGACTTCTGCCAAAAACACGACACGATGGTTAGTGTTTTTACCGCTGGAACTCTCTGGCTCTTAAGAGATTAAGAATTTAGGCCAAATTCCTTACAAGGGTCTTGAAAATGCGTTTTTTGTTTTAAGTGGCCGGGTGAGAAAGAGGCGAGACGGGGAGATTAGAGCGTTGAGACAGAAATTGGGAAAGTTTCCTATTCTGGTGCTTTGGAAATCAAAATGTGCGTTGCAGTAGGTCTCCTGTAATTACGAGATCTTGGCAGCGGGAAGGTCTCCTCAGGACACATGATCATGCTGACTGCTTAAACTCACTTTATGGGCAAGATGTTAACAGATCATTTTTCTTATTCTGTGTCTTCTTTTTTATTTTATTCATTTTTTCAACAGTATGAAGACAAAACCAGGTTGTCTGTCTGCAACAAGATATGCTACGCCATCGGTGGTGCGCCCTACCAGATGACGGGATCTGCTCTGGGCTTCTTTCTGCAGATCTATCTTCTGGATGTTGCTCAGGTGTGTATTTCTCAGTATTTTCAGAAAAATGTTTGTACATGTAAAATGTCCTACATGACACCGACGTACTGTCTTTAAATGACCCCAGCAGATTTAAAAGAGGGTTTGAGGGAAAGAAGTACGTGGTTGTTGGTGTTCCTCAGAGCAGCTCTATTATAAGTGTTCACAGAGAACACTGTGGATATAAAAGCTCACCAACAAGAGTATGATTGTGCTGTAAAAGTTCAGCGATGATGATAAAAGTTTATCTCGTGTCTCCATTATTGACTCAGTGAGGCTGTACTGTATCTAAATGCTTGGGGGGGGTCTTCTGATAGTATTTTGGTGGGGAACAATAGCAGTCCATTGAGGAGGGGCTCAGTTTAATGTGCTTTGACATTAATCTGATGGTTATGGCCACGACTTGTATGTAAGCCAAAGGCGTCTCAGGGTTCAGCTTTGTTCGCTGTCCAAGGCTGCTCATTACAAGTCTTTTGGATGACACAGCGTGGCACAAATTGTACAGTCAGGAGTCAATCCTTCATGGTGTCTGGCGTCCAGTCGAGCTGGTTTCCCCTCAAACTGGCTGCCGGGCGACGCCTTCGCCACTCAGCCTGAACGGAGCAAAGAGTTGTCCAGTGATGTTAAAATGGTGTGGTAATCAAACAGGGGTCACCACAAAGTTTAATGCTCTTTTTTTTTTTTTACTGCTTCATTGCTACTGTTTAACTTTAAAAGCATACTTTATGCGCTGTGTTGATTGCTGTTACAATAACTCAACTGAGATTGTGGTTTTGACCGTTTCTGAACGTTCTGCTCTTATATTTGCCTTAGCTGGATCCCTTCTACGCCTCCATCATCTTGTTTGTGGGCCGAGCCTGGGACGCTGTAACGGACCCCACGGTGGGCTTCCTGGTCTCCCGGAGCCCGTGGACGCGTTTTGGTCGGATGCTGCCCTGGTATGTCTTACGCCCTGAAATCTTGGCTTCGATTTGCATGATGACAAAATGTAAATTTCATTAAATGTGAGTAATCCCAGGGCTGGGTTTTTTTTTTTTTTTTTTTAGTCTGCAAAATAATTTTTTTGGCCCTTCTGATGAATAATATTGTCACTTGTTGTACGTATGATGTTGGAAATGACTGGTGCTGAGTCAGACTGAAGGTTACTGCACATGTCTCAGTGTTGGTGGGGGGGCGGAGCTCAGAAAGCCTGCATCGTCTGATAAGAGGGGTTACCATGGGTCATGCTGATGTAATAATGCTCACTGCCCACACGCGTGTGTGTGTGTGTGTGTGTGTGCGTGTGCGTGTGCGTGTGTGTGTGTGTGCCCATTTAAAGCGTCCCTACTCCATTTATCCCTCCAGTTGAACGAGTCCAGGCTGGACTTCTGATGCCAGAACTGAAGATGCTTCCCCCCTTTTCCTCAACGAATGACAATTAAAAAGCATTAGTTTTGCACACGCCTGCTGCAGTGTCTGCTTTAGAAATGATTTTTCTGAGCTAATCCCTGCTCACATCATTAAATCCTGCATTTGCAATTCAGAGCTCGTTTTTCAGTAATTTGCACAAACCAACTCTTTAGATGCTGTTACATGAACAAGCAACAAAAAAAAAAAAAAGAAGCTTCCTTCAGCCCTCTGTGTGCTCGGCAGGTTGAGGAAGTCGGGAGGTTTTTAATGCTTCGGGCCTTTTTTTAAACGAAATAACGTGAACCTTCTTTGCATCTGTTCCCTCACATGGCTGCTTCTGCATCTCTGAGCATCCGACACGAGATCGTCTCCCTATTGCGTTTGATTATTACATAACTTGTAAATCCCAGTTACTGTTCTGAAACTGCAGGAGCATCCTGAACTCTCCTGGCTCACGTCTGAGGGGGTTTCTGCCAGGCTAATGTGGGAGGCTGATGGTGTAGGGTGTCCACGGAGCCGCTGGTTATAGAAAAGATTGCAAGTCAACTGTCAACACATGATATGTTTTAAAGTCCCGTCGATATCTTCAGTGTGATTAGGCTATAAATGGCCCGGAGAAGGAGAACGGACGAGGGTGACGGAGTGTGAATGACATCTGAGAGAGGTGCAAAATAAATGTCTTGGTAGTTATCTACAGTACCGAAGGGAGATGCAGGACGGTGTGTTGTGTCTATGTGTAATCTAAAATGTTTAACGTCAACATGTTTAACGGTCAGTACATAAGCAAAACACAGGAGCATGTGTGTAATTATTTTAGAACAAAAGGGGTAAATAATCCTAATTGGCTGTTAAAAGAACTCATTTTAGTACGTTCATTTTAAATCACAGTGTAGCCCAAAATGCATCCTTCCAAGCCAACATTGGAAATGCTTTTATGATGGACTTATACATATAATTTAACCTTTTTTTTTTAAAGCCTGCTGGCCATAATAGCTTATATCTCATCTCTGTGAGCCAGTATCCAGATGTGGAAAAACCCCGGATGTGACTCGTGCGGGCTGCTTCTTGTGTTAAGTGCGATCTAATTCCTCCGTTTGTCGTCACAGATGGCGTGTTGAATTGTGGGAGTGGGAAATGATGCAGGAATGGTTGGCATGTGCAGTCACATCGTCGGTTCGGTTGTGGAGACATGAGCAGAGGAAGCAGGAGAGCCGCTCCATTGTGGAGGCTCCTTTTAAACCGGTGGGGGAGGGTGACTGCAGCAGAGCTCGCCTCTGATTGGCTGCTGAAAACACACCACCTGCTCAGCCAATAGCGGCTCAGCACTGGGGTGTGCCGAGCTGCGTGGGATTTAAATAGTGGCTGAGGAATCTGAAAGGTTACTACAGTTCAAGACTGGTCTGCAGAAAGAGTTTCAGTGTTTCAGCTGATCTGTGAGAGACTTTTCTGTTATTTCTCAGAAGGCAAAAACCAATTCTGGGGATCTTTCCTGTCAGCTCTGAAATTAAATCTAGCAGAAGATCAAGATGTCGCTCGTTATCTTTACCGCTGAGCAGTTTAAAAGAATTCCCCCTGAACCCCCTGAAAAACAGTATTATTAATATTATTATTATTTTTAGCAGTGCTTCAAATCGAAGCTTAGACGTTTGATCAATTTAATCTCTTCCAAATGTGCTTAAAGAAGCATATTGCTCTTCACGAGTAAGATAAGCTTTCACATTTAACGGATGCCAAATCGAAAGCTGTGTCACCTGTTAAGTTACTGCTGAGATGAAGTCTCCCCTCCTCAGTCAGCATGGCTATATATCTATATATATATATATATGTATAATTCTAGGAGGGGCATCAGGTTGGGGCTTATATAATATACCAATGTCACTGCAGTTTTCTTGTGAGTCTTGATTTAGCTCTTAGAAAGAAGAGGATTTCAATTCTTTATAAAGTGCAGCCAGCACAAAGGCTTTAACAAAACCATTTTGAGATGAATAGACTCTTTTTTTCTTCAAAAAAAATAAAACAAAATGAAAAAAAAAAAAAATTTAGCACAGATACAATTGTTGAACTCATCAAACTGATCTCTGGATAGAACATCTGCTTTAACTTGCCCACCACTCCCACAATTCCCACTAGTCCTCACTAGTGTACGGTTAATGAAATCACACGCCTGGGAGAGCAGGTTAAGTGTGTTCCTCCCTGACATTTCAAGCACACACTGTGCTTCAGCGTTACATTATAAGTGGTCTTAAATCATTTAGCAGTGAGTTTGCAGTGAATCTGAGCACTTTGGTTGCCAGCCAGCAACACAATGGAGATTATATTTGTATACAGTTGCATCTTAGACCGCTGTGATGTGTGCATGGCCACGTTTCACGCCTAGTAAGGCTCCACCTATTACCGTATAGACAAGTGGAGCAAGCGTCACGCTTCAGCAAATGAGTTATGTTTTTTTTTTTTTATTTCCCCACACGGCACTGAGGTGTGGCTTCAGCACAGTCTCGTCTGATTGGAGGATGCTTATCTTACCATAGGAAGAAGGCAACTGGAGGGAAGGAAGTGAGCGAAGGCATTTTTTCACCATGATGTGAATTAGCTGGAAGTTGGTCACACATACGGTCCCAAGGCACTACTCCTCTAACTCCAGATGTTCTTTTAATAATCGGTGCACCCTTTCTGACGTTGTTCAGCAGCGATCTTTAATGGCACAAACTCAGATCAGATCATACGTGAAGCACAACCTGATTGTTACGTGGATTACACGTAAAAAAGGCCTGGACAGCTGTAACTGTGAAGAAGGTGGGAGCATTTTAACGCTCCATCTCTGATGTCACCTTGCTTCCTCTCTCCTCGTCTCTCTGTAGGATCCTGTTCTCAACCCCTCTAGCTGTGCTCTCTTATTTCCTCATGTGGTACGTTCCTCCCTTTGAGGATGGCAAAATCATCTGGTACCTGTTCTTCTACTGCCTCTTCCAGACCCTTCAGACTGTGAGTAGCACTTTCAAGCACAAACGCACTCAAGTCTTCATTTGTCCCATAAATGTAATACAGGGCCGTGGTAAAATATATCTAGTAGAGTTAATATACTCTTGGCACGTCTGATGGGTGTGAGTTGTATAAGTAAATGTTATCAGGATGTCGGCCTTATTTATGAGTCTTGACGTAAACTCATTTGATCAGCAGACAGAGAAGCAATTTTGATGATTTTTGTCAAGAGAAGGTTATTTTCCATGAACAGTGAAAACATGTGGAAACATGTGGCACCTTCACAGCGCACAAATTGACCCACAGTTTGTGTAATTGGGACAAACTGTCATGGCAGATTTTTTATTTATTAGTTTTTTTTGCATGGCTTTGTTTTCCTGCATGAGCAAAAATAAAAATCTTACTTTGTTTCTCTTTTCTTTCCCTTCAGTGCTTCCATGTGCCTTACTCTGCCCTCACCATGTTCATCAGCTCAGAGCAGAAGGAGAGGGACTCTGCCACCGGTTACAGTGAGTATAAAAGCACATGTGTCAAACACGAGGCCCGCGGGCCAAATGTGGCCCGCCACGTCCTTTTATGTGGCCCTCGAGCGCTTGTGCACTATTGGCTTAAATTTTAAACCGATATTTTAAGACTTAAAATAAGCTTACGCTGCTTTAAAGCACATATCGACAATAAACTACATCTCCCATAATGCATTTCTTCGTTACCCACAACGATAGCAGTATATCAAGATGATTTTCAGAACTGATGGATTTGAGAAAAACCTCTACAAACTAATCCATGTCAAAGAAAATGTCAAAAAAAAAAAAATGATGCACAAGGAAGAAGTTTCATGAACGACGGGAAAACAAATACAAGTTTGTACCTCAAGGTGAAATAACAGTTTGTCTTTTGTGTTATGAGGCAGGTGTCAGTCGTGGAAGACGATAATCTACGTCAGCATTTTGACAGAAAACATGGAAATAAATACAGAATCAGTTATTTAACAATATAATAAGGTGTAGTTTAATATATTTTGTTACATTTATGCTGTCAGTCTGGCCCTTGGAGGGCCACCATGATGAGTCTGACACCCCTGCTTTAAAGGTTTAAATGCGTCTCCTGACAGACCTCTGGTCTAAACCTGTCCACATCTGTCCGGTGCTCAGGGATGACCGTGGAGGTGCTGGGCACGGTGCTGGGCACGGCCATCCAGGGCCAGATAGTGGGCATGGCCAACGCCCCCTGCCTCCCGGGACCCGGCGACCTGACCAACGCCTCGACATACGTCAGCCACAATGAGTCTGACATTTCCTTGCAGCACACGGTAAATATGTCTTTGTCGTTCTAATATTTATGATTTTAGTTATAACCTATGCAGGCTGACGTAAAGTAAACCACAAATGATGTTTGCTCATCGTTGTCTGTTGCTTCCTCACAGAGAGAAGCTTACATGATTGCATCTGGAGTTATCTGCTCAATCTACATCCTTTGTGCCGTTGTTTTATTCTTTGGTGTGAGAGAACAAAAAGGTGAGACTTCAGTCTTTCTGCCAGCCAGAAGACATCCATCCTCTTTTCTTAATTATTTTTTTTTTAATTCCCCTAATTATGCCTGTATTTAGAATAAATGGAATAAATGCAACAGGAGCCATAAAGCCCGTGAAGCTCGGTTAGTCGCGCTCAGCTTCTTGATTGGCTGCAGATGCACTTGTCTGTCATGTGCTGGAGCCGCGGTGACGTGTCTGTTGTGGACCAATCAGGAGGCTCGATCTTGGTTGCATGATGTGGTCTGACTGTGAGCTGAGAGAGAGAACGCTAGCTAAACTCGAGGCCTTGTGACACATTTGTCCAGTGAAGGATGAGCCTGAAAGGCAGCTGCTCATGAAAAATGAACACACGTTACTGGAAAGATTTTTCCAGATTTATTCAAGTGAATGAACCGAACATCTTTTGCTCATGCTTTCTGTTTTCTTCTTCCAGAGTCCGTTCGGATCAGGTCAGAACCCATGTCCTTCTTCCAGGGGATTAGGCTGGTGATGGGCCACGGACCGTACGCCAAACTAGTCATGGTCTTCCTCTTCACCTCGCTAGCTTTCATGGTGTGTATAGAGCCGCTCCAACGATCTGTAATAAGTCTTAATTAGTATGCAGCTTCAGGAGTTGAAACCTGTTTTAGTTTTTTTTCTGTAATTGCTAAGTTCAGCGGGTTCTTTTTTTCTCTTAAATTCTGGGCGTGTCTCCTGGATTTTGCTCCCAGCTGTGTTTTCTTGGCACGTTTAGCTCCAGATGTGACCGTCTGTGCTTCTGTGCTTCACCCTGCAGCTCCTGGAGGGAAACTTCGCTCTCTTCTGCAGCTCCACCTTGGGCTTCAAGAACGACTTCCAGAATATTCTGCTGGTTATCATGGTGAGCCGCACACATGCACATAAATACCCCCCCGCACACGCATTCACAGGTGGCATTTTGTAATAAATACGAATGGGTGCATTGTTCTGTTTCTCCTGAAACCCCGAGCAGCCCATTTAAGCAGAACAAAGTTAAACCATTTGCCTGAGTGTAGGCGAAAGCTTTCCCTCCCAAGGCGAACGTATAAATTGTCTTCAGTTACAAGGCCCGCTCTGTGCTGGGTTATAAACAAGGCTCTTGGCTTGCCGTTTCCACAATACGTGTCCGCTGTGACTGTTCTGCCTGAATGCCACGCCGTTCCCACCGTAAAGGAGCCACGTTGGCTTCTCCTTTCACTTCTCAGCCATCCTTTCATATAAACCTGAGGGCGGGGGGGTAAAAAAGCTGATTAATCAAACCCAACGCTCGTTAGATCCTGACAGGTATTCCAGCCAATTAATCCATATATGTGCCGAGCTTATGCAGAACTACAGAACTCTGTGAGGAGGTGCAGGTTACTGAGGTTTAAAAAGATTACATGCCTTGAGCTTTTACTTTATGGGAAGGATTAGGATGCCAAGGCGGTACATTAATTTAGTGAAATTTTTCTTTTTTTTTTTCCCTTTTCCGGACCATGAGAGACTTCACTGCCCCGCATGAAGTTTCACACAACTGGCACTAAGACATTATAATCCTCAGATTCTGTCATTTGAAGAAATATCTGACTAATCTTACATTTTCAAATCGTATCAGGATTAATAAGTTTCAAAAAAATCGAACTAGAATGTGTTATATAAGACCATGTGCTGGATCAGGACAGTAAAGGTCAAATGTGATGATATCGTGTTAACAGCAGCTAGCAGCTAGCAGCTAACTGTGTGTCCTTCATGAGAATGTGAGGCATGTTGCACCGAGTTTCCATCAGAGGTTGAGCTCCTCAGTTTAATTTAGCAGCGATGCATTTAGGTCACTTCTGTTAAACACACCTCGCAGGAACTGTTTTGCAATAAAAAAAAAGAAACAACTTAATTAGCTGATAAGGAAGGAGAGTAAACTGAAGACTTTCAAGCTCACGTGGCGACCGAGTTCAGCCACACCTGGCCGATAGGCTTGCTTAGGTTCAAAAAAAAAAAGGAAAGGAAAGCAAGTTAAAATGCCGTCTTCTCAGTGCGAAGCGCCACAGAACGATGCATTTGTAACATTTCTGACTCTCCAAACGGAAACAATGGTTCATTCTTCAGTTTAGTCGCGTTCATGAGAAACACTCTTGGTGTCTGTGTGATTACCGCCCTCGTCTAACATTCAGGGGTCGGAGGTCAGAATAATCTGAGAGCGAACTCCGTCACCTGCAGAGCAGAACAGTTCACTGCTGTGGATTTCTGTAACAGAAGAGCTCAGATGTTGTTTTGGGAAGAGCTGTGGGTGTTGTGACTGTATGGGAGCTGAAAAATGGTTCTGCACCAGCGCTGCTGTTTGACTCGGTCACGAGTCTCTGATTAGAAGACTGTCACGCTTCTTTCTCATATTATGTAACGGGGAGGCCACCTTCTGCTGCATCTTCACATGAACCTGCGCTGGAGGACTTTAATTTGATTTCGTGGGAACTAACCAAATGTGGATGTGCTCTGTTTTCAGCTGTCAGCTACTCTGTCCATTCCCCTCTGGCAGTGGTTCCTGACTCGCTTTGGGAAGAAGACTGCAGTTTACGTTGGCACCTTGGTAAGGTGCACTTTCAGATTATATGGAGTCTTTTATTTATATATACATTATACACACACAGTCGTGTCCAAAATAAAAGCAGTGCATATAAAAAAAGTGTGTGTAAAGCTCAAAATCCTTGCCAATAGCTTTTATTTCCAAACATGCAGACCTCACTAACTAAACTCCACACTAATTTTTTTATGAGCTGAATGTATACATGCATATAGTTGTGAGACAAAGAGACTTTGCTTTGTTCGTTTCACCTTTGACTGTGTTGGTTTCTCCAGTCGGTGATTCCGTTCCTGATCCTGGTGGTCTGTATCGAGAGCAACCTGATCGTCAGCTACATCGTCTCTCTGGCTGCTGGGCTCGGAGTGGCTGCAGCCTTCCTGCTGCCCTGGTAGGAACCCTCTTTAGGTTTAACTTGATTTTAATGTTTTCTCATGATTAATGCACACATGTGACCAACTCTGGCATTTTTCTTTTTTGCCCAGGTCCATGTTGCCTGACGTTGTCGATGATTTCCAAGTGCAGAACCCGGACTCTACGGGCCACGAGGCTCTCTTCTATTCTTTCTACGTCTTCTTCACCAAGTTTGCTTCTGGAATTTCCCTGGGAATTTCCACCCTGAGTTTAGAGTAAGAATTCACACCAGCAAAAATGTAAAATAGACAAATATTGTAGGTGGAAGGTTTTTATGTAAAGACTGAGCCTCCAAAAATTTTTTTTTTTTTTTTCGTTAAAGCTTTGCAGGCTACATCAGCAGAGGCTGCACTCAGCCAGAAGAAGTGCACTTAACCTTAAAACTGCTGGTTTCAGCTGCCCCAGTCGTCCTCATCATCATCGGTCTGGCGATACTGTATTCGTATCCCATCGATGAGGAGAAGCGGCAGTGCAACCGTAAATGGCTCCAAGAGCAGAGGTAACGCCGAGCGGCGGGAACGCTCAGATTCACTTCGCTTTGAGACAAAACTCCCGCTGACGTCTCGTTTTCTTTCAGGGACAACGAAACAGATTCACAGACGGACTCAAATGAGATGGATATGATGATCTAGCAACGGACCAATCAGGCAACGACTGGCATTTTGCACTGGGCAGGACCGAGGAGATGGGCCTGTCGGACCGTACGGACGCCGCCTGGTCCCGCCGCGCTGCTGCTGCTGCTCCACACGTTAAACTTGATCGACTCTAAACGTGCGACTGTGAGCCGCCGAGGCCTTGGAGACAAAAGTCCCGCCCTCTGTATTTGTGACATTTTCCCAGCATGACACTAGCTCTTCTCATTTGTTCTCAAAAAGCCTTACTTTTTGTGTAACACTTTACCTTTGAGTACCGCGGGAAAATGTTTTCTTTTTTTTTTTTTTTGATAGTTGTACCAGTTTTCCGTTAAAATTGCACAAAGCAGTGAGAAGTGTTGTGAGCATGTTTGACAGCATTATTGGTGCTACTCGGAACGGAGACGTTTCCGTTCCTTCCTTCCGCTGACTGAACGAATACTCTGACGACAACTTTAGTTTTCACTCTTCAACATTGTGAGAAACTTGTGAGTGCAGCCTTAATTGAATATTTAAGGATTAAAAATCCGAAACAGACGAGCTGACAGAATCGTCAGTCACTTACTGTATATTCTGAACACGTTTAAATGTGTTGCAGTTTCACAGTTCCATCATAGTTTACGTAAAACCAGCCAGCCGTTCTTTCTTTTTAATATATATTTTTTAACCCTCATTCACATCACACTGGCACTTTTCTGTTAATGTTTAGGGGAAAGCTGTACTGTGATGTTGGAACAAGTGGCCAAACATGAGCAGCTGTACTGTGAAGGGCTTCAGATCCCCACCAAAGTACTGGAACCACTACAGTGATGGGAACTGCAGCATTTCTCCAGCTCTTATTTACACCGTTATTTTATTTGTGGGACAACTACTGAAGTTGTTTTTGTTTTTTTCCCCAAATGCTTTAATTTTCTTAATACAAAGCAAAATGTTGTCTGCAGTCGGTACAGATGTAGAAATCTCATTATTTAAATATTTATTAGTCTTGATCTGTATTTCAGTTCATGTTTGTGCTTCTTGAACTGTTCGGGCCTTTTTAAGGACGTTCTGGCTCTAATTCAGCTACTAGTTTCAAACTGTCTGAGTTTGGATTTCTTTCTTTTTTTAAAGATCATCCACCTTTTAATGCATGTTGTCATTGCTACAATCTTAATTCTATATGTATCTTAAAAGGGAAGCACATGACTGTGAGGAAAAAGAAAATCAGAAGACGAAACAGTGAACTTGTATTTGATTTTTTTTTTTTTTTAGTTTCTTGGAGAAGGAGCTGGGACACTTTTCGATCATCTCAATCCTAATCAACATAACGAGTATTGACATCTTTCATATCTTCAGATATGGAAATGTGCACATGAGGTGTCATATGTTATACATACTGTTACATCTTTGACATGACAACTGTGTTGCCAGTGTAAAAATGTTTTTCATCCACTTTCTTTTTTCCTCCTCTCTTTATATCCGTACTGGAAAATACTGTTTGTGCCAACATTGTGTTTGTAAATGGTGTACATCCTGTAAATTTCATTCATTTTTATTGTATGAATATGTTGTTTAAAGGACTTCCCTCGTGTCTGAGGCTGTAGCCAAATGTGTGAGCTTTAATCCCAGTGACACACAGAAGCCTTGCGTACACGCCTCCTGTGCATATGTAAATATGAAATGAAAACCTGTAAATAGCCGTGATATTTGTGAAGTGAACCTATGTATACTGTACTGTAGTTATTTAAGGAAAAAAGATGCTGTGATGTAAAAAGATATTGATAATAAATACTAATTAAGTCTGTTGTGAACACTTCTTTGAATGATATGATGCTTACTTGAGACAGTTTGAACAAGAATAAAACATTTTATTCTCACCGTCATCACGAATTATAAAATGTTATAAAATACTAAGAGAAAGTATAATATTGTACGTGATGATTTTAAGAGCCACTGAAACATCCAACATTGTCAACACTGCTCAGAACATGCTTTTTTCTTGTTTTCAAATGAGCTGATTAAAAGAAAACCAGTAATGATACATTAAAGGTGTGTCTAATCGTTAATATAAAGACGTGTAACATAAAATGATAAATGAAAGGCTAATTTCCAGCTATGTTCCTGGAGTTACTACATTGGGTTTCAGCAGCAAACGTTACACGTTAACAGACTGCCACCTTGTGTCGTGAAAAAGTATTTCTATTCAAAGATAAACAAACTCCAAGTGTTTCTATTCATAGTAGTTATTGAAATTATCTCCCAATTTTCTTTGTCTTATCCTTATTTAAGCCTCTTATTGTGTGTCTGCCTTTAGAGAACAGTCAAGATATGTAATTATGTTTTATTTATTTTATTGTTAGTAAAGGTTTGACCACATGAAACACACTGTTATTAGATTTTAAGTCCAAATCTTGAGGCAGAAATATCGCAGACTCTTCATTCAACAATAATATAAAGGTGACTGAGATTAATGACCTTTGACCCCTGGGGCAGGGGGTTAGCAGGGTGTCAATACCAAGATATCTAATTACAGCTAACAGCTAAGCGTATAGATACCATGGTATTCTGAGTTCTGTGTCTGTTCTTCAGCGTTTTAGTTCTCAGATTTTAAATTTGGATTCTCACTTTAAATGGCATCGTATTGACACCAGATACAACCGAAAGGTTTGCTTCATGTCCAACCTTTTTTTTTTTTTTTTGGAGGCCTCATATTATAAAATTCATAATACTTTTTCAGCACAGAGGAAATGGACAAACCATGAATAATTCAGCCTTTAATTTCTAGTCTATCTTTTCTTTTGTCTACTTTGTGTAAATTCTTAACAGATAGATAGATAGATAGATAGATAGATAGATAGATAGATAGATAGATAGATGGATAAATAGCTTGGCAAGAACATTAATGCCATGCAGACAAAATAAACTATTGTATGACATCGCCACGTTTTGAAGTCAGTGTAGCAGGAAAGGAAAAGACATCCAGGAAGAATAACTTAATTGGCATCTGTGGAGCAGTCTGGTCCTCAGATTATTTTTAAATCAGGTAAAAAAAAAAAAAAGGAATGTAAAAACTTGAAGGAAAAATACAAAAAAAATCATGCAAATATTCTACTAAATAATCAGTCAGAAATGTACCTGTTACAGCTTATTATTTTGTATTTCTTTGCCGTCATAAGTGTATTTGATCTGAACACTATTGATCACTGAAGCTGAAACAAATATAAAATATTCTGCTGATAAACTGACAATCAAAATAACCAGAAGCTTCAGCTCTGATTCAAGTGTAATTAAGCTTGTTTCATATCACATTTCTCCTTTAATACTTTGGACCTACATCCTTAAAAAAAACCCTTCATCTTGCATTGTTCACTCCGTTCAGTAAATGAATAGAAGGGCAACTTTCTCCTCCTAACGGTATCTTCTGATCATTACAACTTTTTTTTTTTTTTTAATTTTACATTTTTAAGTTTCTGAGTAAATTTTAATTTTGTTTACTCTACGAAACATGAAAAGTGCAGTGAAGGTCAGCTTTTATTCTCCTGATTGTAATTGCATGGAGAAAAAAAATGTAAAAATAAATAAATAAATAACCAAATATGGAGACACCATATATTTTAGAAGTCGTCCCAAACTCGTCCCTTCCTTCTCCGATTGTCGATTAAACCACATTACTTTCTAAAAGCAGTGACAAGATTTCCCGAGAAAAACAACCCTGATTTCAGTTGCACTATTTCATCAAGAATGAAAGTAGCCAAACGTTGATAAAAATCACCTTATTTTTGTTTTTGCAAAGCTTCTTATGTGGCGGCTAATTAACAAGCTAACTGAAAACAGCTTGTTAGCTAGCAATTAGTTGATGCTAAGCTATCAGCTAAAACAGAATCGTGAAAGAAAATGTAAAACTGAGCGTAAATGCAGAAAAAGGAAACCTTCAGTCAACCTATTTATCTGATTGCATATCTTTATAAATCTCCCAACAAATAGCTAAAATACTTTAATTTGCTCTTTGACCAAATGTCAAACTAAATATGAGAAAATGTAACTTTAGGGGGAAAAAAACAGTTGTTGCACTTTTTAATTTCTGTGTTTTTTCTCATTACATTTAACTTTGAGGTCAGCGTTGGACCTGGCATTATGGCTTTATGGATATATATCATACATATATATATTATATATGTATTTATGTGTGGGTTATTGGTTTTTGGTACTCTGCAATGTCTTTTTTGTCCTTATTGTCGTATAATTTTTCACTTTATGGCGTAACACTAGAAGAATCAAAATGACCTTTTTCTTCTTTTACACATTTACATCCTCGTAGCTTTCAGCTGTTCTTTAAGTTAGTCACTTACTGGACAAACTGGTTGATCAGTTAGTTGGTCAAATTAACTCACATACGTATGACAATTAAAATGACACAACAATATAATGTCTGCTCTCTGTGTTTAGTAGAAAAATTATGAAAATAATTACTTTTTTTAAATGTAACTATATCTTGCACAGACGAGGCTGAATCCAGTCTAAAGTTACTAAATCATGTAAAGTATGCAGTATTATATTGAAAAAAAACAGGTTTTTACAGCTCTATTGCTTAGTCTATGTCTATTACTATATTCAATTCAAAATATTATAATATACAACTTTACATGAGTCAAATGAAAGTCATTTCTTTAGCAGGCTTATCATTTTCCAAACATCCACATTTTCAGTGGAAATGTTTGGCGTTTATGGTAATGAGGCATGATAATATAGCCTATACATGATTGAAACAGTTAATATATTGTTTCCAAAGTCTCATCCGTGTTGCCATTTAGAGCTGAGTCTCCAACTAAATTAAACTATTCACAAAATGATGATATAAAACCTGTAATAGAATAGTGACCTGTCTAGACCCTGTGATCGCCTTGAACAAGATAAAGTGGGTGTAGAGATTGGATGGATTAATTGTGAAATTAAATGGTTCCTTGTTCAGCATTTGTTATGGTTGCTTTATTTGTTTCCATTTACTGTGTGATATAACCCTGCAGAAGTTTTTTGTTTGTTTGTTTTCTAATGTATTAATCTTTTTTTTTAAATAGAAAGCTGTTCTGAACATTTTGACTGTTGTATTTCACTATTATGGGGAGATAAAAAATAGAAATATGTCTATTAGCTACCAAATAAATTTGGGTATCCATAACTGAATGGCTAAGTTTGTGGAAAAATCCTGCAAAGAGTAAACAGGTAATTAATTTTTTCAATTAGGTATTTAAACACCAGGGTGTGCTGTTAACCAAAATGTGGAGTAAAAACAGATAGTTGACTCTAAGGAAATTTTAAAATGTACTTAGAACACCCTGGTTCAAATAAAATCACCCAATTGTTAAATTTGCCATTATTATGGCAAATGATCATTATCATTTGATCAAATGTCCACCAGGTGGCACTAATGCCTTATTTAGATTATTGTATATAAAGTTCTTATCAGACTCTCCTTTAATCAGATTTCCATATTCAGTTCAGACAGTTTGTGTTCATCTGAAAACATGATTCTGTGTTCATTTACATCAAGTAAGAAAGCCAGAAGAAACAATATTCCTTTACTTTATTTGTTTCTTCTTTCTTAATATGGACCCATCACTACACAACAGGCAATAAATTACTGAAGGAAACTCCCAGATTTCTCCAATATATTTTGAATTTCAGGAAGTATTCTTCTTTGCACAATCAGCTCCAGAGCAGAACCAGCTGTCTTAATTAGTAATTAATTAATTAGTTTGTTCAGTTGTTTAAATCACTGACTCTGCTCCCTCAACAGATGATTTCTCTCCTCGTGATGCGTCGCGCTCAGAGAGCAACACCCGTGTCGGTGCTCGTTTCACCTTAAGAACGTCACGTGACCGATACAGGTACTGTACCCAACACAAAAACTTCATAAACTCATCACCTTGATGCCCAGACGTCTTCAAACTGTTTAGAAAAGAAGAGACGCTCCACCATGATGAACATCTCCTGTCCAACTATTTAGAGACCTGCAGCAGACGTCACATTGGAAATTAATTCATTTTCTGCATAAAAGTGTAAAACATTTCTTTTCTGTGTTCTGTTGTGAATAAAATATAGGCTCATGTGATTTGAAAGTCTTTAGTTTTATTCAAATGTAAAGAACAGCCCAACTTTTCCAGAAGTCGTGTTGTAGTTATACTCAAAGGTCTTTTAAAGAAAGGTTTGCTGGATGCAAACTGTTTTTCCAGGCGTGTGTGGGAGTGAATGAACCGTCATTTGATTTCTGACGACACTTCAAAGGTGTTTTCATGAACAAGGACCAGTACGTCACCGGATTTACAGACTAAAGCTCAAAGTCTCAGACTTAGAAGCTCCTGTATGTTTGTTGGCAACTGGTCCATGTGTGAGTTTTAATGCCAAGTTTGTTCATCTCTTGCTCACAAGAAGCAAAAAAAAAAAAAAAAAATACATAAATCAACTTCACTGTATCTCATGTGGAGAAAAAGAAGTAACGTTTTAGTGATGATCACACCAGGAGCCCCAACTATGAGGTCAAAACTAGATTGATGACATCATCGTCAGCCTTTCCATTTTTTAGCTGTAAACGTTTTCACACTCAGTCTACATTCTGAAGCTCCCATCGACACCAGATCACAACCACAGCATTTACTCACTGCAGTCGGGTCCGCAGTTGATAAAAAAAAATAAAAAAATCTTTATTTTCAAGGCTTGAAGGTGCCAGGGTAATATGAACGCCAGAAAAAAATGTTTGTTTTAAAATGACACACTAGAGTGGATGTAGCAGAAGCCACTTCAGTTAATGAGTGATACTGCGACACAATTAGCTTAATTACTGAGTGATTTAATGTCCAGAAGTGGAGAGAGCGCTCTGTCGTTCTTCCCAAACATCTGCTGAACATGTTGCAGAGCTTCAGGATGAAGAGATGCAGATTCACTGTTTCCTAAACAAACACAGGAAGACTGATCTGATATAAGAGTTATGAAAAATCTTTATTTTTTTTTAAACTACCTTTGTGCTAATAACAGGTAACAGTTAAAACAATTACAAACATGAAAGAAAACAAGAGGCAACTGTTGAATTTGACCATCATAAAATATTTCAATATGCAGTAAATCTTTTTAAGGAAAGTGAAAACTTTGGCTTCACCCCAGATTTGGTTTTTCAGTCAGGACGAAGACCGACAGCAGCACCGAGACCTTGTTAGTGACTCCTGCTTTCATGTTCTGTACTTCCTGTGATCAAGGAGGTTCCTGCCAGGAGTTTCTCATCTTAACATCTCACCTTCATCATGAGGATGAAGAGTGATGACGAAGCAGCTGAAGCTTCGCAGCACCACATTTATGGAGGAACCACATTTATTTGTGTTGGAGCGTCTGCCTTTTATCAGCTCCATCAGAAGCTTCATCTCATCACCACAGCGACGTCTTCCAGACAAGATGAGAGGAGATGATGAAGCAGCAGTTCAGTTCAATTTGTGTGATTTTCTAATCTTTCATCCTGATTCTCTTTAAATTTAAATATGCAATAACAACATCCTTTATGTCCCACACTTCCTGTGTGTGTGCATCACAGCTTGGCCTTGGCTTTGGCCTGGAGGAAGCTCTTGACAGCGTTGAGACACTCGTCTGACACCTCGCGCTCCATCAGACGCTCCACCTCAGCGTCGTTGACGGCGTGCAAACGTTCCTTCTCCGTGGAGCGGATCAGCTGTTTGGACAGCGCCAGAGACTGAAAGAGATGGAGAGAAAACATCTGTCTCAGCATCATCTGGGTGATTAGAGGTTAAAGCATCCTGGACTTCCAGGGTCCTGTCAAAAAATAATAAACTTTTTAGAAACTGCTGCTCACATGTTCTTCAGTAAGTTCTAGTTAAGTTTCCTGGTTTAGTGGTGGTTAGTTGTGCGTGTGGCCCTCAGCACAGCTACACACTGGAAACATTTACCGCTCAACACAATGAACATGTGTTTCCCAACACTGCGAGCTGACACGTCTAGATGCTAGTTTTAAAATTAAAACATAATGCTCATTAAAAATGAAATTAATGAGCTGAGTTACTTCACTTACTGATGCAGTGAGCATCTTTTCACAAAAGAAATAAATCACAGTTGGTCTAAATTGTAATGATGAGGTCAGATATAAATAAATGAATGAATAAAATCTGACAGTGTTTCACTCTCTCTGAATGGAGAGGAAGTGTTGTTCAGCAGTGATTACTCGCTCTAATATCACGTGTGTCTTTATGGCTCATGATCTCGTAGATGTTTACATTGGGAGGCAGCTTGGCGTAGGCCTTCAGTCGGGTCCAGACCTCGGACTGGAAGCTGCTGTCGGGGAAAACCTCGGTGACCAGACCTTGTTCACAGGCCTGAGTCGCCGTCAGCTTCTTACCGAACAGCAGCATCTCACTGGCCTGCAGAAACACAGAATCAGAGATCAGCCTTTCTACAAGTCTGCTGTCGGCCATGACACCTTCATCACAGCGAAACTGAACAGAAACTTTAAGGACCTTGGCAGAGCCCATTATCTTTGGGAAGGTGTAGGAGGAGCAACCCTCAGCGCTGATACCCAGCTGAGTGAAGGGGGTGTGGAAGGTGGCCTGAGACACACGGAGACACTCGTTATTGATGGAAAGAAACATCTACGGCGGCGCTGACAGAGTTAACAAGGCCAGAGTGTAGCTACGCTGTTGTACCCTCTCTGTGGCGTAGACCAGGTCGAAGAGTCCCAACACCGTGACTGAGACTCCAACTGCTGGTCCGTTCACGACGGCGATCAACGGCTTTGGGAAGTCGATGTAGGCCTTCACATACTTCCTGCAGAGAAGAAGACCGACAGCATTACCCTTTTCAGACCTGAACTGCTTTGGAGCCATGGGTTATTCCAGCCGCTCTTCAAAAGAATCTGACATATCATAGCATCAAATTACAAAGCTTCTACTCCTCCATGGATTTACATAATGATAAATATCTGAAACAGTTGTTTTTTTTCTCCAAGTGAATCACAGAAAAAAAGTTTCAAGTGTCTGTAATCAGTGTAATCAGAGAGCAGAAGCTGCAGCTCAGTCTCTTCAGCTGCACCTGCCACCATTTAGTTTAGCTAATGCTAGTTAGCCTGATGGCAATTATCAACATCAAAACAGCAAACTTTTATAACAGAATTCCAGCATTTTGTTCAGTGGTGCAGCTGCTTAATGACATTTGAGACAGTAACCTCAGATGAAGTTTAAAAAAAAAAAAAAAAAAAAAATCACAAACTCCATTTTCATTTACGTTCAAGTGGAATCGACCTAGAGTCTAGGTCCTAGACCAAACTTTTCACAGTCAGACTGAACTGGCCAAGCCACTCTGCAGTTTCCACTCCGAACTTTAACCCAGAAGTCCTGGAAAAAGCAGATACAGGATGTACAGGTCTGCATTTCTGTCCAACTCACCGTTTTTCTAATCAGTTGTCACCAACTAGACCAAAGATTTATCTGTTGTTCTGATGGCGTTTTATGTCAACTAGAAAAGCCTGATGCTAACAAGCTGAAATGTGGAGTCGTCACCACCTGCTGTGGCAGAGCGTTAACCCTTCATGTGTATGTATACTGGGACAAAGACAATCATATTTTGAGTTCTTTTTGAAACTACTCTTCAGTTGTTGCACTGTTTTATTTCATGTTTGTGCATAAAAGCACTGTTGAGTCTTAAAAATGGCTGTTACTGAAATGTTCTGATTGTTATGTCACCTTTATGATTAATGATTAAAGGTGGGGTGGGTGTTGTTTTTTTGCAACACTTTTTACAATATTGCCTGAAAACCTTTTCACATTCCCATTGCACCCACTGAAATAAAATGTTTGCAAAAAAAAACTAAACATTTTGGTCCAGTCTAGAAGGTATAATCAGAGAAAAACTCTGACCAATCAAAAAAGTGATCATCACTATTTTGATTGGCTGCCTAATACGTCCATCAAATATCACCCCTCCCTCCCTCCCTCCCTATGGTTCATGCAGTCGTGAATCATGTGAAGGCGTGGTTTCGAGGGGTGAGCTGAAGAGGAGGAGGCGGAGCCTTTGGGAGGAGGGAGGGAGTGTATATTTTCAAAATCTCACTTGAGTTGGATTGCTGGAACCGTTTTTCAAACAACACCTACTCCACCTTTAATGCTTAAATAAGTGACTAGATAGTTTTAATAGGAAATTGTTATATATTCAGGAAGTGGATACTCAGCAAATGCTACATATTTGAGTTATTTTTGAAACTACTGCTCAGTGGTTGCACTTTTTTATTTCATGTTTGTGCATGTTGAGTCTGTTAAAAGAGGCTGAAGTGAAGTGTTTTGGATTTAATTTAAATGCAGCTAATTGAGCATCAAAGGGAATATTTCCAACTTGAAGTCATTTTGGTTTTTGCCATTTTGGTTCACCAATAAACTTATTTTTTTGTGTTTGCATTCTGTGATATTCTATTCCAGTGTTTCTCAACCGGGGTGCCGCGGAAACGCATCTGACAGTATGCAAAATAAGCAAAATTAATAAATAAATAATGTAATATAATAATAATTGTCTAAATTAATACTCAAATACTAAGGCAGTGGAATCTTTCATAATAAAAACATAGGACACAACAGTTAAGTAAATTCAGGACCGACGACACATAGCCCATCTGAAGTTTGTTTAATTTAAAGGGTGCCTCTCCTGAAAAAAGGTTGAGAAACACTGTTCTATTCTACTATCTCCGATTCAAACTGCACGATCTTTTCATTCAATAAATTTGAGAAGTTGGAAATCTTCCTTGATTTGGGTCACGGCTTGTTATTAAGGGTGATGGTGGGTCCTGAAGCCGGACCAGTTGAGAACCACTGAACTAAACTATGCATGGAAATGTACTAACATATTTCTCCAGTTAATGATTACATTGTCACCTTAGTAAAATTGAACCCTAATAATTTTATATTGACTGTTCAATAAGTTAAACATGACCGAAGATTTTCAGCGGCTCCCACCCACAACTTTGTTTTACACAACCGCTGCACGCTGTTACGCTCATGTTAGTTACGGTGATACAAGACGATATTGTTATAAAACTGTCTCCATTATGTCCTCAGTGTAAAACCTCACTAAAAATACTGTCAACTCTTGAGCAACTGTCAGGTACGCTGCACACAGACAAGCTGCCAATGTTCAGGATCCAATAAATGTTAAGTGATATTTGTTCTCCAGAGCAGTACTTTGGTTTAAATCTGTGTGTCAGTAAAGGCTTGATGTTGCAGTCCTGCTACCTGCAGCCTCACCTGAACAGCTCTCCACTGCTCCTGGCCTTGGCCCCGCCCCCTCCCTCTGGGGTCCTGGTGAAGTTGGTGAGGTCGTTTCCGCTGCAGTAAAAATCACCAGCGCCTGCAGGAAGGAAACATGGAAACCTTACTGTTTATTTCATATTAGATTGATTTGGATTGATTAATCACAATGATTAGTTCTTAGAAAGAAAATCACAAATGGCCAAGAAAATTTCAGTCGGTGACTCTGATGTTGATACTTTTTAATGAGCCAATAAAGCGAGTGCAAGAACAAAGCAAAAGTGGGATAGGCTGTTAAACTATAAAAATATATAATATCTGATGTTAATCTAATCAATAGCTCATCTAAAAGCACCTGGTATTCAAACTCTTCACTTATTCTTCAAAACACTTAAGCTCCCATCTGCACAGAAATTCATTTACCTTCATTTTAACAGGAGTCATAACCAGTATTTCAAACAGAAGCAGAGACAAATATTTGCAAGTTAATACCTCCTCTTTTAATCTCGCACTTATATTTTCTACACGAACGCAGACAATAATTTAGAGTAATTTAGAGATTACGCATCACCGTATTACTTTCATACGTTTTTATTCTCTTGAGGGTAGAGGATGTCTGGTCATGTGGGAACAGTCACAGCCACGGTTGGATGGGGGAATTTATTTCCGATATGTCTGAAACTGCTGCTGGTCGAGGAGGGACAGGAACATTAATTGTTCCTGATCTATAAATTGGTTCCTTATCTGGCAGATAAGGTTTTCCAGAACACTGTTGTGGAGTTTCTTGTACTGTGTGCGCATCCCTCCGTGCGCTGCCTCTCTCCGTGCGCTTGGAGCACCTGAGATGCGCTCAGTGAAAGGTAGATGTCATCATATATGTTCCTCTCTGCGCAATACTGTCAAAAAAACTCTTTCACCCGTGACAGACAAAACTGCTCATCAATGATTCGTTCTGCAGTATTTTAAAAACATCAGCTGCACCGCCGCGTTACTGACATCTGTCGTCTCGTCTACCACGACAATGGTGTTATATACTTTAGAGTTGATACGGCGCGCACACACACACACACACACATATATAGGATATACACATAGAGAGATATAGAGAGATACATACATATATACAGACATATCTATAGATAGACATATAGAACACAGAGAGGAGAGAGAGAGACATATCATAGAGATACACATACTATATAGATATATACATACATAGATATACACATATATATATACAAAGATATATATACACTATAGATAGAGAGAGATATACATATATACATACATATATAGACATAGACAGATATACATATATATATACAGAGATATAGATAGACATACATATAGATACACATATAGAGAGATAGATATATATATATATATACAGACAGATATAGACATATAGCACATATAGAGAGAGAGAGAGAGACAGACATAGAGAGACACATAGATAATATATTATATATAGAGACATATATAGATAGATATATATAGACAGAGATAGAATATATAGAGACACATATAGACACACAGAGAGGAGAGAGAGAGATAGATAGAGGAGAGAGAGAGACAGACATAGAGAGACACACATAGAGACATAGAGAGAGATATAGATATATACATACAATATATAGACACACACAGATAGAGATAGATATATAGAGAGATAGAGACATATAGATATATATATAGATATAATACACATATACACACAGAGAGGATATACATACAGACATATATACATACAGAGACAGATAGAATACTATATATACCACATAGAGACAATATAGAGAGAGGAGACAGATACAGACAGAGATAGACACACATAGAGACACACATAGAGATAGAGAGACAGACAGACATAGAGATACAGAGATATAGATACATACATATATATACACATACATATATATATAGATAGACATAAGAGATATACACAGATAGACAGAGAGATAGAGATAGATATATATATATATATATATATATATAGATATATATCTTATATATATATATATATATATATATATATATATATATAGATATATATATATATATATCTATATATATATATATATATATATATATATATATATATATAAAATAAATGAATAAATAAACACACAGCTGTCTCAAGACTCCCAGCACCCCCTGCTGAGAACATGTTCCTGCAGCTATGGACCTGGATTGATCAGTTTATTAATGGTACACAGGAAACACAGCAGCTGGCTGAAGTTCATAAAGCCACGTTAACATAACGTGAACATTCATTACAGCCTAAATGAAAACACAAAAGGGGTATATATGAAGAGTATTTATTTGAAGGGATTCGCATATTTTTTGTTCATTTAACATTCCTTGTATTTATATTTACATTTGATTTTCATTGTTTTCATTTCATGTTGCTCTTCTTTTACAGTTTTATATCTCATTTCACGTGACTTTTCTTTACTCTTTTAATGACTTCTTGTACTCATTTGTTGCAGACTTTGAATTCTTTATGACTGTTTTGGAAGGAGTGTATTTGTGGACTGGTCCAGAGTAGTTTATTTTACATGAGAGAAGAGCGCAAACAGTTGATGTCTAACGACATCTTATTCTCTGTAACAATCTTTTTTTTTCTTCGCGCACTGTCACTCATCGGATGTCACACACTAACCTCACGACATCTTCCACCTACAGTACCTGTAGTAGCTGCTGCTGTGGCGGTTATCGTGACATCTACCACCTACAGCACCTGTAGTAGCTGCTGCTGTGGCGGTTATCGTGACATCTATCACCTACAGTACCTGTAGTAGCTGCTGCTGTGGCAGTTATCACGACATCTACCACCTACAGCACCTGTAGTAGCTGCTGCTGTGGCAGTTATGTGGCAGTTATCGTGACATCTACCACCTACAGCACCTGTAGTAGCTGCTGCTGTGGCAGTTATCACGACATCTACCACCTACAGCACCTGTAGTAGCTGCTGCTGTGGCAGTTATCGTGACATCTATCACCTACAGTACCTGTAGTAGCTGCTGCTGTGGCAGTTATCGTGACATCTACCACCTACAGTACCTGTAGTAGCTGCTGCTGTGGCGGTTATCGTGACATCTACCACCTACTACCTGTAGTAGCTGCTGCTGTGGCAGACATCTACCACCTACAGTACCTGTAGTAGCTGCTGCTGTGCAGTTATCGTGACATCTACAGCACCTGTAGTAGCTGCTGCTGTGGCAGTTATCGTGACATCTACCACCTACAGCACCTGTAGTAGCTGCTGCTGTGGCAGTTATCGTGACATCTACCACCTACAGCACCTGTAGTAGCTGCTGCTGTGGCAGTTATCGTGACATCTACCACCTACAGTACCTGTGTACTGTAGTGCTGCTGCTGTGGCGGTTATCGTGACATCTACCACCTACAGCACCTGTAGTAGCTGCTGCTGTGGCAGTTATCGTGTGACATCTACCACCTACAGCACCTGTAGTAGCTGCTGCTGTGGTGGCAGTTATCGTGACATCTACCACCTACAGCACCTGTAGTAGCTGCTGCTGTGGCAGTTATCATGACATCTACCACCTACAGCACCTGTAGTAGCTGCTGCTGTGGCGGTTATCGTGACATCTACCACCTACAGCACCTGTAGTAGCTAGCTGCTGCTGTGGCGGTTATCGTGACATCTACCACCTACAATACCTGTAGTAGCTACTGCAGTGGCGGTTATCGTGACATCTTCCACCTACAGCACCTGTAGTAGCTGCTGCTGTGGTAGTTATCATGACATCTTCCACCTACAGCACCTGTAGTAGCTGCTGCTGTGGCGGTTATCGTGACATCTACCACCTACAGCACCTGTAGTAGCTGCTGCTGTGGCGGTTATCGTGACATCTATCACCTACAGTACCTGTAGTAGCTGCTGCTGTGGCAGTTATCACGACATCTACCACCTACAGCACCTGTAGTAGCTGCTGCTGTGGCAGTTATGTGGCAGTTATCGTGACATCTACCACCTACAGCACCTGTAGTAGCTGCTGCTGTGGCAGTTATCACGACATCTACCACCTACAGCACCTGTAGTAGCTGCTGCTGTGGCAGTTATCGTGACATCTATCACCTACAGTACCTGTAGTAGCTGCTGCTGTGGCAGTTATCGTGACATCTACCACCTACAGCACCTGTAGTAGCTGCTGCTGTGGCGGTTATCGTGACATCTATCACCTACAGTACCTGTAGTAGCTGCTGCTGTGGCAGTTATCGTGACATCTACCACCTACAGTACCTGTAGTAGCTGCTGCTGTGGTGGTTATCGTGACATCTACCACCTACAGCACCTGTAGTAGCTGCTGCTGTGGCGGTTATCGTGACATCTACCACCTACAGCACCTGTAGTAGCTGCTGCTGTGGCAGTTATCGTGACATCTTCCACCTACAGCACCTGTAGTAGCTGCTGCTGTGGTAGTTATCGTGACATCTACCACCTACAGCACCTGTAGTAGCTGCTGCTGTGGCGGTTATCGTGACATCTACCACCTACAGCACCTGTAGTAGCTGCTGCTGTGGCAGTTATCGTGACATCTACCACCTACAGCACCTGTAGTAGCTGCTGCTGTGGTGGTTATCGTGACATCTATCACCTACAGCACCTGTAGTAGCTGCTGCTGTGGCAGTTATCATGACATCTTCCACCTACAGCACCTGTAGTAGCTGCTGCTGTGGCGGTTATCGTGACATCTACCACCTACAGCACCTGTAGTAGCTGCTGCTGTGGCGGTTATCGTGACATCTACCACCTACAATACCTGTAGTAGCTACTGCAGTGGCGGTTATCGTGACATCTTCCACCTACAGCACCTGTAGTAGCTGCTGCTGTGGTAGTTATCATGACATCTTCCACCTACAGCACCTGTAGTAGCTGCTGCTGTGGCGGTTATCGTGACATCTACCACCTACAGTACCTGTAGTAGCTGCTGCTGTGGCAGTTATCGTGACATCTTCCACCTACAGCACCTGTAGTAGCTGCTGCTGTGGCAGTTATCGTGACATCTACCACCTACAGCACCTGTAGTAGCTGCTGCTGTGGTAGTTATCGTGACATCTTCCACCTACAGCACCTGTAGTAGGTACTGCTGTGGCAGTTATCGTGACATCTTCCACCTACAGCACCTGTAGTAGGTACTGCTGTGGCAGTTATCGTGACATCTACCACCTACAGCACCTGTAGTAGCTGCTGCTGCGGCAGTTATCACGACATCTACCACCTACAGCACCTGTAGTAGCTGCTGCTGTGGCAGTTATCGTGACATCTACCACCTACAATACCTGTAGTAGCTACTGCGTGTATGTACCTACAGCTGTAGCTACTGCAGTGGCGATTATCGTGACATCTTCCACCTACAGCACCTGTAGTAGCTGCTGCTGTGGCGGTTATCACGACATCTACCACCTACAGTACCTGTAGTAGCTGCTGCTGTGGCAGTTATCACGACATCTACCACCTACAGTACCTGTAGTAGCTGCTGCTGTGGCAGTTATCACGACATCTACCACCTACAGCACCTGTAGTAGCTGCTGCTGTGGTGGTTATCATGACATCTATCACCTACAGTACCTGTAGTAGCTGCTGCTGTGGTGGTTATCACGACATCTACCACCTACAGTACCTGTAGTAGCTGCTGCTGTGGTGGTTATCACGACATCTACCACCTACAGTACCTGTAGTAGCTGCTGCTGTGACAGTTATCACGACATCTACCACCTACAGCACCTGTATTAGCTGCTGCTGTGGCAGTTATGTGGCAGTTATCGTGACATCTACCACCTACAGTACCTGTAGTAGCTGCTGCTGTGGTAGTTATCATGACATCTTCCACCTACAGCACCTGTAGTAGGTACTGCTGTGGCAGTTATCGTGACATCTTCCACCTACAGCACCTGTAGTAGCTGCTGCTGTGGCAGTTATCACGACATCTACCACCTACAGTACCTGTAGTAGCTGCTGCTGTGGCAGTTATCGTGACATCTTCCACCTACAGCACCTGTAGTAGCTGCTGCTGTGGCAGTTATCGTGACATCTACCACCTACAGCACCTGTAGTAGCTGCTGCTGTGGTAGTTATCATGACATCTTCCACCTACAGCACCTGTAGTAGGTACTGCTGTGGCAGTTATCGTGACATCTTCCACCTACAGCACCTGTAGTAGCTGCTGCTGCGGCAGTTATCACGACATCTACCACCTACAGCACCTGTAGTAGCTGCTGCTGTGGCAGTTATCGTGACATCTACCACCTACAATACCTGTAGTAGCTACTGCAGTGGCGATTATCGTGACATCTACCACCTACAGCACCTGTAGTAGCTGCTGCTGTGGCGGTTATCGTGACATCTTCCACCTACAGCACCTGTAGTAGCTGCTGCTGTGGCAGTTATCACGACATCTACCACCTACAGTACCTGTAGTAGCTGCTGCTGTGGTGGTTATCATGACATCTATCACCTACAGTACCTGTAGTAGCTGCTGCTGTGGTGGTTATCACGACATCTACCACCTACAGTACCTGTAGTAGCTGCTGCTGGTGCAGTTATCATGACATCTATCACCTACAGTACCTGTAGTAGCTGCTGCTGTGGCAGTTATCGTGACATCTACCACCTACAGTACCTGTAGTAGCTGCTGCTGTGACAGTTATCGTGACATCTACCACCTACAGCACCTGTAGTAGCTGCTGCTGTGGCAGTTATCGCGACATCTACCACCTACAGTACCTGTAGTAGCTGCTGCTGTGGCAGTTATCGTGACATCTACCACCTACAGCACCTGTAGTAGCTGCTGCTGTGGCAGTTATCGTGACATCTACCACCTACAGCACCTGTAGTAGCTGCTGCTGTGGCAGTTATCGTGACATCTACCACCTACAGCACCTGTAGTAGCTGCTGCTGTGGCAGTTATCACGACATCTACCACCTACAGTACCTGTAGTAGCTGCTGCTGTGGCAGTTATCGTGACATCTTCCACCTACAGCACCTGTAGTAGCTGCTGCTGTGGCAGTTATCACGACATCTACCACCTACAGCACCTGTAGTAGCTGCTGCTGTGGCAGTTATCACGACATCTACCACCTACAGTACCTGTAGTAGCTACTGCTGTGGCAGTTATCGTGACATCTACCACCTACAGCACCTGTAGTAGCTGCTGCTGTGGCAGTTATCGTGACATCTACCACCTACAGCACCTGTAGTAGCTGCTGCTGTGGCAGTTATCATGACATCTTCCACCTACAGCACCTGTAGTAGGTACTGCTGTGGCAGTTATCGTGACATCTTCCACCTACAGCACCTGTAGTAGGTACTGCTGTGGCAGTTATCGTTACATCTACCACCTACAATACCTGTAGTAGCTGCTGCTGTGGCAGTTATCGTGACATCTACCACCTACAGTACCTGTAGTAGCTGCTGCTGCGGCAGTTATCACGACATCTACCACCTACAGCACCTGTAGTAGCTGCTGCTGTGGCAGTTATCGTGACATCTACCACCTACAGCACCTGTAGTAGCTGCTGCTGTGGCAGTTATCGTGACATCTACCACCTACAGCACCTGTAGTAGCTGCTGCTGTGGCAGTTATCACGACATCTACCACCTACAGTACCTGTAGTAGCTGCTGCTGTGGTGGTTATCATGACATCTATCACCTACAGTACCTGTAGTAGCTGCTGCTGTGGCAGTTATCGTGACATCTACCACCTACAGTACCTGTAGTAGCTGCTGCTGTGGCAGTTATCACGACATCTACCACCTACAGCACCTGTAGTAGCTGCTGCTGTGACAGTTATCACGACATCTACCACCTACAGCACCTGTAGTAGCTGCTGCTGTGGCAGTTATCACGACATCTACCACCTACAGTACCTGTAGTAGCTGCTGCTGTGGCAGTTATGTGGCAGTTATCGTGACATCTACTACCTACAGTACCTGTAGTAGCTGCTGCTGTGGCAGTTATCACGACATCTACCACCTACAGCACCTGTAGTAGCTGCTGCTGTGACAGTTATCACGACATCTACCACCTACAGCACCTGTAGTAGCTGCTGCTGTGGCAGTTATCACGACATCTACCACCTACAGTACCTGTAGTAGCTGCTGCTGTGGCAGTTATGTGGCAGTTATCACGACATCTACCACCTACAGTACCTGTAGTAGCTGCTGCTGTGACAGTTATCACGACATCTACCACCTACAGCACCTGTAGTAGCTGCTGCTGTGGCAGTTATCACGACATCTACCACCTACAGCACCTGTAGTAGCTGCTGCTGTGACAGTTATCGTGACATCTTCCACCTACAGCACCTGTAGAAGCTGCTGCTGTGGCAGTTATCGTGACATCTACTACCTACAGCACCTGTAGTAGCTGCTGCTGTGGCAGTTATCGCGACATCTACCACCTACAGCACCTGTAGTAGCTGCTGCTGTGGCAGTTATCACGACATCTACCACCTACAGCACCTGTAGTAGCTGCTGCTGTGGCAGATATCACGACATCTACCACCTACAGTACCTGTAGTAGCTGCTGCTGTGGCAGTTATGTGGCAGTTATCACGACATCTACCACCTACAGTACCTGTAGTAGCTGCTGCTGTGACAGTTATCACGACATCTACCACCTACAGCACCTGTAGTAGCTGCTGCTGTGGCAGTTATCACGACATCTACCACCTACAGCACCTGTAGTAGCTGCTGCTGTGACAGTTATCGTGACATCTTCCACCTACAGCACCTGTAGAAGCTGCTGCTGTGGCAGTTATCGCGACATCTACCACCTACAGTACCTGTAGTAGCTGCTGCTGTGGCGGTTATCGTGACATCTTCCACCTACAGCACCTGTAGTAGCTGCTGCTGTGACAGTTATCGTGACATCTTCCACCTACAGCACCTGTAGTAGCTGCTGCTGTGGCAGTTATCGTGACATCGTGACATCTACCACCTACAGCACCTGTAGTAGCTGCTGCTGTGACAGTTATCGTGACATCTCCACCTACAGCACTGTAGTAGCTGTCCAGTATCGGTCCACCTAGCTGTAGTAGCTGCTGCTGTGGCAGTTATCGTGACATCTACCACCTACAGTACCTGTAGTAGCTGCTGCTGTGGCAGTTATCGCGACATCTACCACCTACAGCACCTGTAGTAGCTGAAGTTTGGGAACGGCTGCTGTAGAGAGAAACTGAAACGGAAATTAACATGGGCTGTCCCTTCAATGCTAATGTGAACCCTGGTTGGATAAAGTTTCCGAATTGGACCAATAGTTTTCAACAGCTAAAATGGATAAAATAATTTCTGTTTGTGGTGGTGTAGTATATGGGCAGTGGTAGGGCTGGGCGATATGGCCTAAAAAAAAAATCTCCGATTTTTTCAGAAAAAATCCCGATTCACGATTTAAATCGATTTTTTTCACCCCCTACCTAAAATCAATTTGTAGATGACAAAGAAATTGTTCAAAACAAGTTTCAGTTTTATTTTGTTTAAATTTTCCCTTCTGGAGTTTCAGTTACATAAACAAGCCACAAAAAAAGAGATGGCAAGCCCTGCCTGCCATTGTGAACAGTGACAATGTAACTTTTCAGTAATCTAGTTTCGAAATGACACAAAAAATAAGTAAAACATAGTATTATAAGACCCCTTTTTTGAGGTTGACAAAATAAAGTGCAAACAAAACTCTCAGTTACCTGAACATGTTTTGCATAATAAGGAGGTGCTTGTGTGGTAAACAAAAAGTATTTGGTCACTATTTTGATTCCCTGAATCATGTTAACTTAAACATCTGCATCAAATAAAATTAAAAATTAAATTGTAGGCTTCCATTGTAATTTACGAGGCAAGGCAACATCAGAAAAATATTTGCAGCCTGGTAGCACGTACCTGGGATCCAAAACTTTGAGCAGGTGAATAAACCCCGGCTTTTCCACGGTGTATATGGGCACCATATCTCTTGCAATATACATCACGACTGCATCCGTGACAGCTTTCCACCGGGCTCCTTTCTCATCATACGAGATACAGTTTGTCAACGTTTCCAAGACGGTAGGTTGTTTTTGGTGGCGGTGCTTGGGCTGCCGCGGTCGTTTTTTTCGTAGGGAGCAACACCTCTCCAACTCGGCAGCATGCTTCTGTTTAAGGTGCTGCAGTAAATTGTAGTACTGCTACCTTTGCTAGCAACAGCCTTTAAACACTTTGCAGCGAGGTGCTGTTTGTTCTGTGTCTGACGCCACCAACCCGAACCAATTCCAAATAACCGAGGATACGTTTCTTTTCTTCGGTGTAAGATCAGCACTGCTTGCTTGTTTGTGTACCTAGCGCGGGTGGGGAGGGGGGCGCGCGAGGGGGGCGCGCACTCCGCGCTCTCTGACCTACGGGAGCCCAGCAGGCAGGCGCTGGTGGCGGATGTTAATGAGAAAATCGATTTTCATTAAAACAAATCGACATTAAGTACAAATTCGAATTAATCGATTAAATCGATTTATCGCCCAGCCCTAGGCAGTGGTAATCATTTTGACAAATAATTGCTCGCAGCAACATCAAAAAAGAATAAGAAAAAAATAACTAAAAATGAACTATTGTTATGTTAAAGATTGCATTTTGAGCTAAAGTGCTGTGTCATGAGTCCATGACTTCTGGTCTTGATTCCTGCGTGTTCGAAGGCCACAGTTTTGTTATCGTTCAGGCTCCAACGAGTCTGCCGAGTTTGACGTCTAGAGAACTTATCCAAGGTCCTGATGTTTTCATGTGATGTTTAAAGGCAACTGTTCCCTACTGATACTTTGTCATTCTGAACCATCCAGCATTCTGTAATGACCTCTCTGAATTTTGCATGCAGACTTGGAGAATAAAACTCCGTTTTGCACCTCCGTCAGGTTGTCAGTGCTTTGTTTAATAACCGAATTGGCTGCATCACCGGAACACAATTATGGTTGAATTTGAGTGTATGCTTTTGAGTGAGATATGCCCAAATTTCAACATAACAACTATTTAGTTCATTTTTTGAAATGGTGAACTGAACTAGTTCGTTTCCATTTCTGTGAACTATGACCTGAACTAGTTCGTGTAGAAAGTGAACTTGCCCAACACTGGTTGGTGTGTATGTACCAGTAAAAACAGTGATGACAGAGTCGTCTTTTCCCGCCTGCTCCAGAGCTGCAATGATCTCTTTGTACATCTGAAAGAAAACAGATTTGAGCCGTAACAGGAGATTAAAAAAAAGAAAACAGCCTCTGTTTGTGTTTCAGCCTCACAATCCCACTTTAGAGCGTCACTACAATCTCTCTCTTTTAGAGTTACAGGAAGCATACAGACCTCTCTCGTGATGGCGTTTTTCTTTGTTGGACGGTTGAGTTTGATGATGGTGATGTCATCCTCTGTAGTGACCAATAATGTCTCATATGAGGCTCCACCCCCAGCAGGCTTCGCTACCAGCTCAGCGGAGCCTCCACCCTCTGCTGTTACCAGCGAGCTGATGAGGTCACAATACTGCTGTCTGGCATCATCCTGGGAGATGCAAATGTGAACAGCTCTGTAGACATGCTGCATAATCACTCAAACGAGCCAAAAGCTCAGACTCTTAAAACATGATGCTGAAGTGATTGGAGGATAACTTTAAATTCTCTTTTCCTTGATTTGTGTTTAAGAAATTAAAATCAACAATCCCAAATCAGAAAAGGTTGGAACAATAAGGACATTGCAAAAAAAAATACAGAAATTCTCAGTGCTCTTACATTTGCTTGGGCCTTTATCTCTTTGCAGCGAATATGAATCCAATATGTTTCATATCTTTTTCTCATTTGCACCATTTATTTGTTAATATTTGTTCACATGCATCCACTTCTGCACTTTAAGTAAAGATGTGGATAATTAAGGTGAAGTAGGTCACGCTTCAAACCTGTGATATGGACTCTAGAGACTTCCATGCATCCCATTGTGCCTTATTAAAGTCCATCATCCCTGGTTTGGGTGTTACAGCGTCCCTGAGTGGCCTGAAGGAGAAATAGAAATTTAATTGACAATTACTTGTGTATTCACCTTTCCTCTTCATTTCCTTTTTTTTTTTTAAAGCAAAATTAAATCAATTTTTAATTTAAAAAGTGACCACTGAGCCAGCAGCTCTTAACAGTGTTTGTTGACAACTAGGACCGGGTGCTGACGCCAGGCTGTTGCTAGAACCAGTTTGGTTGATCCACTGACCAGAGAGCTGAGACAGACACTATGAGCCCGATCTTCCGCCAAACCTCCTAAACCTGCTATTAAGGGATAGCGGGTAGCGGGAGGGGCGTTCTCCCGCAAAAAACACAATCTTCCACGTCCCTAAACCCGCGATCTTACCTGCGCTAACCTCGATATTCATGCATGGGAGTGGTTAGGGCGTTCCACCTGTTAAACCAATCAGTGTGTCAGTAGCCATTGCCTTTAAGAGCAGGTTGCGCTACCCGCTATTAGCAATCTTTCGCTTCCCTAAAGCCGCTACCCGCAAACCGCTATGTAGCGTTTTCATCCAGATCGGACCAGCTCATGTGCAGCTCGTCTGGGACTCTGCTGTAGAGCTTCCTCCTCTTCCTTCCTCCTCCTCCTCTGCACTGATATAAACATAACTAGCTCTAACTAATGTGGAGCAAATGATTTAATCTTCTTTTTTTTTTTTTTTTTGGATTCCAAGAAGTTTCAACAAACTGCTCAGAAAAATAGAGCCAGTGAGCTTCCAGGAAAACATTTCTTAACTAGAAAAGCACTCGGAGAGCGCAGACCTCCGCCAAGCACAACAGTTCTCCCATACAGCGATTTACAGACTGCGATAAAATCCGTGTTCTGGATCAGATCCGGATCAGCCTTTGAAAATTGATAGAGGTTCCCATTGTCAATCCCTGAGTGAAATATCAAGAGTTGTGGGCAATAATTAACGGAGATATTGAGAAACAAAATTTTCAGCCCCATTGACGTCAATGTTATTGAAAATTTGAAAGTGATCCAGAATCCAGGATTTCTTCTGGATCACACCCAAAATGAAATCAGTTCTTCCTTTTCACATTTCTGACAACTCCTGAAAATTTCATCGAAATCCATCCATAACTTTTTGAGTTATCTTGAACACAGACAGACAGATAAACACCGGCAAAAACATTATTTATTTTCTAGGACTTTTCATTTTACAGCTGTCAATATAGTGATAGTATAGCATTTATAGACCATTTAATGCGTCCTTTATTTTGAAATACCACATCAGATTGCGCCCATTTTTGATGAGTGACCTTCCCACATTCCTCCTCTCATGACCGACGTTAAGAATCCATTGCAAACAGAAACTTAATCACTTTCCAACGCTTTAAAAATCTCCACACAGTAGACATCTTTGGGTTGTCCCTTTTTCACGCTCATCAACATAAGGTATCTCCCTCTCTCTCTTTTTTTTCAACCTTGTGTGTTGGCGTGCTCAACGCATGCTCACCGTAAAAAAATAAAATGTATAAAGATCGCAATACGATCAGTTAACATTTTCAGTCTCTCATTAGATACCGATGTCGTGCATCATTAGTTTGTATATTTCCAGCCACTGTACCTTAACAATTAAAATCTCATTTAGGAGAGTAACGTTTCAGTCCTTCAGCCACTGACATCAGATTGAATAATATACAATTAGGGGTGCACGATAACTATCGGGCCGATAACAGGAAATTATGACGTCATCCCGATAAGTCCGATATCACGACGAATATCCCCGATAACATTTATATTTCTGTCAACACAGCAGTACCTCGCTCCCTCTGAGTCTTGAATGACCGGCAGTGAATGTTATGTTCAAGTGACGTCGGCATAATCAGAAAAACGATTACTCAATAAGGAAAATCAAGAATACCCCCTCATGCCAGAAAACAACTTGTTAACTCGGTCATAATTTTAGTAGTTGCTAACTTGAATCGATATTCGCAGTATTTCCCCACATGTTACACATAAAAAAGAAAAAAAATAGAAAAGGCTGAAAGAACGACTAGCAAACGAGGGGACTTCGAAATTTACGTTACACCTTGAATGCAGCCTGCAGCACAGCGCTGATCACAACAAACATGGCGGCGTGGAACTTCGTTAAAGTTTCAGAAGAAGATAGTTTGGTGGTTATTTGTGACGAATCCTCCGAGTGAATTCTACGAGGAGGGAAGCACAAGCTTTAATACGTAAAACCCGATCAGCCACCTACAACATAACAATCACTTCCATGGAGTTTTGAAATCGCACTAACGCGAGTTAATGCTAACCAGCGCTAGCCAGCAGCAGTCTCTCCCCTCCCCTCTCTCATCTAAAGCTTCCATGAGATTTAAAAAAAAAAAAAAAAAAAAAAAAAAAAAATCACCAAACCTCATTTACTTAAATTAAAGGTATTAATTTAAATGGAACCACAAGCCAAAATCCTTTAATGTTAATCCTTTTCAGTTAATAATTCTGATGCATGTATTTCCATCAGTTCAAGGAGCCTTTATTTTTATATCAGTCAGTAATGAACCTTATTTAAGTTAATGTGAGATATCAAATAGGTTTGTTTGATAGCTTTACGAAAATGTTTGAGAGGCTTGCCAGTAGTTTTTCATTGGAAAAAATAAATATCTGTTCATTTAAAAAGTCAAAACTATATTTGATTTTGTTCATAGTATTGATGTAATGATCTTAGGTATATGTGTGTGTTATCTGAATCAGCATCGGCCTTTAGGAGCTGGAAGTTATTGGTATCAGTTTTAAAAAACAGTTATCGTGCATTCCTATATACAATCCCTGTGTACTGGCTTGGATCACTGCATTCATACAACGGTAATTCATTTTTTGTGAGAAAAGGATCAAACTTATAAATGGAACCGCACTACAATGAATATTTTAGGTTTTAATTAACTTAAAATTGAGCCAACTCTGGAGGGTCAGACTTTTAAGAGCTGGGGAGGACCTGCGAGTCCTTTAAAACCAGTGGTTCTGAACTGGTCCGGTTTCAGGTCCCACCATCACCTTTAATGACAAGCCGTGACCCAAATCAAGGAAAATTTCCAACTTCTCAAATTTATTGAATGAAAAGATCGTGCAGTTTGAATCAGAGATAGAATAGAATATCACAGAATACCAATACAAAAAAATAAGTTTATTAGTGAATCAAAATGGCAAAAACCAAAATGACTTCAAGTGGGAAATATTCCCTTTGATGCTGAATTAGCTGCATTTTAATTAAATCCAAAACACTTCACTTCAGTAACTTCAGCCTTTTTTAACAGACTCAACATGCACAAACATGAAATAAAACAGTGCAACCACTGAGCAGTAGTTTCAAAAATAACTCAAATATGTAGCATTTGCTGAGTACCCACTTCCTGAATATATAACAATTTCCTATTAAAA
Organism: Hirundichthys speculiger; assembly: GCA_018398805.1. Lineage (NCBI taxonomy): Eukaryota > Metazoa > Chordata > Actinopteri > Beloniformes > Exocoetidae > Hirundichthys > Hirundichthys speculiger. Next base: position 12,389 of record JAGFBZ010000964.1, on the reverse strand, counting down.
CTATCTAGTCACTTATTTTAAGCATTAATCATAAAGCTGACATAACAAACAGAACATTTCAGTAACAGCCATTTTAAGACTCAACAGTGCTTTTATGCACAAACATGAAATAAAACAGTGTAACCACTGAGCAGTAGTTTAAAAAAGAACTCAAAATAAATAGTTTTAGCTGAATAACCATCACTGACCTTTGACTTCAAGATAATTAAATCCATATCTCATATACTATTCGTTGTATCTGTGTTTCACCTGCTCAACATATGTAAACAAACTTTGCAGGTCTTCTTCTATGGTGTGAACTGGCGGGTGTCAACTGGCATTACAGGACATTATCGCCATCTACTGTTAAGGAGTATGAATGACACTTTTTTTTTTTTTTTTAAGCATTTCCTTCCCCAGGCAAGACCCACGACCCACTGAAAACGGGTCTGCGACCCACTTTTGGGTCGCGACCCACCACTACCACAGAATAATTACTGTTTTAAAGTTTAAAACAGTCGGGTCATGTCAGCTGCATATCTGGAGGAAGGGTCGCAGTGAACTATGGCTGCTTTTATTTTGAAAGGACTACAACTGTTCAAAAAGAAATCAACGAGGAAAGTACATCTTCACTGGATCACGAATAAAAAGGCCCAGGGCTTAAATGTCACAGTAAAGACATCTGGGTTTACCATGATTCTTTAAAGTGCTAACAGCTAAGCTAACCAACTGCGGATTTTACGGGAAACTTCGGGTCGCTTTTCTACTTGGACTGGTTCCGGTTAAAGTAATTATTCAAACATTACAACAGCAAGAATAAATACAGCGGCTACAGATATCACAGTGTCACCTTCTTAGTTTGAGGAAGCGCTAGGCAGCGGAGCTCTTCGGGCCATTGACACACAAGTTTGGAGGTCCAAAGTACGCGACGATGGATCAGGGCAGCGTTACCAGGTGGGAAAAGTAGAGACTCAAAATTATCGTATTTTGAGGGAAATTGTCGTACATCTGCCACAACCAAAATAACAAGACCAATGATGCGCTCTAGTCAAATTAAGTCACTCTAGTGTTTAACAGCGGGCGAAGCTGACCATTCAGCCCATCATGCAGACAATTTTGTATATTATTTTTATTTTTGCTGTGGGGAAAAAAAAAGGCAATGGTCACGTGACTGGTATGATCAAATCAATGGAGCCTACCGCATTTGTTTTAAATGCATTTTTGATTTTTGCCGGCCACAGAATGATGATAAAACACCTACTGATCTTAAGTTTCATTTTCAATAGCAGTAGCTGGGATAAACACATAAAAAAGCCATTATCAATTCAGAATAATGACAAACACCTACCAGGTAGACAGTATGCCAGCTACTCGCACCATTACACGTGACTAATTCCCTTTAAATGGACTGATAGCAAACAGGTGACTATCTGAGACAAACATTCCTATCTCGCGCTCAGCAAAGCACGATTGGCTGGAAACATGTCACATGGGAACAGATGCCTTCAGGGTTCACCAAAAAAAATAAAAAATAAAATCTCCGGCAGACAGTTGCGGCAGGCAAAAATGTGAAACAGTCTGAACACTGAAGATTCTGCTGTGTTTTATTGTCTTTAACAGACACAATGAGAAAGAGGAGAATAGTGAGCAAAGCATCAAGTCAGTGTCATGCTGGCTTTTCCATTCATGAAGCAAAATACACTTGTTCAATGTTAACAACCAGTATCAGGAAACATCGTCTTTCAGAGAGAGATTTGTCCATCTCTGTGTTTTTCCATACATAATAACAGCAGAGTGTGAATATAAAATCTTCTTCACATGCAGGTGTAAATGTGAAGCTCTTTGTTTTGGACAAAGCAGTCCAACCTTCTTTCATTCCTTACCTGTATCATAGAACCAAAGTGGACTTGATCTCTGCAGCTGAACTAAAGAATCTCCCAGCAGGTCACCCACAGCAGCGATTCTCAACCGGGGGTCCATGGACCCCTAGTGGTCCGTGGTGTAATTGCAAGGGGTCCATGATAATGAAATGTATATTTTTTAAAAAGATCCTCTGAAATTAATAGAAATAGATTAAATTTCTCAAATGTGACCAAGACTTTTATCTACCTAAACTACAGAGAGTAACAGGACCTTATTTTTCTCTTTCACAAGTGTAATTCACTGTATTTTAATAAGAAATCTTATTGTCTAAGTTACTGCATAACAGTGTTAATACAAACTTAACACAATCTGCATCCTTTTCAAATTATAAGACCCCTAGTATTTCAGTGGCCATACACCATTCATTTCTTTTAAAAAATGCTTTTATTGTGAAATATTTGAAAGAAGCTGTTGGGGGAAAATCATTAACTTGCAAAATCCAAGTTAGTTTGGAGATCGCAGGGGGGGTCCTCAGAGTTGATCATAAATATGCAGGGGGTCCAGGACCCCAGAAAGGTTGAGGAGCACTAAGCTACAGTAGCAACCTGTTGTCTGTAGCTCTGCTGCTGCTGCTGTTGGCTGCTGGATCCTGGAGTCTCACTGAGACAGACCCTGACAGCATCATCAGCATCACATTCTCCGTCCACAGACGTCTCATCTCTTTCTCTGTGTTAGCCTGCAAAGCAACGAGGAACAGTTGGCTCTGAGATATGAAACAGCTTATGGAGCTCTTCAAGACAACAGTGATCAGTAAAACATAGTTTCATTGGGTCAGTGTGCGTGAACTGACCGCTTGGATTTTCTCCAGTGGTCTCTGTGAGGTTTGAACATCAGGGCAGCTGCTTCCTAAGTCTCCCTGCAGATCTGGGAGGACAAACACTTTCAGCTGCATGTACAAAACCTTTTGAATAAATCAATCAAGTCTGGTATTTAATTTAGATTTCTTTTCATGACCAAATCAATACTTGATCATGATGTCTCCATCTGTCAGACAGGTTCTAATGTTTCCGGATCATTCTGCTTCATTTCAGCCAGTTGTATTTCCCCTCAAAGTGTCACTGTTGTTCTGGAGTTCAGACGATCCTTCCACTCTCCACCTGTTAAAACAGGACAGTCTCGTAGCACCAAGCTGACTAACCTTCTGTTGACCTTTGAACTAAAGTCTTTTTTAAATGAGTTGTTAAATGGGCGGTTTTGTTGAACGCTGCGGAAACAACAACAACACAACAGGCTGAAACAAATCTTTAACCCTCATACTGCCGACTGGGGTCCGAGGTGTACTTTTTGTCATATCTCAGAGGTGCTTTATTCTATAATTCCAATTTTTCATGACTTTGCCAATCAATTTGTTCCTAATGATGTCATATTATTTTTTTCTGTTTCTGTCTTTATCTGTGCTTTTTAAAAATTCCAATGCATTGGGGTCCAAGAGGACCCCAGTCAAAATCTCTAATTCCGCCTATGTATTTTTAATAGATAGAACCATTTATTGAGTCAATGTTTGCCATGGGTCCTAATTTAAAGTATTTTACTTTTGTATTTTTGACTTTTGTATTAAAATTCAAATAAAATTAAAATGCAGTGACCTTTAAATGATTGTGGGTTTATTTAAGTTTTTCATATATATTGGGTTCAAAATGCCCCTGCCTTTCGCCCGTAGACGGCTGGGATAGGCCCCCGTGACCCTTCAAGGATGAAACGGGTATAGAAAATGGATGGATGGATGGGTTCAAAATGACCTTGGTTGGTTTCACCATATAAATACAACACAAATAATGTTTACTTGAAATTACTGAACACTAAATTATATCAGAATCAAGTCTAACCATGACTACCATAGAGATGGTAATAGAGAGGGAAAAGCTGCGCTGTAGCCTCATTCTTTAACTGATTTAAAAAATTTCAATGGATTTGTGCTTAGCTCAGATAGGATCTTAATTGCTGTAAAGGAGATCATAAAATTCCACTGTTGACATTTTTGGGTTAAAGAAAAGTATATTTTCGTTTAATAAAATATGCAAATTAACTATAACTTTCTTAAAATAATAATAATCTGTTGTTGTTTTCTTCCTCAGATGACATTTAATACATCAGTAATAATATTCTGAAGAAAAAAGTTGTAATTTTTCTTTGATGGTTGTTTATTACAGTATTTATTCTTGGGGTCCGCATGGACCCCAGTCGGTAATCCATGTATGGTAAAATGAGGGTTAAAGATGTTACAGGAAACTGGTCTGTTTTACTCTGGAACAAAACTAGAGGGTCAAATCATAAGAATAACTTAGAAGGTATCAGATGGAGAACAAAATAAAATCATCAGGTGACATTTAACGCTCCCCCTTAGCTGCCTCTACCTTTCCCTGTCCAGATTTATTATTTTATTATCTCCTGATCCAAAAGTGTGTTTTTTATGTTAGTGGGCTAGTTATATATATTTTTGAAACATTTAGCTCAATATCTCTTGAGACAAAAGCATTAGAGAAAAGTTTCAAACGCGGTCATTGTGAACTTCCAAAGGACAAGCAGAACAATGAGGCATTTGTTAAACTCAGTCCCCTCCTGCTTTAACTGCAGTCAGTAAAAATGTTCTGCTGTCACAAACCTGGTCCAGGTGGTCCAGGATCTTCAGTCAGACCAGGTTCTGCCAGCTTCCCTGTGGGTCCACGAGATCCCTTCAACCTCTGCAAACAATCATCTGGTTGATGACACATTTGACTGGAGTTTAGGCAGAAAAACGAGAAACAACATCTCAGTGTCACTACAACATAATCTGAAGTGTTTAGGCCGGAGCTGATGAGATAAAACTCCTCCCTGGACTGGGTGACAAGTCAGCAAACATTTCTGTTTCTGTGGACAACTATTATACTAGACACAAGTTGAAAGAAGCATGGATCCCTCCTTACTGGTGGATCCTTACACCACCTCTGAACATTCATCAAATCACCAGTAACTCATCTGATCCAGATATACACCCATGTGGGAACTGTCATGTTTGCAGCATTTATTGGAGGCTTCTAACAAAGATATTCCAGCAAAGAAAACGTAGTCAAACTACAGAAAGACCGCTGAGTGAGAAAATGAGTGAATGGAGCATTTTATCTCACAAGGGGACTGAAGGCCTTTGTATAGCAGGTCTGAAGTCTTTTCAGGTTTCTGGACAACCAGTGCAGCACATTCTGCAAATAGAAGAAAAAGAGATCAGCAAAGCAACATTAGAGACTCTCAAACTGGGGCAGAAAAGTTGGAGGTTAAGAATCCATAAACTGGAAACTGTGGCACTGCAGTTTAAAGGTGGACGTCCTCAGCCGTGAAGTTGACTGATTGTTTCATTCATTCCTTTTGAAAAAGGAGAAAAAACATGTATCAGTTACTGATTAAATGATGCTCCTCTACAGACAGAGCTGACAGGTGTACAGAGATGCAGTGTTTCTGTGTACACCTACATTGTTTCCTCTTGCTCCTGGATCTCCTCTGGTTTTGTCATTGCTGAGCTGCTAAGCTAGCCCCGCCCTCTGCTGCACACCTGCTGCACACCTGCTGCCTGCACAGAAAACAGAAAGTGGGGGGGAAAGAAATAAAAACACCCAATAACAGCTCCATGATAGGGTGAATAAACGTATAACTAGCCTCAGTCATAGTTATACAAGACCTCCTGCAGTCTTCTGAACCTGGTTTGCTTTTCATCTTTGAATAAAAGAAAGCATATCCAAAATGTTGTGCATATATATGCAAGAATACATGCAAGTATACGTTTGACAATATTTGTGGTGCTTGTTTATGACTGCATAATAAATAGGATATGTGGTTTTTGCCGAATACACTCTGGGTCTGAGTTTGGTTTTTATTGTGTTTACATACAAAAACACAGGATTAAATGAGGGAGTACTAACTTTTGCATATGATGTTATGTTTCTTGCTTGTTTGCTCACGAAAAGCATGAAACACACAATGGGTTTTTTCAGAAAAGAAAACCGAAAGACGCCGTGTGTTTTGTGTTTTGCGAGGAGTCGGTGCTCGATTACTCTTCCCTGAGCGGCTGTGAATCGATAACCGAGTGAAGGCTGCCGCTGATGCAACTCCCTGACAGGTCCATCCAGTCGGTTCGTCTCAACTGGGTCTCAGTGAAACAAGACAGGTTCTAAGGTAAAAAGAAAAACGCCGGTTTAACAGCATATCTTAAGAGTGCAGGTAGATCGTTCGTAGATCTGATAACTTGTCCACTCGTTGATGTCTGAGATCGATAAGCTCAGCTGCACATGGTTTAGATGCTAACTAGCGCTGAAATCGAAGCCGGTTTTTTTTTTTTTTTAATTTACTCACAGCATTTTATAGAAAAATACAAAGCCGCACATATTTGAACTAACCAAGATAAACGACCAGTCAAAGTGATTGTTTCCTGTTTGAAGAAGGGTCCAGATTAGTTTAAAGTCCTCGTCATCTTTCACGCTTTCACGCTTATGAAGTCTGTCGAAACGTAGAGGAGAAGTTCAGCTGCTGCAGAGTTGAATGAGGTCAACCCTTTAAGTGACTTGTGTGCTGTGGAGAAACGAGAGGAGGCTAAAATGCTCTGTTTTTTTTGTATTTAGTCAGAGGCCCCTGCGTCATGGCAGATCAGCTGAGTCCAGATGACAAGTTCAACCTCATCACCAGGAACCTCCAGGTGGGACGAGCTCACGTGTCTTCAGACTGCATCCAACCTCCATGTAAGCTTCATCTCAGGAACCTCTGGATGTGTGTGTTGCAGGAGGTCCTGGGAGAGGACAAGCTGAAGCAGGTCCTCCAGGAGAGGGAGCTGAAGGTGTACTGGGGGACAGCGACCACTGGGAAACCCCACGTGGCCTACTTTGTCCCCATGTCCAAGATTGCAGACTTCCTCAGGGCCGGCTGTGAGGTGGATACAGATTTCTGAACTCGTCTTCTGACGGATGTTATTTTATTTCCTGTAGTTCCTGTTAAATCAGGGGTGTCCAGATCCGGTCCTGGAGCGCCACTGTCCTAGATGTTTCCCTGCTTCAGCGCACCTGATTCAAATGAATGGGTCATTAACAGACTTGTGGAGACGACAGGTGATGACAAGCTGGTGGTGAAATATTCATTTGAATCAGGTGTTAAATCAGTACTCATCTAATTATAAGGTTATGCCCCTGGTTTGGAGAAACCTTGACCCAATACATAAAGGTTATGCCACTCTTCCCCAAATTTATACGTACGTGAGGTTATGATCTTCCCTAATTATACGTTCTACCGTTTATGGAGAAACCTTGACCCAACTAGAGATGAGACCAATTAGATCTCAAGCCAATCTAGTAACCTGATAAGATGAGAAAAGATTACCTAGGAAAAAGAAAAGACCTGTAAAACTGTAGGAATTCAAGTTAAAAAACAAAAAAAAAATCTGTTCACGCTCTGTTAAGACTGACCAATCAGAGAGCCCCACCTGCCCTTCTCTCACACACACACACACACACACATGCACACGCACACAGGAGACTAGGAACACAAAATACAACCACAGCAACACTAATGACCTGGGCCATAACGATAAATTCTTTCTTTTCTTCTCCTTTTCCTCAGGTTACGATTCTCTTTGCAGACTTACATGCTTACTTGGACAACATGAAGGCTCCCTGGGAGCTGCTGGAGCTCAGGGTGAAGTACTACGAGCAGGTCATCAAAGCCATGCTGGAGAGCATCGGCGTTCCCCTGGACAAGCTGCGGTTCATTAAAGGAACCGACTACCAGCTCAGCCGGTCAGTGGCGCTCGCGCGACCGTACGTGCGCTTGTTAAACTAGCGTACTGAAGCTGTCCTCTCACACTCACCAGAGAGTACACTCTGGACGTGTACCGCCTGTCCTCCATGGTGACGGAGCACGACGCCAAGAAGGCTGGAGCTGAGGTCGTCAAGCAGGTGGAGCATCCTCTGCTGAGCGGGCTGCTGTACCCTGGACTACAGGTAAGAACACCTGAAGAACCAATGAATCACATCTGTATCCTGAACTACTCTGGAAGTGATTATGGTAAATTCATTTTGTCTTTGTCTTCAGGCTTTGGATGAGGAGTACTTGAAGGTGGACGCCCCAGTTTGGAGGAGTTGATCAGAGGAAGATTTTCACTCTGGCTGAGAAGGTATTTACTTTTTTTTTTTATTTTTTTCTGCAAATCCCTGAAGAGCGTTCTTCTGCTGAACCAAACTGTCATAAAACACGTCTGCTGCAGCGTCACAACAGGAGATGTCCACATATAAAACCTCAACAGAACGGATTTGTGCATAAAACTGAGCAGAGCTAAATTTAGAAAAAAAGTCTGGCATTCATTAAAATGTTTGTGTTTCATACATTTCATAGGTATGAATGAAATGGACTCCGACCTCTGACCTGTGTAGAGTAGAGCTGGGCGATATGGAAAAAATCATATATCACGATATGGACTATTTTATATCACGATAACGATATATATCACGATATACCATAATAAAGTATGTTTTCAGTTATTCTCTGAAAAGTTTGACAAAAATTTCATTGCTTACTTTTCAACTTTATTTGAAAGGACATTTAGCTGAACTGTCACAAACATACATTTTAGTGCAGCAAAAACAGGTAGGTACAGAGGTACAGTAGCTTTCACATTTTTTTAAAGTGCACAACAGTTTCTGAGAGAGGAAAAACACATTTTTGCACTGAAGTTCAGCTATAAAAAAATAAACACAAATTATTTTTCAACTTTCTGAAATCTGTAACCTTGTAGTGCAAAGTTTGCAAACCAATATAAAGTGTCTAAAGTAAACATCAGGGTTGAAGAGAACTCTGTTTAAGGCATTAACCATGAATAAAAGTGCATACATAAAAGGCTACTTCGTAGAAGTAGATATGATTCTATCAAATTTATCGTTGCAGGTTATTTAATTACATATTTCCTGTAATAATTATAATATTGCCCAGAACTAGTGTAGAGGTTGTATAAGTGAGGATTGCTCTTAAATAGTGCCGTCATTGTTGGACTTAACAGCATTAATGAACTGTTATTCTCACAATATGAAGATACTTTTAAAACCACGTGTCTTAAACATGAGAATACATTTGAAATATGACATGTTAATGTTTATTGATGGGTATTTAACATATTTAAACTTCAGATTGTCTTAATGAAAGTATCAACGGGTTGATTAAATTGATCTGCTGACTGACACCCACGTAGCGACTCAGGCCGTTATAAAGCGCACCGATACCGTAATGAAGCGACTGTGGATTCCAAAAATAGTTTCTCAGATAATAAAACGGTTGTAGTTCTGCTGGGGCTGCTGTCAGGAAGGAGCTTCAACAAACTCCAAGTCAACAAAAACTAACCCAGAGTTAAGAAACTCTTGAGTTTCCAGTTTCAGAAGAGTTGGTTCGACCAACTCTTGAGTATGTTGACCCCAAGTTACCATGACGATAAAAAAGCCATCATCAGTGGAGCTCCAAGACCGTGATTCACCACGGCAACGCCACGTAAATGGAGGACATCCTCCTACTTTTCTTCAGTCATGATGTGACTTTCTGCAAAAATGTAAAACAGCAGAAGCAGCGAAGGAAAAGACAGTTGATGAGGAAGAAATTAGAGGGAGTGAACGTAATTGAAATATTTAGGAAAAAAAAAAAAAAAAGCATATCTGGTAATCCTTAAAGGGATTTTCTTTACTCACAGAAGTGGAAGCAGGATACTAATAAAGAGTCATTTTAAATAATTAATGATATTAACTTCAATCATGTATGTCACCGAACATCCTTCTTTGATGACTCTCGTATTTGTGGCTTTTCTCAGATCTGCTGTTCACTTTCTAAAAGGGCCCACGGGATTTATGCTCATTAATGAGCTGCAGGAGCAAAACCCAACCTGCAACCAAATCAAATCATTTCTGAATGTATAACTGTAAAATGTGTAATTCCTGTTATGAACATATGAGTTTTATTTGCCCTTCGTGAATCTAGAGTAGGTTTTTAGTAAGGAGGCGATCGATGTGCAGATCTAGTCAGAGATTTACAAAGATTTCATGAACGAGGCCCAATGTAATCAGTAGAGATGAGACCAATTAGATCAGTATCAACATCTGGGGGCCAATACAGATGTAATTCACTGATAAGATGATGAAAAGATGACACTGGAGGGGAAAAAAAAATCAACTCAAACATGATAAATTGCTCTCCTTGATTTTTCCTGTTCAAATGGCGCATTGTTATTTTTTTAAGTATTTGTTTTATTACAAATGCTGAATTTAAATACAACAGACCCACTGTGATTTTTTATTTACTCTGTTATCAAGATCAGCGCTGATCGATACGCCTCTAATGTTGACAGCTACAGTTACAGGAAACCCTGATCCTATAAAAACTGACCGTGAGAAGAGAGGAGTCCAGACTAAAATGATTTGTAGGGTTTATTAGATTAACGTTGGCTCTGTGGGTGTTTGTTCTCATGTCATCAGTGAAAATCCTTCCACTATAGGGGTGTCATTGTTATTGACTGCAGCGACATCAGCGGTGACATCAGCAGTGACATCAGCAGTGACATCAGCAGTGACATCAGCAGTGACATCATGACTGGACTGGTCTCTGGACACGACAGTGAGATGGACATGACTTGTGTTCAGCATCAGAGTCCAGTTTAAGTGTTTAACACACGGTGACCAGCTGGAACTGAATATTGTGTGGGAAACACTCAGACTCCATTTTAGGATCGATGTATGTCCAGTAAAGTACTGGAGTAAAAGTACTTGCTTTGTGTGCATATCTTAATGAGCTGTATATTAACAATAACTGGTGACGTGGCATTTGCTTATTTGTTTGTTTGTTTGCAGTACCTGCCCTCTCTGGGTTATGCAAAGCGAGCTCATCTGATGAACCCAATGGTACCAGGTCTAACAGGGGCTAAAATGAGTTCATCAGAAGAAGTAAGACATAGAAGATTGTTTTCTACAGAAGCCAGCTTGAGAGATAAGATAATCATGATGATAACTTATTATCCACGTGCTGCTGCAGGAGTCAAAAATCGATCTACTTGATTCAAAAGAAGATGTCAAGAAGAAGAAGCTAAAAAAGGCTTTCTGTGAGCCAGGCAACATCCAGAACAACGGAGTTCTGTCTTTTGTTAAACATGTCCTCTTCCCTCTAAAAGGAGGTAAAAAAAAAAAAAAAAGACAACCGAGGCACACTGCCTTCAAATGTGTTTGTACATGTAGAAAGAATATGTCATGGTTGAAAATGGCATCACTGTGTTTCAGAGTTCTGCATCAAAAGAGATCCCAAATGGGGCGGCGACAAAATTTATACCGCGTTTGAAGAAGTGGAGAAGGACTTTGCTGAGGAGGTGGGCTAGTTAATTAGAAGAGTGAACACTGTGTTGATAGTCTGGATAGTTTATTGGTCCACCAAGTAACAATGTCTCACTTACTTTAGTTGATCCATCCAGGAGACCTGAAGGCGTCGGTGGAAGCTGCACTAAATGAGCTACTGGAGCCGATCAGAAAGAAGTTCAAGTCTCCCGAGCTCCAAAAACTCACAAACACTGCCTATCCCAGCGCTTCGAAGACAAGTCAGTGTTTAACGATATCATTATTTTAACGTATAGTGTATAGAACCGGCTTCACTGGCTGGGACTCATTGTTATTTTGTTTGTGCATCACCAGAAGCAGGAGGAAAGGCTGCGAAGGCAGGAGGTGGAGGTGACGATGACGAGTTGTCCCCCTCTAAACTGGACATCAGGGTGGGCAAGATCGTTAGTGTTGAGAAGGTAAATCAGCTTATGGCTGATAATTTTAGTGATTTATATTAGTGTTTTGTGTGTGTGGAAAAGAAGCAGAAATATCACTCTCATCTGAGTAAATTTTTCATCTCTGTCAAACCTGCAGCATCCAGATGCTGATTCACTGTATCTGGAGAAGATCGACGTTGGAGAGCCAGAACCAAGGACCGTCGTCAGCGGACTGGTTGCCTACGTTTCCCAGGAAGACTTGCAGGACAGAATGGTGCTGGTCCTTTGCAATCTGAAACCACAGAAGATGCGCGGGATCGAGTCTCAGGCCATGTTGCTTTGTGCCTCAGTGTGAGTGTCACAAAAACAAATGTAGTCCAAGCCTCAGCATTGTTGTGACTCCTTGAGTGTCTCTCATTGGTTTCCAGAGAAGGGGATCCTAGGAGGGTGGAGCCTCTGGACCCTCCGGAGAGTTCGTCTCCAGGGGAACGGGTCTTTGTGGAAGGGTACGAGTCGGGCAAGCCTGAAGATCGACTGAATCCAAAGAAGAAAGTGTGGGAGAAACTACAGGTATGTAGGGCCAGGTTTCTACAGTTTCCTTTAAAATCCAGACCTTAAAAATCCAGGAAACATAACCATGGGTATATTTTCTTTTTAATTGAAGGTGGACCTGAAGATTTCAGACGATTGTGTAGCTCAGTGGAAAGACCAAAAGCTGATGACCAAACTAGGACAAATCACATGCAAGACCCTGAAAGGA
>JAGFBZ010000963.1:600000-912071 GCA_018398805.1 Hirundichthys speculiger | reverse complement strand
TGCTCAGTGTGTAAGGCTGTCTGAGCATGCTCAGTCTGTGTAAGGCTGTCTGAGCATGCTCAGTCTGTAAGGCTGTCTGAGCATGCTCAGTGTGTAAGGCTGTCTGAGCATGCTCAGTGTGTAGGCTGTCTGAGCATGCTCAGTGTGTAAGGCTGTCTGAGCATGCTCAGTGTGTAAGGCTGTCTGAGCATGCTCAGTGTGTAAGGCTGTCTGAGCATGCTCAGCATGTCTGTAAGGCTGTCTGAGCATGCTCAGTGTGTAAGGCTGTCTGAGCATGCTCAGTGTGTAAGGCTGTCTGAGCATGCTCAGTGTGTAAGGCTGTCTGAGCATGCTCAGTGTGTAATGCTGTCTGAGCATGCTCAGTGTGTAAGGCTGTCTGAGCATGCTCAGTCTGTAAGGCTGTCTGAGCATGCTCAGTGTGTAAGGCTGTCTGAGCATGCTCAGTCTGTAAGGCTGTCTGAGCATGCTCAGTGTGTAAGGCTGTCTGAGCATGCTCAGTGTGTAAGGCTGTCTGAGCATGCTCAGTGTGTAAGGCTGTCTGAGCATGCTCAGTGTGTAAGGCTGTCTGAGCATGCTCAGTGTGTAAGGCTGTCTGAGCATGCTCAGTGTGTAAGGCTGTCTGAGCATGCTCAGTCTGTAAGGCTGTCTGAGCATGCTCAGTCTGTAAGGCTGTCTGAGCATGCTCAGTGTGTAAGGCTGTCTGAGCATGCTCAGTGTGTAAGGCTGTCTGAGCATGCTCAGTGTGTAAGGCTGTCTGAGCATGCTCAGTGTGTAAGGCTGTCTGAGCATGCTCAGTGTGTAAGGCTGTCTGAGCATGCTCAGTGTGTGAGGCTGTCTGAGCATGCTCAGTGTGTAAGGCTGTCTGAGCATGCTCAGTGTGTAAGGCTGTCTGAGCATGCTCAGTGTGTAAGGCTGTCTGAGCATGCTCAGTGTGTAAGGCTGTCTGAGCATGCTCAGTGTGTAAGGCTGTCTGAGCATGCTCAGTGTGTAAGGCTGTCTGAGCATGCTCAGTCTGTAAGGCTGTCTGAGCATGCTCAGTGTGTAAGGCTGTCTGAGCATGCTCAGTGTGTAAGGCTGTCTGAGCATGCTCAGCTGTCTGTAAGGCTGTCTGAGCATGCTCAGTGTGTAAGGCTGTCTGAGCATGCTCAGTGTGTAAGCTGTCTGAGCATGCTCAGTGTGTAAGGCTGTCTGAGCATGCTCATGCTGTAAGGCCTGAGCATGCTCAGTGTAAGGCTGTCTGAGCATGCTCAGTGTGTAAGGCTGTCTGAGCATGCTCAGTGTGTAAGGCTGTCTGAGCATGCTCAGTGTGTAAGGCTGTCTGAGCATGCTCAGTGTGTAAGGCTGTCTGAGCATGCTCAGTGTGTAAGGCTGTCTGAGCATGCTCAGTGTGTAAGGCTGTCTGAGCATGCTCAGTGTGTAAGGCTGTCTGAGCATGCTCAGTCTGTAAGGCTGTCTGAGCATGCTCAGTGTGTAAGGCTGTCTGAGCATGCTCAGTGTGTAAGGCTGTCTGAGCATGCTCAGTGTGTAAGGCTGTCTGAGCATGCTCAGTCTGTAAGGCTGTCTGAGCATGCTCAGTCTGTAAGGCTAACTGAGCATGCTCAGTGTGTAAGGCTGTCTGAGCATGCTCAGTCTGTAAGGCTGTCTGAGCATGCTCAGTCTGTAAGGCTGTCTGAGCATGCTCAGTGTCTGTAAGGCTGTCTGAGCATGCTCAGTGTGTAAGGCTGTCTGAGCATGCTCAGTGTGTAAGGCTGTCTGAGCATGCTCAGTGTGTAAGGCTGTCTGAGCATGCTCAGTGTGTAAGGCTGTCTGAGCATGCTCAGTGTGTAAGGCTGTCTGAGCATGCTCAGTCTGTAAGGCTGTCTGAGCATGCTCAGTGTGTAAGGCTGTCTGAGCATGCTCAGTCTGTAAGGCTGTCTGAGCATGCTCAGTGTGTAAGGCTGTCTGAGCATGCTCAGTGTGTAAGGCTCTGAGCATGCTCAGTGTGTAAGGCTGTCTGAGCATGCTCAGTGTGTAAGGCTGTCTGAGCATGCTCAGTGTGTAAGGCTGAGCATGCTCAGTCTGTAAGGCTTACTGAGCATGCTCAGTGTGTAAGGCTGTCTGAGCATGCTCAGTGTGTAAGGCTGTCTGAGCATGCTCAGTGGTAAGGCTGTCTGAGCATGCTCAGTCTGTAAGGCTGTCTGAGCATGCTCAGTGTGTAAGGCTGACTGAGCATGCTCAGTGGCTGAGGCTCAGTCTGAGCATGCTCAGTGTGTAAGGCTGTCGCATGCTCAGCTGCTCTGAGCATGCTCAGTCTGAGCATGCTCAGTGCCTTACTGAGCATGCTCAGACAGCCTTACAGACTGAGCATGCTCAGACAGCCTGACACACTGAGCATGCTCAGCCTTACACTGAGCATGCTCAGACAGCCTTACACACTGAGCATGCTCAGACAGCCTTACACACTGAGCACAGACAGCCTTACACACTGAGCATGCTCAGCCTTACACACTGAGCATGCTCAGACACTGCCTTACACACTGAGCATGCTCAGAGCCTTACACACTGAGCATGCTCAGACAGCCTTACACACTGAGCATGCTCAGACAGCCTTACACACTGAGCATGCTCAGACAGCCTTACACACTGAGCATGCCCAGACAGCCTTACACACTGAGCATGCTCAGACAGCCTTACACACTGAGCATGCTCAGACAGCCTTACAGACACTGAGCATGCTCAGACAGCCTTACACACTGAGCATGCTCAGACAGCCTTACAGACTGAGCATGCTCAGACAGCCTTACAGACTGAGCATGCTCAGCAGCCTTACACACTGAGCATGCTCAGACAAGCCTTACACACTGAGCATGCTCAGACAGCCTTACACACTGAGCATGCACAGACAGCCTTTCAGACTGAGCATGCTCAGACAGCCTTACACACTGAGCTTGCTCAGACAGCCACAGACTGAGCATGCTCAGACAGCCTTACAGACTGAGCATGCTCAGACAGCCTTACAGCACTGAGCATGCTCAGACAGCCTTACAGACTGAGCATGCTCAGACAGCCTTACACACTGAGCATGCTCAGACAGCCTTACACACTGAGCATGCTCAGACAGCCTTACACACTGAGCATGCTCAGACAGCCTTACACACTGAGCATGCTCAGACAGCCTTACAGACTGAGCATGCTCAGACAGCCTTACCACACTGAGCATGCTCAGACAGCCTTACACACTGAGCATGCTCAGACAGCCTTACAGACTGAGCATGCTCAGACAGCCTTACACACTGAGCATGCTCAGACAGCCTTACACACTGAGCATGCTCAGACAGCCTTACACTGAGCATGCTCAGACAGCCTTACACACTGAGCATGCTCAGACAGCCTTACAGACTGAGCATGCTCAGACAGCCTTACACACTGAGCATGCTCAGACAGCCTTACACACACTGAGCATGCTCAGACAGCCTTACAGACTGAGCATGCTCAGACAGCCTTACACACTGAGCATGCTCAGTTAGCCTTACAGACTGAGCATGCTCAGACAGCCTTACAGACTGAGCATGCTCAGACAGCCTTACAGACTGACTGAGACAGCCTTGCTCAGACAGCCTTACAGACTGAGCATGCTCAGACAGCCTTACAGCACTGAGCATGCTCAGACAGCCTTACACACTGAGCATGCTCAGTTAGCCTTACAGACTGAGCATCAGTTGCCTTCATTCAGACCAGTTAGCCTACACACTGAGCATGCTCAGACAGCCTTACACACTGAGCATGCTCAGACAGCCTTACACACTGAGCATGCTCGACAGCCTTACAACTGAGCATGCTCAGATAGCCTTACACACTGACATGCTCAGACAGACTGACAGCTCAGAGCCTTACAGACTGAGCATGCTCAACAGCCTTACACACTGAGCATGCTCAGCCTCAGACAGCCTTACACACTGAGCATGCTCAGTCAGCCTTACAGACTGAGCATGCTCAGACAGCCTTACACACTGAGCATGCTCAGACAGCCTTACACATGAGCATGCTCAGTCAGCCTTACTGAGCATGCTCAGCCTTACACACTGAGCATGCTCAGACAGCCTTACACACTGAGCATGCTCAGTCAGCCTTACAGACTGAGCATGCTCAGACAGCCTTACACACTGAGCATGCTCAGTTCATGCTCAGACAGCCTTACACACTGAGCATGCTCAGACAGCCTTACAGACTGAGCATGCTCAGACAGCCTTACAGACTGAGCATGCTCAGACAGCCTTACAGACTGAGCATGCTCAGACAGCCTTACACACTGAGCATGCTCAGACAGCCTTACAGACTGAGCATGCTCAGACAGCCTTACAGACTGAGCATGCTCAGACAGCCTTACACACTGAGCATGCTCAGACAGCCTTACAGACTGAGCATGCTCAGACAGCCTTACAGACTGAGCATGCTCAGACAGCCTTACACACTGAGCATGCTCAGACAGCCTTACACACTGAGCATGCTCAGACAGCCTTACAGACTGAGCATGCTCAGACAGCCTTACACACTGAGCATGCTCAGACAGCCTTACAGACTGAGCATGCTCAGACAACTGAGCATGCTCAGTTAGCCTTACAGACTGAGCATGCTCAGACAGCCTTACAGACTGAGCATGCTCAGACAGCCTTACACACTGAGCATGCTCAGACAGCCTTACAGACTGAGCATGCTCAGACAGCCTTACAGACTGAGCATGCTCAGACAGCCTTACACACTGAGCATGCTCAGACAGCCTTTACACACTGAGCATGCTCAGACAGCCTTACAGACTGAGCATGCTCAGACAGCCTTACACACTGAGCATGCTCAGACAGCCTTACACACTGAGCATGCTCAGACAGCCTTACACACTGAGCATGCTCAGACAGCCTTACACACTGAGCATGCTCAGTCAGCCTTACAGACTGAGCATGCTCAGACAGCCTTACACACTGAGCATGCTCAGACAGCCTTACACACTGAGCATGCTCAGACAGCCTTACAGACTGAGCATGCTCAGACAGCCTTACACACTGAGCATGCTCAGACAGCCTTACACACTGAGCATGCTCAGACAGCCTTACAGACTGAGCATGCTCAGACAGCCTTACAGACTGAGCATGCTCAGACAGCCTTACACACTGAGCATGCTCAGACAGCCTTACAGACTGAGCATGCTCAGACAGCCTTACAGACTGAGCATGCTCAGACAGCCTTACACACTGAGCATGCTCAGACAGCCTTACACACTGAGCATGCTCAGACAGCCTTACAGACTGAGCATGCTCAGACAGCCTTACACACTGAGCATGCTCAGACAGCCTTACACACTGAGCATGCTCAGTCAGCCTTACAGACTGAGCATGCTCAGACAGCCTTACACACTGAGCATGCTCAGACAGCCTACACCATGAGCAGCTCACACTGAGCATGCTCAGTTAGCCTTACACACTGAGCATGCTCAGACAGCCTTACAGACTGAGCATGCTCAGACAGCCTTACAGACTGAGCATGCTCAGACAGCCTTACAGACTGAGCATGCTCAGACAGCCTTACAGACACTGAGCATGCTCAGACAGCCTTACAGACTGAGCATGCTCAGACAGCCTTACAGACTGAGCATGCTCAGACAGCCTTACAGGACTGAGCATGCTCAGACAGCCTTACAGACTGAGCATGCTCAGACAGCCTTACACACTGAGCATGCTCAGACAGCCTTACACACTGAGCATGCTCAGACAGCCTTACACACTGAGCATGCTCAGTTAGCCTTACACACTGAGCATGCTCAGACAGCCTTACAGACTGAGCATGCTCAGA
The DNA here is from genome assembly GCA_018398805.1 of Hirundichthys speculiger. NCBI lineage: Eukaryota > Metazoa > Chordata > Actinopteri > Beloniformes > Exocoetidae > Hirundichthys > Hirundichthys speculiger. The sequence goes on along the minus strand of JAGFBZ010000963.1, from coordinate 906,248 downwards.
CAGCCTTACACACTGAGCATGCTCAGACAGCCTTACACACTGAGCATGCTCAGACAGCCTTACAGACTGAGCATGCTCAGACAGCCTTACACACTGAGCATGCTCAGACAGCCTTACACACTGAGCATGCTCAGACAGCCTTACACACTGAGCATGCTCAGACAGCCTTACACACTGAGCATGCTCAGTCAGCCTTACAGACTGAGCATGCTCAGACAGCCTTACACACTGAGCATGCTCAGACAGCCTTACACACTGAGCATGCTCAGACAGCCTTACAGACTGAGCATGCTCAGACAGCCTTACACACTGAGCATGCTCAGACAGCCTTACACACTGAGCATGCTCAGACAGCCTTACAGACTGAGCATGCTCAGACAGCCTTACACACTGAGCATGCTCAGACAGCCTTACAGACTGAGCATGCTCAGACAGCCTTACACACTGAGCATGCTCAGACAGCCTTACATACTGAGCATGCTCAGAGACAGCCTTACAGACTGAGCATGCCCAGACAGCCTTACAGACTGAGCATGCTCAGACAGCCTTACACACTGAGCATGCTCAGGACAGCCTTACAGACTGAGCATGCTCAGACAGCCTTACAGACTGAGCATGCTCAGACAGCCTTACACACTGAGCATGCTCAGACAGCCTTACAGACTGAGCATGCTCAGACAGCCTTACAGACTGAGCATGCTCAGACAGCCTTACACACTGAGCATGCTCAGACAGCTTTACACACTGAGCATGCTCAGTCAGCCTTACAGACTGAGCATGCTCAGACAGCCTTACACACTGAGCATGCTCAGACAGCCTTACACACTGAGCATGCTCAGACAGCCTTACAGACTGAGCATGCTCAGACAGCCTTACACACTGAGCATGCTCAGACAGCCTTACACACTGAGCATGCTCAGACAGCCTTACACTGAGCATGCTCAGTCAGCCTTACACTGAGCATGCTCAGACAGCCTTACACACTGAGCATGCTCAGACAACTGAGCATGCTCATTAGCCTTACAGACTGAGCATGCTCAGACAGCCTTACAGACTGAGCATGCTCAGACAGCCTTACAGACTGAGCATGCTCAGACAGCCTTACAGACTGAGCATGCTCAGTCAGCCTTACAGACTGAGCATGCTCAGACAGCCTTACACACTGAGCATGCTCAGACAGCCTTACAGACTGAGCATGCTCAGACAGCCTTACAGACTGAGCATGCTCAGACAGCCTTACACACTGAGCATGCTCAGACAGCCTTACAGACTGAGCATGCTCAGACAGCCTTACAGACTGAGCATGCTCAGACAGCCTTACACATGAGCATGCTCTACACACTGAGCATGCTCAGTTAGCCTTACAGACTGAGCATGCTCAGACAGCCTTACAGACTGAGCATGCTCAGACAGCCTTACAGACTGAGCATGCTCAGACAGCCTTACAGACTGAGCATGCTCAGTCAGCCTTACAGACTGAGCATGCTCAGACAGCCTTACAGACTGAGCATGCTCAGACAGCCTTACACACTGAGCATGCTCAGACAGCCTTACACACTGAGCATGCTCAGACAGCCTTACACACTGAGCATGCTCAGAGAGCCTTACAGACTGAGCATGCTCAGACAGCCTTACACACTGAGCATGCTCAGACAGCCTTACACACTGAGCATGCTCAGACAGCCTTACAGACTGAGCATGCTCAGACAGCCTTACAGACTGAGCATGCTCAGACAGCCTTACAGACTGAGCATGCTCAGACAGCCTTACAGACTGAGCATGCTCAGACAGCCTTACAGACTGAGCATGCTCAGACAGCCTTACAGACTGAGCATGCTCAGACAGCCTTACAGACTGAGCATGCTCAGACAGCCTTACAGACTGAGCATGCTCAGACAGCCTTACAGACTGAGCATGCTCAGACAGCCTTACACACTGAGCATGCTCAGACAGCCTTACACACTGAGCATGCTCAGACAGCCTTACACACTGAGCATGCTCAGACAGCCTTACAGACTGAGCATGCTCAGACAGCCTTACACACTGAGCATGCTCAGGACAGCCTTTACACACTGAGCATGCTCAGACAGCCTTACAGACTGAGCATGCTCAGACAGCCTTACACACTGAGCATGCTCAGACAGCCTTACACACTGAGCATGCTCAGACAGCCCTTCACACTGAGCATGCTCAGACAGCCTTACACACTGAGCATGCTCAGACAGCCTTACAGACTGAGCATGCTCAGACAGCCTTACACACTGAGCATGCTCAGACAGCCTTACACACTGAGCATGCTCAGACAGCCTTACAGACTGAGCATGCTCAGACAGCCTTACACACTGAGCATGCTCAGACAGCCTTACACACTGAGCATGCTCAGACAGCCTTACACACTGAGCATGCTCAGACAGCCTTACACACTGAGCATGCTCAGACAGCCTTACAGACTGAGCATGCTCAGACAGCCTTACAGACTGAGCATGCTCAGACAGCCTTACACACTGAGCATGCTCAGACAGCCTTACACACTGAGCATGCTCAGACAGCCTTACAGACTGAGCATGCTCAGACAGCCTTACAGACTGAGCATGCTCAGACAGCCTTACAGACTGAGCATGCTCAGACAGCCTTACACACTGAGCATGCTCAGACAGCCTTACACACTGAGCATGCTCAGACAGCCTTACACGCTGAGCATGCTCAGACAGCCTTACACACTGAGCATGCTCAGACAGCCTTACACACTGAGCATGCTCAGACAGCCTTACAGACTGAGCATGCTCAGACAGCCTTACACACTGAGCATGCTCAGACAGCCTTACACACTGAGCATGCTCAGACAGCCTTACAGACTGAGCATGCTCAGACAACTGAGCATGCTCAGACAGCTTACACCTTACACACTGAGCATGCTCAGACAGCCTTACACACTGAGCATGCTCAGTACAGCCTTACAGACTGAGCATGCTCAGACAGCCTTACAGACTGAGCATGCTCAGACAGCCTTACAGACTGAGCATGCTCAGTCAGCCTTACAGACTGAGCATGCTCAGACAGCCTTACACACTGAGCATGCTCAGACAGCCTTACACTGAGCATGCTCAGACAGCCTTACAGACTGAGCATGCTCAGACAGCCTTACTGAGCATGCTCAGACAGCCTTGACTACACAGACTGAGCATGCTCAGCAGCCTTACTGAGCATGCTCAGTTAGCCTTACAGACTGAGCATGCTCAGTCAGCCTTACACACTGAGCATGCTCAGACAGCCTTTCAGATTGAGCATGCTCAGACAGCCTTACACACTGAGCATGCTCAGTTAGCCTTACAGACTGAGCATGCTCAGACAGCCCTTACAGACTGAGCATGCTCAGACAGCCTTACACACTGAGCATGCTCAGACAGCCTTACACACTGAGCATGCTCAGACAGCCTTACACACTGAGCATGCTCAGACAGCCTTACACACTGAGCATGCTCAGACAGCCTTACACACTGAGCATGCTCAGACAGCCTTACAGACTGAGCATGCTCAGACAGCCTTACAGACTGAGCATGCTCAGGACAGCCTTACAGCACTGAGCATGCTCAGACAGCCTTACAGACTGAGCATGCTCAGACAGCCTTACAGACTGAGCATGCTCAGACAGCCTTACACTGAGCATGCTCAGACAGCCTTACAGACTGAGCATGCTCAGACAGCCTTACACACTGAGCATGCTCAGACAGCCTTACACACTGAGCATGCTCAGACAGCCTTACACACTGAGCATGCTCAGACAGCCTTACAGACTGAGCATGCTCAGACAGCCTTACACACTGAGCATGCTCAGACAGCCTTACACACTGAGCATGCTCAGACAGCCTTACAGACTGAGCATGCTCAGACAGCCTTACACACTGAGCATGCTCAGACAGCCTTACACACTGAGCATGCTCAGACAGCCTTACACACTGAGCATGCTCAGACAGCCTTACACACTGAGCATGCTCAGACAGCCTTACAGACTGAGCATGCTCAGACAGCCTTACACACTGAGCATGCTCAGACAGCCTTACACACTGAGCATGCTCAGACAGCCTTACAGACTGAGCATGCTCAGACAGCCTTACACACTGAGCATGCTCAGACAGCCTTACACACTGAGCATGCTCAGACAGCCTTACACACTGAGCATGCTCAGACAGCCTTACAGACTGAGCATGCTCAGACAGCCTTACAGACTGAGCATGCTCAGACAGCCTTACACACTGAGCATGCTCAGACAGCCTTACAGACTGAGCATGCTCAGACAGCCTTACACACTGAGCATGCTCAGACAGCCTTACAGACTGAGCATGCTCAGACAGCCTTACAGACTGAGCATGCTCAGACAGCCTTACACACTGAGCATGCTCAGACAGCCTTACACACTGAGCATGCTCAGACAGACTGAGCCTGCTCAGACAGCCTTACAGACTGAGCATGCTCAGACAGCCTTACAGAATGAGCATGCTCAGACAGCCTTACAGACTGAGCATGCTCAGACAGCCTTACAGACTGAGCATGCTCAGACAGCCTTACACACTGAGCATGCTCAGACAGCCTTACAGACTGAGCATGCTCAGACAGCCTTACAGACTGAGCATGCTCAGACAGCCTTACAGACTGAGCATGCTCAGACAGCCTTACACACTGAGCATGCTCAGACAGCCTTACAGACTGAGCATGCTCAGACAGCCTTACACACTGAGCATGCTCAGACAGCCTTACACACTGAGCATGCTCAGACAGCCTTACACATGAGCATGCTCAGACATGCTGAGCATGCCAGTTAGCCTTACAGACTGAGCATGCTCAGACAGCCTTACACACTGAGCATGCTCAGACAGCCTTACACAGACTGAGCATGCTCAGACAGCCTTACAGACTGAGCATGCTCAGACAGCCTTACAGACTGAGCATGCTCAGACAGCCTTACACACTGAGCATGCTCAGACAACTGAGCATGCTCAGACAGCCTTACACACTGAGCATGCTCAGACAGCCTTACAGACTGAGCATGCTCAGACAGCCTTACACACTGAGCATGCTCAGACAGCCTTACAGACTGAGCATGCTCAGACAGCCTTACAGACTGAGCATGCTCAGACAGCCTTACAGACTGAGCATGCTCAGACAGCCTTACACACTGAGCATGCTCAGACAGCCTTACACACTGAGCATGCTCAGACAGCCTTACACAGCCTTACTGAGCATGCTCAGACAGCCTTACACACTGAGCATGCTCAGACAGCCTTACAGACTGAGCATGCTCAGACAGCCTTTACAGACTGAGCATGCTCAGACAGCCTTACACACTGAGCATGCTCAGACAGCCTTACACACTGAGCATGCTCAGACAGCCTTACAGACTGAGCATGCTCAGCTCAGCCTTACAGACTGAGCATGCTCAGACAGCCTTACACACTGAGCATGCTCAGACAGCCTTACAGACTGAGCATGCTCAGACAGCCTTACAGACTGAGCATGCTCAGACAGCCTTACAGACTGAGCATGCTCAGACAGCCTTACAGACTGAGCATGCTCAGACAGCCTTACAGAATGAGCATGCTCAGACAGCCTTACAGACTGAGCATGCTCAGTCAGCCTTACAGACTGAGCATGCTCAGACAGCCTTACAGACTGAGCATGCTCAGACAGCCTTACACACTGAGCATGCTCACACTGAGCATGCTCAGTTAGCCTTACACATGAGCATGCTCAGACAGCCTTACAGACTGAGCATGCTCAGACAGCCTTACACACTGAGCATGCTCAGACAGCCTTACAGACTGAGCATGCTCAGACAGCCTTACACACTGAGCATGCTCAGACAGCCTTACAGATGAGCATGCTCAGACAGCCTTACACACTGAGCATGCTCAGGACAGCCTTACAGACTGAGCATGCTCAGACAGCCTTACACACTGAGCATGCTCAGACAGCCTTACACACTGAGCATGCTCAGACAGCCTTACACATGAGCATGCTCACAGCCTTACAGACTGAGCATGCTCAGTCAGCCTTACAGACTGAGCATGCTCAGTCAGCCTTACAGACTGAGCATGCTCAGACAGCCTTACAGACTGAGCATGCTCAGACAGCCTTACAGACTGAGCATGCTCAGACAGAAGCCGGTCATATTCCCTGTTCTCTGTGGGCCATGACGTGATTTGTTTCAGTCAGTCGTTTCTTCTCCCTTTTAGATTAAGATAAGTTATGTTGCATTTATATTTTGCATGACGAGTGTTTTTGTGTTTTTGGAATAAACCTTTTGCTTTGAGATTCCTGCTCTTTCTCTTCAGCCTCTGCAACCAGACAGAATGGACCCACCACCAACTGGACCACGCAGGAGGTCCCGATGCCTTTTGGGGCACCCGACTGGTCCTGGGGGGGCCCAAGAGTGTCCACCGCGCCAGCTGGAGCTGGGAGTTTGGCCCAGCTCATTACCTGGCGGAGTTTGCTTCTGAGGCAGAGGATTAGACGCCTCGGAGAAGGCGAGGCAGACGCTCTTGGGCGGCTCCACGGATGGCCAGTCCTCCAGAGATTCATGTCGGAGTGGTGACTTTGGGGGCTCTGACTGAACAATCTGGCGGTGAGGTGAATCCGGCCGATCCCGAAAGGATCACGCTAAGGGAATATCTCTGCAGCGAGGCAGCACGGAGCTCCTCCTGTGCGGGGGAGACAGAGGATGAGGAACTTTATATGTTTAGGTGGGCGTGCAGGGGATCTGCCCGGAGGAGGCGAGGAAGACAGCCCTCCTCTGGTGTGTTTTCTCCGGCTCCCTCCTCTGTGGCGGTCCATATGGACACTCCCTCCTCTTCAGTCTCAGAGATGGTCCCGGACGCACCTCCTTCGTCTTTTCCCGAGGTGGTCCGGGACACATCTCCTCCAGCATTCCCGCTCCACGGACCCAGTCGCCACCGCCAATGCCCGTCTCCAAAGCGTCTTTGGACTTTTTACAGGTGGTTCAGGAGGAGGTCAAGACCTTCTATGACCTCTACCACTGTCTCATGTCCTCCATATTGGGGACCACCGACGTGAGGCGGTGGATATTCGTCTATGACCTCCTCCTGAAAAACCTCACCGCCCAGCCCCAGCTCCTCACCCTGCCGGCCATCAGGGCACTTCAGACCAACCTGATGAGATATAGGTGGGAGCTGGTGGCCTTAACATCAATGTCCAAGGCGGTCCCTGGTGCCGTTCCATCCGTCCCTGCCTCTGTGGCTGTCAACGCACGTTCACTCAATTTTGTTCCCGAGGTGGTCAACGCACGCTCGCACGATTCCGTTCCCGAGGTGGTCGACGCACGCTCGCACAATTCCGTTCCCGAGGTGGTCGACGCACGCTCGCCAGATTCGGTTTTGAGGTGGTCGAGCACGGCTCCAGATTCCGTTCCGAGGGGTCGACGGAGGCTCGCCAGATTCTGTCCCGTGGTGGTCGACGCACGCTCGCCAGATCCGTTCCCGAGTGGTCGACGCCGCTCGCCAGATTCAGTCCGAGGGTCACGACGCTTGCCCGATTCCGTTCCCGAGGTGGTCAATGCACCTTCTCGTATTTCTGCGGCAGTTGACGCCTCAACTCGCCTGTGCGGCGGTTGACGAGCCCTCAACTCGCTGTTGCGGCGGTTGACGCGCCTCAACTCGCCTGAGGGTCTCCGCGCCTTCAGTGCCCAGGGCCGAGGACGCCTCGCCCCTGCAGCTGGAGCTGCAGGCGGCCGAGACTCTTCCTGCGCCCCTGCAGCTGGAGCTGCAGGCGGCAAGACTCTTCCTGCGCCCCTGCAGCTGGAGCTGCAGGCGGCCGAGACTCTTCCGTTGCCACTGCAGCAGGAGCTGCAGCAGGTCCAGCCTCTTCCGTCGCCGCTGCAGCAGGAGCTGCAGCAGGTCCAGACTCTTCCGTCGCCGCTGCAGTCGGTCCAGACTCTTCCGTCACCGCTGCAGCCGACCGAGACTCCGCCGACGCCACTGCAGCAGGAGTCGCAGATTACTCCACGTCGCCTCCTGGCTCCCGTCCGGCGCCGCGGCCGCCCTCCGCCTCGTCAGTTCCTGGTTCCTGCTCGCCGACACCGTGGTCGTCTGCCTCGTCTGTTCCTGGTCCCTGTCCGCCGACGCCGTGGTCGTCCGCCTTGCCAGTTCCTGGTCCCTGTCCGCCTGCGCTCTGGGTTGCCCAGCGCTGCACGCCGTGCTGCCGCAGCCGTTCCTACAGTGACTTTATTTCTGTTGGATATTCAATAAAGACGGTCTCGTACCGGTTTAAACTGTTCACTCTCAGTGTCGTGCATTTGGGGTCGCATCACAACCACTACACTGTCAGGCACCGAGGCTGCCCTCCTGGAATGTTTTGGGCCTCCGTCAAGGCTCGAGGCCGGCCCCCTGGACTGTTTTGGGCCTCCGTCAGGCGCCGAGGCCGGCCCCCTGGACTGTTTAGGGCCTCCGTCAGGCGCCGAGGCCGGCCCCCTGGACTGTTTTGGGCCTCCATCAGGCACCGAGGCCGGCCCCCTGGATTACTTTTGGGCCTCCGTCAGGCGCCGAGGCCGGTCCCCTGGATTACTTTTGGTCCTCCGTCAGGCGTTGCAGCCGCCCTCCTGGACTGTTTTGGACCTCCGTCAGGCGCTGCAGCCACCCTACTGAACACTTCCTGTCTGGCTTGATAGTCTAGTGACTGTTTTGGGTTTTCTTTTGTTTTTTTTTTGGTTCCCTGCCTTCCGGCCCACTCCATCCGCCCTGCTCTGCTCCCCTTTCTTTGTTTGCTCTGTCTTGTTTTGGTTTGGACCGTCTGGGAGCCGGTCCTTTTTTTGGGGGGGGGGGGGGTACTGTCATGGCAGCCCTGTGTGTGTCTGTGTCAAGTTGCATCTCATGTTTTAGTGGTTCCTATTTACTTTAAGGTCTGTCTTGTCTCTATTTTCTGCTTTGCTTCCTTCCCCTCGTTACCACTGATTCCCTGCACCTGCCTCTTGTTTGTTCCTCTGTGTATTTAAGTCCTGCCATTTTCCCCTGTTCTCTGTGGGTCCATTGTCGTGATTACTTGTTTGCAGTCATGTTTGTTTTCCCTCTCGTCACCTTTCAGGATTAAGATAAGTTTATGTTTTGCATTTTGATAATTTTGTCATGTTGGACTTTTTGTGTTTTCGATCAGTTGGACTTTTTGTGTTTTTGGAAATAAACCTTTTTGCTTTTGAGATCTCCTGCTCTCTGGTCCTCCTTCAGCCCTCTGCAAACCATGACAATTCCTGTTTCCTCCCTGCTTGACCTTCCTGCAATTGAGACCTCATGAACCAAAACCTTAACTGTAACATATATTTTAAAAAGTATATATGCTCCACATGTAGTCAAAATTAAATTATGAATTTCGTTATTACACAGTTATGTACGTTAGTATGTGGTTTATGGTAATACCAAAAACTAGTTGAAAATATAAAAATAGCAAATTTGTGACTTTTTTAACTCAAACTGATGAAAAATACCAAAATGTAAAGGAAAAAGTACCTTTATTGTCTCAGAATATCATTTGGTTACCATGTGTCCATTTGGAGTCTCCAAATGGCCTTTTTGGAGCTGCGCCTAGATTTTTTTCAATGAAAAGACCACTGTAAAATGGTCATACGTTGTGCTATCTTCTTCAAATTTGAAACACATGTTCAGTTATAGTGTGCCTACAGCTTCATACTGTCATTTACCATTTTGGATGAATATTCAGATTATTATTCATTTTTTATTTCAGGCGGAACAAAATCTTACATTTTTACTGACTTCAGAGTTCCATTACTCTGTGTCTGTATCACCTAAAGTGTTCCTGAAAGTTTTATAAGAAATTACAGAGTGTCTTCTTTCTGGAACACTTTAATGCATCCATGTGGACAGAACAGTTTAGAAGTTACAATCACTTTAATTTGGGTATGTCATTTTAGGCGTTGCTAAAAAAAAAGGGGGGTGAAGTGAAAGAGGTTAAAATAGCACAAAATACCTTTTAATTGCATTACAAACACACACTGGCTTTTAGATCTGATAATATGAAATATAAAACAGAATTGTTGCAATAAACTGCACTTGTAGCTTTCAAGTCATACTCTACAGTGCTCAGGAACCAAGCTGACAGTATAGCTTAGCAGAAACTGGGTGCTTTTACTAAAACGAGTAGAAGACTGGAAACCCCCCGACACCCCTCACTCTCCACCTCTGACTCTGACACTACTGTCACATTGACAGAACTAAGAACACTATGTGTTACATTAACGTTCAGTCTGGACTACCTGTTCATTTGCACATTTTCATGTCACATCACCCTTGGTTGTTGTGCCCTTAATGCAAAAAAACAGCCTGTGTATATATATTTATATTGCAATATTTTTAGTTTATTATTGTTTGTTATATTTTTCCCTTAATTGCATGCACCACCATCGCCGCAACAAATTCCTCGTATGTGTAAAATCATACTTGGCAATAAAGTTGATTCTAATTCTGATTCTGGTTTATTGAGACCGGAATGTATACACAACTATGTGACTCGATAGCCTTCAAAAAGTTCAGTGCTTCACTCGAACCAAAATTACAACCCTAATTTACAAAATAAAACTAAAACTAACACTCAAACTAATAAAAACTAAACTAAAACTAAGGATTAAAAAAAATAAAAATGAATAAAAACTAGCAAAACTGCTCTAAAAATGAATTAAAACTAACTGAATTTGAAAATAAAAACTAAAACTAATGGGAGATCCAAAACTATTATAACCCTACTTCCACGGTCACAGAGCCGCAGCAACCTGGTTGTGGGAGGTCTTCAATTAAATCACATAAGGCATGCAAATAAAAAGAATAGGAAGGTGAATTTTGTTCAAATATTCTTCATTTTTGATGGATTACTGTACGGCAGTGCTTCTCAATTATTTTCTGCTGTGCCCCCCCAGGAAAAAAGAAAAACATTTCACGCCCCCCCACCCCCATCTACTCTGCCACCCCGACTATAAATAGTATCATTTGTCTATAAAATTGTTAGTACACCTCTGTATAACACTGTATCCCTATTAACATTAAGGGGAAAAAAAAAAGAAATATGCATCAACTTATAACAAAGAATAACTTTATTAAAATTGTTTTTTAGTCAGTAAAGATTTGAAGTCTATCAATCCCACAATAGTAACAGTGAAGCCAAGCGCTACATCAACATCGTCATATTTCCTCATCTTCGCTTTCTGGTGACTTTCGTTTATCTCATTATCTCCGCCTTTCTTTTCCATCCATCCATCCATTATCTATGCCCGTTTTATCCTCTGCAGGGTCACGGGGGGGTCACGGCTGGAGCCTAACCCAGCTCTCTTCAGGCGAAAGGCCCAGGGGTACACCCTGGACAGGTTGCCAGTCCATCACAGGGCCACACATAGACAAACAAAAACATACGCTCACATTCACATTCACTCCTACGGGCAATTTAGAACCACCAATCAATCTAACATGCATGTCTTTAGACTGTGGGAGGAAGCCGGAGTACCTGGAGGAAACCCACGCAAGCACAAGGAGAACATGCAGACTCCACACAGAAAAGTCCCCGCTGAGGTACGAACGAGGAACCTTCTAGCTGTGAGGCAACAGTGTTAACCACTAATCCACCGTGCTGCCCACCTTTCTTTTCATCCCTGTTAAATATTTTCCTGTGGTGTCACTTGAGGATTTGTTCACTTCATATCTCCTGCTCTGTGCTGCGTGCGCACATGTCTGTGAAAAAACAAAACAAAACAAAACAAAAAACCCGGCACAATATAGCTAATACTCCCAGCGCGCACTGTGACAATGAGAGCACCACTGCCGCCTACTGTGGTATATGTGCAATTACACTTTATTCCAGTGCAGCAAAAAAAAAAAAACAAACAAAAAAAAACATGTTCCGTGGGGTCACACGCGCCCCCCTGGCATCACACAGCGCCTGCAAAATACGTTACCGCAACTATTCTGATGACACACAAATCTACATACGTAACCATCTCACCAGGAGACTACAGTCCGATCCAAAACACTGACAAGATGCATTTATTTTATTTCCTTCCTGTTTTTAAGATACTCTTTAATGCTTCTGTAATGCTTCTAATGTTTTATGTAAAGCACCTTGAATTGTCTTGTACACGAAATTTGCTATATAAATAAACTTGCCTTGCCTTTGAGCTTTTGCCTCAGGTGTGTGCAATAGGTGAGGCTCAGCTGAACCTGAAGGACCTGTGTTTCATGTTCATATCTGTTTTTATCCTTTGTGTTAATCTATGTTATTACTAATTTAGTTTGTTATAAATATAACAATCTTGATTTTTTTTTTTTTACTATCTATAATACATCTATACTAATACATCTATAATAAATTTCTAATTAAACAGTTAATCGCGATTACTTCAGTTCCCCCCAAGTGTAACTCAAAAATTTCCAACTTCAAGAACTGATTTTTGTATGCAAACAATGAAATTATATCTGACGGTCTAAGAGACTGCTGTAGTGCATCGAGAAAGTGCTAGAAAGCTGGTGGTTCTAGTGTTAAGGGACTGTAAACTAATACTAGCAAAGAAGACAGCATATCAGTAATTACATCATATGAATGTCCCTCATGTCCCTTGACTCTCATCACACATTTAAAACCTAGGCACTGCCTAATTGTGTTATTATTTTTTTAAAAATGGAAAATAAATGTATATGCATGATAGTTCTTATAACAGAGATTTCCTTTCAAAAAAGTCAAGGGAGTCTTGTCTATGTTCCTTAAAAGCATTAATTAACTCTAATTATGCTGTTCACAGAACAAAAGTCTCTGTCATCAGGTCAGATGCAATAAATTTGTTTCACTGTTCTTTTCTTTTTAATAATGAGTCATATTAATCTTAATTAAGATCACAAGACTAAAAGCATGTGAGCATGTCCTATGACATTTCAAATTCTTCTGCTGTTTTTACTAACACGGACGACTAAGAAAAGGTGGTGGGAATGTGGGAGAAGCAGTTTCAGCTTCTAATGCAATTCTGCTGCATGAATCCACAGAAAAAAAAATCCAGTGAACAGATGGGACTGCAGATGTACAACATATTCAACTAAACTGCTGCATAACTTGGCATGCTCAGGAAATATTGATATCTTCATTGTGTAGAATAGATGAAAAAAACTCAGATGCCACTGTGATCACAATTCTCCTGCGAGACGGTACACTTTTCAACATAGCAGCCTCCTGCTGCTTGAAGGTAACAAACTGTTTCCTTCTCCTCTTTGTCTGTCTTCTCTTTTATTCTTCTTTCTTCTTTCTTACTCATCATTTAAACTGGTTTACAATACCGATTGTGGATCATCTAGAGCAGCCATTCCCAAACTTCAGAATACCAAGGCCCAATTTGAAATGTAAAAAATCTCCGCAGCCCAACGAAACCTTTAATCACAACTGTACAGGACAGGAATCAAAAGTACAGGAATCAACATACAGGACAAGGAACCATGATCCAATATTAATGTAATGGGTCAACAAATAAGGTGATACTTGTCATATTAGGTTATGATGACAGTAGAATAACACTTAACCTGGTTTATTTTATTACTTCTTAATGATATTTTACAGTAATTAAAAACACATATTTAAAAAAGATTGAGGATTTAAAACACATTTGTTTAATTTTATTGACCTCTCACGGCCCACCTGCAGTACCGCGACAGCCCACCAGAGAACACTGATGGGAACACCAGCCACACATTGGGAATCACTGATCTAGAGGATTACATTGACGACATCTCCAATAAACTTTACACCATGGGATGCTCCAATAAAGCCAAAAAAACACCACACACCAGACTCACCTGCCGGCTCTGACGCTTTTTCATCATCTCCACCATCAACATCTCCAATGTCTCAGTGCTGTTCAGAGGTTAATGACAATATCTTATCCATAGACCAGAAGCTAGAGTAGAGCTAGACTGGCACTTATCAAAGTTTTACATAAGAGTTTCAACAACTTTGCCATTGTCTGGAACAACAACAACAACAACGATAGACGCATTCTCCAAGGAAAACAAATAACTCCAGCATTCAGTGAACAGTCGAACCATCCAGTTCTCCTTCATAAAAGACCAAAAGCTTGTGTCTGTTAGTGCTGTAAACAAAATACTGACAGAAACAATTATGGATTTACAAGCATGCACTATGAGACAAACTGATATTCTAGAACCTGCAGACAGCCCGCAAAAAACAATAGATTTCATGATGAAACACCTTAAACTCCTCACAGACACTGTCAACAACATCACCTTCACTGTTTTTACTGTTTGGCATGAAACAACACCCAACCCAGACTGATCATCATCAAATTTGAGAATCTTAAACAGAAGGCATTAATTCAACGGAAATTAAAACAGTTAAAAGGGACGGACTTTGGACTCAATGACCAATACCCCCAGGAGATCACCTGCAGACAGAAACAGCTCTGCCCTATCAGCAAACAGATGCCGGAAAATCTTTTGGAAAATACAAAATGATGGAGTCTTGTATATATTATTGCACCTCTGTTTGTTCTGTTAACTGTGCAACTGTTTGTTTTCCACTGTTCTGTGTTTATTACAGTCACTCACACACTCACATAGACTTATATCAATACATGTACACATTCATACACCCACACATACACTCAGTTTTTTTATATGGTGTGCACATACTTACGCACAAGTACACGCACAAGTACACACACATGTTCATCGGCATGCATACAGATGTTCTCTGCTTTGGTTAGCTTACACAGACGCACACACTAGTGTCATCATAATTTATTCATTAATTCTCAGCACAATTTAACTCAAAACAGAGAGGGGTTAGTATCGTGATAAATAAAAGAATCAGTTTCATCCTTAATAAAGCTATCACTGACCCCGAGGGACACCTTTCATTTTAACCATATCAATTAACAATAGTCCAGTAACAATTGGCAATATTTATGGTCCCAACATAGATGACCCATCCAACTTTGACATTTTGCCATTTCAGACATTTCCAATTGCCAGGTGACCATAGGAGGTGATTCTAATACAGTACTCAACCCATCATTTGACAGATCCAGTATTAAAAGCAATAAATGTAATTGGCAATCCACAGATATGTTAAAACAGGTCATGAATGATTTTCATCTTGGTGATTGTTGGATAGTTACAACATCCAACAGCCAGAAAGTAAACTTTTTCTTCACCAGTCCATCGCACCTATTCCCACACAAATCTCTTTCTGATGAGTAATTTGATTCTATGAGTGATCTCTGACTCAAAAATTCATTAATTAGGGACCATGCTCCAGTAACTTTCACTTGGACTCAAACAAATTTATATAAGCACTCCACTAGATGGTATTTTAACCCATCTCTTCTTAATGACCCCGAGTTTACCAGTTATTTTGAAAAAGAGTGGGCATCCTCCCTAGAAATAAATGATTCTCCATAATTATCACCTATGCTTTTATGGGAAACATGTAAGGCAGTATTACAGGGCAGAATCATATGTCTGTTCATAAAAACAAGAAAGCAGAAGATTAAAAAACTTGGAATATTAAATGCAAACAATCCAATAGAATAAACGCATAATGAATCAAAAAACACCAGGTTCAATTAAATGAGATAATAAACAGAAAAACTAAATTCCTAATCCATAGACTAACAAGAAAAATTTCACCATGACAATAAATCCGGTAAATATATGGCTTACTCAAGTCAAATGAAACAAAGAAAAAGCAATGAATCTTACAATGAAGGACTTAGCATGGAAGCCTATCAAGTCACCACAAGAAAGGTATTCAGAGACACTTATGCTAAACAATACTCATCTGACAGGGACACAAGACAGGATACCATCTCAGGTTTTTTTTAGTAACAATGAATTCCCTCAACTTAACAAAGAAGAAATTGACAAATGGGATGGACCATTTACAGAAAATGAACTTTCTACCACCCGTAATCGCATGCCAAATCACCAGGACCTGACGGCTTCCTGCTATATTCTACAAACATTTTTGAATACCTTAGCTTCACTATTCATTGGAGCAATAGCTAAACTCAAGATTTTCAGTGCATATGAACTCTCCCACATTGCAGTTATTTCTCTTCTCCCCAAACCTATCAAAGATCCAAAGCTTCCATCAAATTACCATACTATCTCTCTTATTAATTCCGCCTTAAAAATCATCAGCAAAGCTCTAGTTCACAGGATTGAAAAAGTCACCTCATCCAAATCAAAATTAGTTTAAGGGAGACAAGCCTCCTCTAACATGCAGGCTATATAATTTTATTCTTTATTCATCAACAAAGAAGACACTATCGCAGCCACTTTAGGTGCAGAAAATGTTTTGCACCGAGTCTGTCACAAGGATGGGGGTGTGGAAGGAGGACCCAAATACAGGAGGTTCAAAAACACAAAAAGGACAGCTGGGATAGGCTCCAGCAGATCCCCGTGACCCTTCAAGGATGAAACGGGTATAGATGGATGGATGGATAAACAAAGAATCCAAAACACAAAAATGCAAAAACCCAAAAATTCAAAAGGTCAAAAATTCAAACTTAACTTATATGCCTGGATGCAAGGTGAAGAACACAAGGACGCGAGACCAACATGCAGGGGTTAAGGACGACAATGGACAGCAAACTGAAAGGGAGTGACAGGACTTTTATACACACAGGAACAAACGAGACAAGACAGACCTTCAAAGTAAAACAGGAAACACTAGAGACATGGAGAGACGCCAACTTGACAACACACAGAATATACAGAAAAACAGAGAAAAACGATCATGGCCACTCCAGGCCATGACAGAGTCAATTGGAAATTTCTCCTCACTACATTGCAAAAAAATTGGCTTTGGGGAATAATTTATTAATTGAATCAAGATCCTGTACAATGCACCTACAGCCACTGTTGCCACAAATGGAATTACATCACTCAGCTTTACAATGCATAGGGGAACTAGGCAAGGATATCCACTCTCCCCTTCCTTATTCATTATATTTATTGAAAAAAAATATTTATTGAACTCTTAGTGGTAGCTATTTGTCAGAACCTCTACATCGCAGGAATCCATATATCTCAAATGCACCATAAGATCAGCCTATATGCTGATGACATTTTCGTTTTTTTTCCCTTTTTGCTAAACCCTCAATCATCCCTACAAGAAGTAGTAAAACTCATCAATTTATACTCCAAAATCGCTGACTACTCAATCAAATGGAATAAGTCATCCATCCTCCCGTTGCACAAAAGTAAATGGAATGAGGTAGCCCACAGATCAGCCATCCCTCTAAGCACAGGTCACATTTATCTAGGTATCAGGGTTTCTTCAGGCTCTCAGAGCTGATTGGATCCAGTTTCACCCCATTATTAAAAATAACAAATGATGATCTTCAACACTGGGTAAATTTACCTCTATCCATTATGGGCAGTATAGCAATAACTAAAATGACAATTTTCCCTAAACTGAACAACTTGTTCTCAATGATTCCAACCCAACCTACTTGCACCTTGTTCAAATCTTTAGATTGAGTTATTACTAAATTCTATTGGAAGTTTAAAACACCAAGGATTAAAATAGCTACTTCATAAAAACCTAAATCTCAGGGAGGCTTAGATACTCCACATTTCCACAGTTATTCACTCTCAGACCAACTCCAATATATTTTCAAATGGTTCACCTCAGTCAGTCAGACAATAGCTGGCTGAACATTGTAGAAACACTGTGTAAAAAAGTTTGAATCTCAGACAACCCTTTTTTCAGTCAATACATCAAAACTCTTCTATGCTTCAAAGCAATAACTATAACTTCTAATGTGTGGGAGAAGTAGTTTCAGCTTCTTATGCAATTCTACCACATGAATCCACAGAAACAAATTGCAGTGAAAGAAAGAACAGATGGGACCGCAGCTGGACAAACATTCACCTAAACTGCTGCATAACTTGGCATGTTTGGAAAATATTGATATCTTCATTATGTGAAGAAAATCTTAGTTTATATGCAATTTAATCCTTTACTGAAATTTCAAGTTGTTTTCAGCTGACAGACTAAAAATAACTGTAAAATCTTCTGTAAGACTCTGTCTTATTTGAAGAAACAAGTAGGGGAGAGTGAGGTAATGTAAGACTGTTTTTATATCCACCCCCAAGCAAGCTAAATTGATGTATCGATATAATTAACACATTTCCCATTAATTTAGGATGTTTCCTAAGAACAGGAATGATCAGAATGTTTGCTGGAGTAAAGATGGTGAAAATATGTGGTTAAGTGTCTCATTTTTGAGAGATGATAACCAGTCTGGATGCTGGCTGAGGACCAGACCAGGGATGAGAACCAGAGCCTATCTGATTTGGGAGCGTCATTCTCGGCCTCGCTCACTCGGAGGTCCCGCCGGCCACTGGAGGACCAAGCTGGGGGCTGCTGATGCTCTCAATAACTACCTGGTTATTACATTATTACAAGCTACACATGTCAATTTGTGTGTGTGTATCGTGTATCTTACCTGCTGAGGCCTGTGTACTGTATAGACATCTGTTTAATCCACATTGAAAATCATGTGTGGGGGAATTTATGTCTGTTCAACTCTTCAACTCTTCTGGGAAGGTTGTACACAAGGTTTAGGAGTGTGTTAATGAGGACTTTTGATCATTCTTCCAGACGAACATTTGTGAGGTCAAACACTGATGTTGGACCAGAAGGTCTGGCTCCCAGTCTCTGCTCTAATTCATCCCAAAGCTGTTCTATCAGGTTGAGGTCAGGACTCTGAGCAGGCCAGTCAAGTTCATCCACACCAGACTCCATGTCTTTATAGATGTTGCTTTGTGCACTGGTGCACAGTCATGTTGGAAGAGGAAGGGGTTCCAGCTCCAAACTGTTCCCACAAAGTTGGGAGCATGAATTGTCCACAATGTCTTGGTCTGCTGAAGCATTCAGAGTTCCTTTCATTGGAAACTAAGGGGCCAAGCCCAGCTCCTGAAAAACAACCCCACACCATAATCCCCCCTCCACCAAACTTTACACTTGGATCAATGCAGTCAGACAAGTACTGTTCTTCTGGAAAGCACCAAACCCAGACTCTCCCATCAGATTACCAGATGGAGAAGTGTGATTCTTCACTCCAGAGAACGTTCCTCCACTGATCCAGAGTCCAGTGGTGGCTGCTTTACACCACTGCATCTGACGCTTTGCATTGCACTCGCTGATGTATGGCTTGGATGCAGCTGCCACACCATGGAAACTCATCCATGAAGCTCTCTGAACACTGTTGTTGAGCTAATCTGAAGGTCACGTGAAGTTTGGAGGTCTGTAGTGATTGACCCTGCAGATAGTTGGCGACCTCTTCGCACCATGTTCTTCAGCATCCACTGAACACAGCAGTTATTTCTCCCCCCCCCCCCCCGTCAGTTTACGTGTCCTACCACTTCATGACAGAGTTGCTGTTGTTCCTCAAACACTTTAATTTCTGTAGGAAATTTCACGAGTGAGGAAATGTCACAATTAGATTAGTTGCACAGGTGGCATCCTATCATAGTTCCACGCTGGAATTCACTGAGCTCCTTAGAGCGACCCATTTTTCCACAAATGTTTGTAGAAACAGTCTGCATGCCAAGGTGCTTAATTTTATACACCTGTGGCCATGGAAGTGACTGGAACACCTGATTCTGATAATGTGGATGGGTGAGCAAATACTTTTGGCAATATTGTGTATCTTCTCCATTCACCACATGTTTTTTGTTTTGTCTGCATTTTCATTCATTCTGATTTTAAGGTTCCTAATAAAAAACGGTATCTCCATCTCCATAAATGCACCTGCTCTGTGATAGTCTCAGGGTTCTGTTTAAAGCGCAGAGAGCCTCATGAAGACCAAGGAACACACCAGGCAGGTCCAAGATGGTGTTGTGGAGAAGTTTAAAGCCGGATGTGGAAACAAAAAGATTTCCCAAGCTTTAAACATCTCAAGGAGTACTGTGCAAGCAGTCATATTGAAATAGAAGGAGTATCAGACCACTGCACATCTACCAAGACCTGGCCATCCCTCTAAACTTTCATCTGGAACAAGGAGAAGACTGATCAGAGATGCAGCCAAGAGGTCCATGATCACTCTGGATGAACTGCAGAGATCTACAGCTGAGGTGGGAGAGTCTGTCCATATGTTGTCCATACAAGGAGCTCGTTTAGTTAAAAGAGGGGGGTTATTACCAACCGTCTTAAGGGACAGCTGCTAATAACCAGAAGGGTAAGAGCAGGAAAAAGAGAGCGAGCTGATGGGGTCCACGGTATTTAAGGCTGCAGGGATGCGATCTGCCTTCGTTGGGGGTCCCTGCTCTGAGATGGAGACCCTAAGCCAGTGGTGAGGGTGTAACATCACTTTTCACACCTTGGTGTGAAACTGAAATTGCCGGGCATGCTGGGGATTTGAGGTTTATTATTTCTTTTGTCTCCTTTGTCTCAGAAAACCATGTGGTTTTCGGTAGCACATGCTGTGTGGCCCAACAGATAGGACAACAATCAGTCGTACACTGCACAAATCTGGCCTTCATGGAAGAGTGGCAAGAAGAAAGACATTTCTCAAAGACATCCATAAAAAGTCTTGTTTAAAGTTTGCCACAAGCCACCTGGGAGACACAACAAACATGTGGAAGAAGGTGCTCTGGTCAGAGGAAACCAAAATCTAACTTTTTGGCTGCAATGCAAAACGATATGTTTGGCGTAAAAGCAACACAGCTCATCACCCTGAACACACCATCCCCACTGCATGAACATGGTGGTGGCTGCATTCACTTTTGGATGTTTGGGCCTGCTTTTCTCTTCAGCAGGGACAAGGGAAGATGGTCCTGAGTTAAAATTGATGGGAAGATGGATGGATGTCAAATACAGGGACCATTCTGAAGTGAAACAAAACCTGTTGGAGCTCAACAGACAAATCTACAAATCTACAAATCTACAATGGATCGGTTCACAAATAAAAGTATCCAGGTGTTAGAATGGCCAAGTCAAAGTCCAGACCTGAATCCAATACAGAATCTGTGGAAAGAGCTGAAGACTGCTGTTCAGAAACACTCTCCATCCAACCTCACTGAGCTCAAGCTGTTTTACAGGAAGAATGGGCAAGAATTTCAGTCTCTCGATGTGCAAAACTGATAGAGACAAACCCCAAGAGATTTGCAGCTGTAATTGCAGCAAAAGGTGGCGCTACAAAGTATTAACGCAAGGGGGCTAAATAAGATTGCACGCCCCACTTTTCAGTTTTTATTTGTTAAAAAAGTTTAAAATAGGTCATGGCCTGGAGCGGCCATGATTGTTTTTCTCAGTTTTTCTGTATTTTCTGTGTGTTGTCAAGTTGGCGTCTCTCCATGTCTCTAGTGTTTCCTGTTTTACTTTGAAGGTCTGTCTTGTCTCCGTTGTTTTAAGCTTTGCATCCTTCCCCTTGTCAAGCCTGATTGTTCACACCTGCCTCTCGTTTGTTCCTGTGTGTATATAAGTCCTGTCACTCCCTTTCAGTTTGCTGTCCATTGTCGTCGCGATCCCCTCCATGCTTTGTCGTTGTGTTCACCGTTCGCCATGAAGTTTAGTTAAGTTTGTATTTTTGAAGTTTTGAATTTTTGCATTCTTGGATTTTGTGGATTTTGGGTTTTTGAGCTTTTGTTAAATAAATTCCTTTTGCTTTTTGAACCTCCTGCATTTGGGTCCTCCTTCCACTTCCACCCCTCCTTGTGACAAAATATCCACTAAATTTCATTCCACTTCATGATTGTGTCCCACTTGTTGTTGATTCTTGACAAAAAATAAAAATTTTATATCTTTATGTTGGAAGCCTGAAATGTGGCAAAAGGTTGAAAAGTTCAAGCGGGCCGAATACTTTCACAAGACACTGTAGGTCGACAGTTAATCTGATGTGGTAGGAAATACTAAATACATTAAATAACATACTCATGTTATTGTAAGATTTGAAGCTGGATCTTGGCAGAAGCTCAGCAATTTTTGGTCAATTTATTTGATGAATCTGTAGATAGATAGATAGAAAGCGGTGACAATGGATTTATGAGTATCTTTAACTTGAAAACAATGAGCAGGCAGCAACAAGGCATTCCACAAAAGAGTTGTGTGTTGTTTAGTGTTATTTAACAAGTTTGTAGAAATCTCTTAAAACCATTAGTGAAACAGCAGTGATAATTAGTGAGCTTCAGAACATGCAAACAAATGCACTATCCTCAAGACACTGAGGATATTAAGATCAGTCAGGCTCCAGTCTCTGGTGCTGTTCAACTGAAACATGAATGCAGACATTCAGGCGTGTATCATTCTTTCATTTCAAACTAACCTCTTTCTTCTAAACATAGGAGTTAAAGTATGTTGCTCATTAAAGTTTGGTACATTTATTTAGTGGATAAACCTCCTTTGTTCAAACAGGACAAAAAGCTGTGCATTTTAAATGTTCTTTATGGCATTTCCATTGGGTAAAACATCATGTATACTTGAATCAAATGAGCATATTTAACTCAAGGAACAGCATTGTTTTATAAGTTTGTAAGTTATTTCAATTAAATATATATTTCACAAGTTTTTCAATGAATACTATAGAGGCATGAAACCCATTACGTACCAGCTCTGCTGTACTTAATGATTGTACAAGAAATAGTTACGGATAAATCTGCAGCACTTTTCACCTTAGCAATGGAAGTAATGTGTTTTCCCATATTTAAAGGCCAAAAATAAAAATTGTCCCTACATCTTCTCTTGCAGCTTCATGATGTGTAAGAGTGCAGGTGCTTATAGAATATTCCAACTATTAATGAGCAAGGGTACAAACCATGGATGTTCACACCTGGAGTAAGCCTAGACTCACCAATCAACCTAACTTGTATGTCTGTTGGCTGTGGAAGGAAAACAGTTAGCACAGAGTATGGAGAAATCAAATTTAACAGGATCTAGTTTTATGATACATATTTTGATATTGCTTAAGATGCAATGCAAATTTTGTTGATCATTTGATACATTTCACCATACTGTAATTTTATTTTGTGCTCACCCCCATGATATGTGTCAGTAACTACGTTTAAACTACACAAGGTTTAGAGAAAGCCTCTGGGGAATAGTATAATTGACTGTAATATTCTCTAAGGCATGCTAAACCAGTTTTCAGCAAGTTTGCATGCAACCGTGGGAAAGCATTGTTTTGCATTTTAACAGAACACAGAGAGCTTAAATTATAATGACATTAAATAGATTTCCAGAGGTGTTTTACAAGGTGACTTCAGAGCTTATGGCAGAACGTGTGAAATAAGACTAAACAACAGCAAACATTCTTTTCCTGTCCCAGTTCTTCTGCAGAGGCCAGGTGTTTCCAGCAGTTAATACATTTTCCATGTGTCTGTCCTGGATTATTCCACACAGGTCTCTGGTGCTGTTGGGTCATTGGGGTTGTTCATAAAGGTCAGCATCTTCCTCTGACAGAGCCTGTTTTGAGACAGATAAATAAATACGAAAGGCCTCCAAATGCACTTGATGCAGAGTGATATTTGCAAGGACAGGTAATGAATGTTGAAGAGACCATGAGAAAAAAAGGCAGGGTTTCTTTCATTAATCAAAAGGAAAAAAAAAAACTCATAAAGGCTTAGCTCAGTTCAGTTAATTTTTACTTAAAAAATATGGCTTTAACCAAGCATTTAAAAGGAACATATTATCTATATGCTCCTTTTACAGACAACTAGAGTGTATGGTATTTTTTTTTTCACTTAAATAAATCTTGTCTGACAAATATTAAAGAAGGAATTTTCAGGACTGTCCTAAACTACTCAACTAGGTATATTCATTATAATCTCCTTTAATACCACTAGTCCTTCATCTATATATAGAATGATGCTAAATGATGCCTCATTTCTCAGCTATTTAAAAGTCTTTTTGTTTAAGGAAGATAAATATAATCTATACTTTGCTTTAGAGCATATATTTGGGAGTCTGAAGTCACTACCAACTAAAAAAGCACAGCCCAGTCACTCAGTATGGGGCCACCTGGGATTGAAAATGTCTCCTTTAGTAAGCCGTTAAGATTTGAAGAGGATTGCTCTGTCACCTACCCAGATCAAAGTAGAATTATCCAGCCTCCTCATTTTTATCTTCACCCAACTTCAACTTTTTTCCCCCCCTTTTTTCTTTTACTATTAAAACCAAATTCTCATCAGCAGTTAGCATATAATGCTAACTTTTTGCTGGAGCCTACCCCAGCTCTCTTTGTGTAAACAGCAGGAGTACACACTGGACAGGTTGCCAGCCCATCGCAGGGCCAGTTTTTTTTTCGTACTGGGAAAAACCCTAGAATTACAAAAATATGTCACTTTAAACTATAGAAGGCCATACTCTTCACTTATTGGTCACAACTTATTGTCTGCTGCAGGAACAAAAATTGCAAATACAGGAGGAAGGTCAGGTGCTCTTGAATGCGCTACTCCTTGTTTGTGACATGGCCAACCTACATTGGTTGGATGTCATCCTGCTGATTTTTTTTTAAATATCGTTTGAATTTATTACACTCAATATTACAATAGAATGTAAATGTTTCCCCTTTAACTTGGTATTGATATGAGACAGCCACATGAATATATGTTTATTAGGAATCAAGATCTATTCACAAATTAACCAAGGATAGCTTGCTAAAATTTCATACTAAAAAAAAATTGCTCTCTTTGGTAAATTTTAAGGACTGCATAAAAACTCCTGTGATCCCACCCATAGGTTTTCTAAAGATTGATTTTGAAGACTCTTTTTTGTCATACTGCTATGTGCCATGTTGACAAGAACTGGTGGCACCCAACCCCAGTTAACTGAAAAGTGGGCAGATCAAGCAGGACTCAACAAACATGCTCACCTTACAAGTTAGCTATTTTAGCTTAGCTTAGCTTAGTTTATGTTAACCTATTATGTTAACTAATGTTACCTTTCATTTATTCTGATTAAACCTGTTCAAACATCCTTATTTCAGATTTCACTACAAAAACAACACCCAAAACAAGTGCAGTCAGAACTGAAATGAGAACTAGCAGGGCTCTGCTGGGACCCATGGTCACTGAGTGGTCTGTGAATAGATCAAGTCTAGTTGCCTGGGAGACCGAGCAATGATCGGTAGAAATGACTAGCGGTAGTTCGGCTGGCATCCTCTGGTTCACCCTTCAAATCCGTGGTAAAGATGGTTGCTTTGCCAAGCTTGGAAGCCCAAACTTTTCCAAACCAAACCAAAACCGATCGCAGTGGTATCTTAGTACAGTTAGCCGCACAACAAGTATAATCAATCATATTGAAATAAGAATGATTATGGTCTGCTAGGTCTTTATTCACAGCCCAGATGTCAAGCCCCTGCACAGGTTTTATGGAAGCTGTTTATCTCTGCTGCAGAGTTGGCCATCTTAACATTTGTGTCAAAGGAGATTGAGGAACTGTAATTTACCTTCCTTAATAATCTTAGATTTTCTTTCTTTTTTAAGTCTGAACAAACAAAGGATACTGTTTTTAGAAGACCAGATTTTATTGTAGCATAGTCATGCAGAATTATTCTTTTGGGAAGAGAAATGGTTCAGATTGACTACAGTATCTAGGTGACAGGTTACAACAAGGGGAATTTTGACATTGCCTTAACTCAAACTAAAGAGCAGCTCTTGACAAAAAAAAAGGAAAAAAAGTGGGCGAGAGAAAATGTACAGCATGTACAAATGCTTTAAAAGGGCAGGGCAAAACTTTAAAAACACACAATAAAGATAAGCATGAGCAGGAGAAAAAGAATTCTTCCTCAGGGCTGTATGTAAGGTTTTTAAATTCTTCCAGGGACATGTGTCAACCCAGTTTTGAGAGCCAACAGTAAAAGCACTTCTTTAGCACTTTTGCCCATTTACAACATGCTTGGACCTAAGACAATCAGATGTTGGGAATGAGTACATAGACTCTATGATTCAATTTATGACAAGCATACATAGAAAAAGGTATGTAAGAAACAAGGGCAAAAACTGATTTATGAATAAAAGGGATGACTTGGCTTCTGTACAAGGAGAGAAAGATGTAGAGTGTAAAGCCAAATCTTGCTTAAAAGCTATAAAGTCCATAATAATGCCTCACAGCCAAAGATAAAGATATAATTCTTTCATCAAGACCTTATAATCAATCAAGCATAGAAACAGATAAGAATTATGTGTCTTACTTCTGGAACATCATTACATTGGTTTCACTTGGTGTCAGGACAGGTTGGATCACATTTTACACAATGGAACTTTAATGGGGTCAGAGGCTAGTTGAAGAAGGCATTTACTGTAAGTGGGATGTCTGGTTTTTACACAGTTCCTTCAGTGTGATATTTGTTGCTTTGAGGCAAATATGTTCCCACAGATGAGATGAACTGATGTAGACTGAATTACAGTGGGGACCAGATCTAACCAATGAAAACATGAAAGGAAATTTCCATGATCCAGCTGGGAGTCGTTCAGGTTTCTGAACGCAGTCCGTGCTCATTAATGACTTAAGATTAGATCTATCAGAATCTATGACTATCCAGAGGACGCTGAATAAAATGTTAATTTTTCAAGCGCCCACGTCTCAGCGGAAAGTCCATGAGGGTAACTGGTACACATGTTTGGGCTGTCAGCAATAAGAGCTGAGCCCAATCATGAGGTTTACCAGACAACCTTCAGGGGGGGATTCTCTTCATTTCAGTTTTCAACTGATGACAGCAGGAAATCGCTGTGCCTGGCCAAGAAATAATGTAGCTCAACACAATTAAGCATGGTGTTCTTACACTGCATGTTTGTTTCTTTATGGATTAAAGAAATCTTTTATTAACCATGCTTTTTTTCTTTTTTTAGAGTTCCCCTTAAGTATATAGTACAGTACAATAATAATGAAATGGAACGACCACCTAAATCTACCTTCATTAAACCTGTTTACGTTCTTTGTTGAATACGTTGAGATGACCTTTTGTTATAAGTTGGTGCTATATTAAAGCCACACTATGCAACATGGTACCAGACCGCATGGTGGTGGCATTTTTTTCCACTGTTACTGTATTTTCTGGAGTTTGTATATTATGTGTTTGTATATATACATACTTATACACATAGCACATTTGACAGCAGGTTCCCTGAGTGCAGACAGAGGCCAAGTCCAATCAGGAGTTGTTATTAACATTATTGAAAATAATTATTTCAGTAATTATTAAAACATTATTTCAGTAGGATTATTATGTTAAATAATCCTAAAGAAGAAAAAATACAGTGTGGCAGAGTGCTGCCTGTCCAAGCCTAAATGAGGGCAAATTTTAAGACTATTAGAAGGTAGTCTGAGACACACGTCTCCTTGTGTTGAAATGACTCAGAGTCTTGTTAAAATGTACCTGTTTCGAGTTTAAACGAATATTCAGGAAGACACCTCCAGTGGTTGTTGTGACAAGTTCTGAGGACATATTAATTGTGAACAAGCTAAAACTCACTGCAGGTTAAACCACAGGTTCAACAGGATTTAGAAGGTTACGTGACTGTCTTACATCATGCATGGGTGTCACATAGGGGTTAAACTTTAAACCTCAGCTAAACCAGTGGCAGTGCAAACACCCAGCAAAATAGCCAGGCAACTTTCAACTGACTATGTATTCATGAATTAGGGCTGGGCAAGTTAACGCGTTATTATCGTGTTAACACATTAATTTATTAACGCCGACATTTATTTTATCGCGCGTTAACGCATGTTGGTCACGTGTTTTTGTTTTGAAAAGTCTGTTACTGGCTGCTGCGGAACCGGAAAATAATTGGCAGGCAAAACTAAAACAGACATGGAGAACGGTAAAAATCAGTGTACTTTACAGTTCAGGCAGCAACTCAGGTAGCAATATTAACAGTTCTGTCTGAAAAAAAAAACTTTCAAACCCCTTTGATCAAGACGATCGCATCATTCCTCCATTTTACATCAGATCTGCTCCATGTGTTCACTGTCATGCTGTTCTCTTACTGGTTACTTCAGTGTGCAGCTCTATCTAGTGGCGCAGATGTGTATTGACAACAGAAAGTCTGTTTCTTGACTATATAAAAAAAGGCATTTCTGGGTCACGTAAACCAGATAATAAAATATTAAAAACAAATTCAGTCCCGTGGCCTGTTTTCTAAGATTGAAATATTAAAAAAAAGGATTTTTTTTGTGTTAGATTAAAAAAATGGAAAAAAAAATTTAATGTCACTTTTTAAATTTTTTTAAATTTTTGATTGAAAATTGAAAATGAAAAAAAAAAACTAATGATACACAGATGATTTACGGATTGATAAAATTACAGAACTTTAACATGGACATTTTCATTTTTAAAGTTCTCCCAGACGGAGGATTCAACAGAAACAAGGTTATTTGTAATAACTGACAAGTTGAACTCCCCGTTAAAACTCTCTGCTGTTACCTCATAAATTACCTGTTTTAATGTTAGGATTGTGGCCTCTAGATTGTTAGGATTTTGTTGGTAGACTTTTTTATTTTTCATTAAAAAAAAAACAGGATGACATTAATGCCCTGGCAGTGGCAATAAGCTTTATTTTATTTTACATTTTTTAAGATGAGATTTACAAAAAGTATGTGTTACTGACAAGTGCTGATGTTAAAAGTGTTTGAACAACAAATGTTATGGCACTTTAGTTCATATGGCAGCAGAACATTTAATTAAAAATGACCTTTACACTACTTTTGAATTCATTGTTTGATTTTTCGTATACAATGCGATTAATCATGATTTATCAGGGAAATCATGCAATAATCTTGATTAAAAATTTTAATCGTTGCCCAGCCCTATCATAAATATATAAATAATATAAATATATGTACTGATTTTATATCCAGTTGAAACTAGAAGTTTACATAGACAGTTTCAGAGACACATAACCTTTTTTTCTCACTGTCTGACAATAAATTCAGACTAAACCCAAATTATTTCTAATCGCTTAAATGCCAGAATAATGAGAGAGATCTTTTTTTTTAATTAATAACTTCAAATTTAGAAGTTTACATACATTTCCTTAATATTTGGTAGCATTGCCTTTAAAACTGTTATGACTTGTGTCAGATGTTTTGGATTTCCTTCTAGAAACTTCTCACAATAGTTTGCTGGAATTTTGGTCCATTCCTCCTGACAGAACTGGTGGAACTGAGTCAGGTTTGTTCGGTCATCTAGTTCACACACAACTTTTCAGCTCCCCCCACAAATGTTCTATAGGATTGAGATCAGGACTTTGTGATGGCCAGTCCAAAACATTGACTGTTTTGTCATTAAGCGACGTAGCGAATTTGGTGGTATTTTTAAGGTCATTGTCCATTTGAAGACGCATTTGCAATCAAGCTTTAACTTCCTGGCTGATGTCTTGACATGTTGCTTTAATATTTTGATATAATGTAATTTCCTCATGATGTCATCTATTTTGTGAAGTCCCTCCTGGGACATGTCTATCTTTATTTTTAACCACCTGGTGACTAAAACATCTGAGTAAGGCTGAGGATAAACTTAAATAGTTGAACTAACTTGCTTGAAGTCCTTTAATGTCCCCAGAGAATATATGAAGAATTATTATTATTTAGTATATTCTAAGCCATAATAACTTTTGTGTGTTGTGAAAAAGGAATGGCATCTATGCAAATTAGTAAAAGCTTTACTGTCCTAATGTCTTTGAAATGTGTTGCTTTGTTTGTGGCCTCAAGAAAACTCTTCCCACTCTTCCTATTCCCATGAAAGGCCAGCCACATTTCAAACCAGCTATTTATTTCTTTCAGAGCGGAGCAGTGCCCAAAAGAACAAAAATAAAACATTACTAATCAACCATAAAATTCCTCAGTTAAGAACAACAGACAACTGACAAAGCTCTAACCCCTTATTCTAAAAAAAAAAAAAAAAGAAATAGTAGAAAAGGGTTTCTCACTCCGTCCAGACTCTGAGTTACCATGAACAATACACATAAGTCTGTACACCAACCACAAGTTTCAAACTCAGAAACGACAGCAACTACCATTTCACCACAAGCATCCATCCATCCATTATCTATGCTCGCTTAATCCTTCGCAGGGTCACGAGATCTGCTGGAGTCTATCCCAGCTCACTTCAGGTGAAAGGCAGGATTACACCCTGGACAGGTCACCAGTCCATCACATGTAGCAACAAACAACCATGCACACTCACAATCACTCCTACAGGCAATTCAGAACCACCAATTATCAACAAATGAAATGAAGTTGACGTGAACTATCTTTAGCACATGCTTTCTGTAAGTAAAAGTAAACGCAGGAATAAGTACATTTTTTAAATATATACATCTGTTTTTTCTGATTAGGAGTTGTATGAACATGAATACTTAGAAACTCTGGGCACCCTCCTCGACTAAAAATGCCTCCAACCAAATCATTTACACCATGAAATAAATCAACTTGAGTTCACTTGCGAGATTGCAGTTGTCAATTGTGCAGACATGCTGCTGGCTCAGTGTTTGTGCACTTTTCTTTTTTTATGCCTGGTCCTTCTGACAACATTTTTGGTTTTGGCAGATAACCAACCAGTGGCAGACAGAATAAAACAACAGATGGTTTGTGACACTCAAAAGTACCTCTTCAACAGAAAAATGTTATTTCTCTGCTCTCTTATTCTGGAGATGCCCACAAACACTTCCAGATATGCGTAAACACACACACACACACAACCAGGCTGACAGGAAGAAGATCTGAGGAATAAGAACTGCAAGGCAGGCAATAATTTGCCTCCAGTCCTCTTCATCTTCAGTCCTCTCTGGAGCAGCACAGCTGAATCCCGACTCCCTCATCTGAGCCAATGGAAAATTCATATATTTTTAAATATTTTACCCAGGTTTCTCTGCCAAACAGCCTAAAATTCATGCACATTAAATGAGGAACTTGGTGGGAAAAAAAGAGTCAAGTTAGATTTAGGTTAAAAGGGTCTGAACTTTTGGCTTTTTAGTCATTAAACATTTTCTTTTATCTTTTCTCCTTTACTTTCAAAATAGAGAACAGTCAGAACTTTAACATTTTCAGACTATAAAAATGTGTGACCAGAGACATCTTGATTGCTTGTACGGAAACATGTTACTTCTATATGTTTAAAAACGATAATGTCATAAAAAAAATCATTAAGAAAAAAAAAAAGAAAAACAGTTGTGCAATTGTGTCTGAGTATTTAAGTCATGTTTGAATTTCTGAGCAAAGGAAATATACCTCTGCATATTTAGTCCAGACCAAATGTGCTGCATGGAAGGTGCATGCCTCAGCATCTTGTTCAACAGCTCAATGAAAAATGCTGCCGAGCATCGTGCAGAGTGAGTTCACAGGGGAAAATGTGAAGCAAAAGCAATCAATTATCCCACCTCCCACCACATTCCCATTGCAGTGGTCCCTTGATTATATAAGGGAATTAGCTATCGATCAGCTTAGTGAGTCAGTGGGACAGCCACCAGCCAGCTAGCTGGACAGAAACAATGGAGTTGGGAACACACCTCCACTACTCTTCAGCTTGCCAAAACAGAGAAAGGCCAGTTAAAGACTTTCCACTTCCTACTTAGCACCTGAGTTAAGATGACTGTGGATGAATAAAGAAATGAACCAGTACTAATAATGTATGGGAAGGTGGAACTCTCAAATCAAGGTCAACAAATGTTGAGGAGTCATAATAATCTCCAACCATATGGTCGGTCTGCTGCAGTGAAGTGTATGCTGAGCTGAGTATCTGTGAGCTGCCAGTTCATTAACACATTATTATCTAAGATAATGCATTCACACCAGGGCAATCAGCCACAGGGTTCAATCATATAACGATGATGGTAATAATATAGACAAAAATCATTGTGCTTTACACAAGTGACCCGGAAAAAAAAAGATACAATCTAAAACATAACATACCTTCATAGGATGCAACAGCTGTTCTTTTATTGGTTTCAGACACAAATCCCATTTATTTCCCACATAGCAACACAGCAGAAGAGAGTAAATGTGAGCATTCAGGCAGACCATTATATACCATTAAACTAATGCTAGCCAACATTCAGACTCATTTGTAACTAAAAAGGGATACTTCAGAAGCTTCAAACGTTAAAAAAGGCTGGCTGCTTCTGTCTCATTTCTTGCTTTTCCATTTCCATGCCCAAATTGCTCACAAGAGATGTGGGACTTGCTAACCAGCTGGTGTCCCATATGGAAGCCTCTTACTCACTGCTACTTTGGCCATGATGTTCAGTGATAACATTTCATTTTTTTTTTTTAAGTAATTTCAAAAGATTAATCACTTAGGATTTGCTTCTGTAGAAGCCTCTCTCATGGAGCAATTCAACAAATCAGCAAACAAGCATTTCAAGACAATTGCATCCTGTACAATGAACCTAATCTCCAAAGAAGATTCTTTCATGCTATAAGCATCCAGGAGTTCCATGATTTCATTCTTGTTTCATTTTTCTTCTATATCTTTTTTTTGAGAATTGTCACACACCTGAATATGTACTGTGATGGGTTGTGGAACTCCAGTTTGTTCAACTGACATGTTGGGGAATGACTATGTGATAATATTAGTTACTGTGCCATCCAGTCATAACTTGCAAAACACTCTGTGTCATTGATAACAGTTGTTTAGTTTTTCATCGTGGTTTAGATGCCATGCTGCCTGAAGAGATTTTCTGAGTTACTATTTCCTTTTTTACCATCTGTAATGATGAGCAACCGTAGCCACGGGAGAGTTATTTACAAGCGGGGGCAGCTGATCGACATTTCAAGAAATCAAATTAAGCCCAGACTGAGACCCCAAATCCCCCCACACGTTGAAGAGGAGACGCCGTGGATGAAAAGTAATAGCAAAGTGGAGAGAGGAGAAAAATCTTTCCCATCACAATGAGGAAGATGAGATCTCTTGCTGATAAGCTGTACGAGCTTGAAGTGCTGATGAGAACAAATCTGGAGTTTTGGTAATGCAGTATAATGTATTTCTCTAAGACGTGGTTTGCAGGAGCACATTCCTGACTCCAACATCTCTTTATCCACCTTTCAGACAATATGGGCAGATTTGAAGAGGAGGGCTTCAGCTTCTTCTACGCAACAGTAGAGTCTGTTCTCCTCTATGGCAGTGAGTGCTGGACCCTGAATTCAACCCTAGAGAAGTCTCTGGATCGGTGCTACCCAAGGATGTTGCGTGCAGTGCTTAACATCAGCGGGAGTACGCATGTAACCAACAAAATCCTTTACGAGGGAATACCAAGGGTGAGCAGCAAAGATTGCTGTAAGGAGAAATGGGACTAGTCATTGCCGAAGGCATCCAGAGCTGCCAGCCAGCAAGCTGGTGCTGTGGGAACCAACACATGGCCATCGATCAAGAGGACGACCAACACTAACATACGTGGACATACTCAAGAAGGATGCAGGAGCCCAGAGCACCAACGAACTGGCGATGACTGGAAGCAATGATGGAAGGCTCGTCTGAGGATGACCTAGAGAAGGAAAAAGCAGTGGTAGTAGAATTGCAGTACACCATCTGTTACAGTACAACAGAAAATGTAATCCAGAATATGCTACTGTGAATCGTCGTTTCTGCAGCCCAGATATTGAACTGATAAGTGTGAGTTTCCATCTTTACTATTTACCGAGGGAATTCACCAGTGTTATTGTCGTGACAGTTTACATCCTGCCATCAGCTGGACCCGACGCTGCATGTGACGTCATCAGCTCTGCTGTTGCTAAGCAACAGGCACAACAACCCAGTGTGTTTCTCTCCTTGTCACGCCTCTCTCAGTTTGTCAACTGCTCCACCAGAGAAAATAAAATGTTGGATTTATTTTATGCAAATATCAGAGATGCATACAGCTCCTCTGCACGACCTGCTCTCTCCAAGGCAGAGCATAATTTGATCTCCCTTTCTCTCCTCAACCTATGAACCCATCGTCCAGAGGCAAACACTGACTAAAAGGACTGTGAGGAGGTGGTCACAGGAAGCTGAAGAAACTCTGTGGCCCTGTTTTCAGGCTACAGACTGGGATGCACTCAGTAAGCCACATGGAGAGGACCTCAATGACTGAGTTTATTAATGACTATTTCAACTTCTGTGTGGACAACACCAGTCCCATCAGAACAGTGAGGTGCTTACCCAATCATAAGCCATACCTGCTATAGCTTTTTGGATGCACTGAATTAGCCTGATTAGCATTTTCCTCCCTCTGTCTGAAAGGGGTATGTGTTGTCCAAACAGATGCCAGAGTGAATCTTCTGCAAGGAGACTCACAAAAGCTGGGAAAATGACATGAAATAACAGGCAGTGGAGGAAATAAGTATGGCATGAATGGAAAGGTCTGTAAATGCATTGAACCCTTAGCCAACAAACTTTTACAACAATCACTAAAGCACTTCCTAGCTTGTATTTAGGAGCTAAAAAACATAATGTTTC
The DNA here is from genome assembly GCA_018398805.1 of Hirundichthys speculiger. Taxonomy (NCBI): domain Eukaryota; kingdom Metazoa; phylum Chordata; class Actinopteri; order Beloniformes; family Exocoetidae; genus Hirundichthys; species Hirundichthys speculiger. The sequence goes on along the minus strand of JAGFBZ010000963.1, from coordinate 871,810 downwards.
AGTGCAACACACATTAAAGCAAGTTTGTGCTAATGACATTAAGAACACATTCTTTTCATTTGTTTTTGCTTGGAACTAATTAACTAAAATCCTTTCTGAAGCTGCATCACTGCCTTTCACATCACATAAATCCAATGAAACATGCAATGTAAAAGAGGTTGTTGTTAGTTTGCAAACTTCAGAGAATAAACAGCCAACCCAGCAGTTTTATAAAGATTTGTAGGCTTTTATTTAGATGCACACCAGAAAGTGGGGCAGTGAAATTTATTTGTGCATCCTTGTAAAAAGGGAGGTGCTGCAAGCAGAAGGTCATGCAGTACTTCAGTGTCTGGCCATTACCATGACAGTGAGTTAATTCAAAGCACTATATTCTGCATTCCTTCCCAACATTTCAGGATGAAACCACTAGTCTTTGTTTCCTCAAAATGTCAACAATGGGAAGACAGCTGGCACCTAATAAACATGAATTTGTCTATCAAAGTTGGTCAAGTTTAATGGGGCACAAAATCACAGTCATGAACTGATTTCACCCCCTGTGAGAAAAACTACTAACGGAGGCTATTTCAGCAAAACAAACAGATTTAAGTCCACAATTTCACAAGTCAAAAATAATAGTTTAACTTGACCTACGTGCCTCCTGTGGGGTATTCACAGGCACCTGCTCTCCATCATATTGACAGGTAATGTACAAAATTGAATGAACTAATTATTTTTATGGGGTGACTGAGACCAAACCAGAGCAACAAAAAAAGGGAAAAACATTCCTAAAAGAATAGTATATTATCATACAAAGATCAAATTCAAATTGCTTTCAAAACCAAAGCAACAACAAAGCCAAAAGATAAACAATCCAGGTTCTACCATATTCATAACCAAAGAAGCTTTTTAATTCTTCTGAGGCAACTCAGCAGAATTATCTGAGACTTCAGCGGGGGACTGTTGTTTATCGTTTGAAAGCTTGGACGTTGGTGTTAAATAGAAAAACACTCTGATCTGACTGGAAAGCAGCCACTGAAGCAACTGCTGAGACAATGAGATGAGCACGGTGGCTCAAAAAGCAGTAGAAATTTCACATCAGCACTTACAGGTATATCAGTGTTTAATTAATTTATTTTAAAAGTTGAAGTGCAGTGTTGAGTCCACAAAGCTTGGATTTCAAAAGTAAAGTACATCATGATAAGATTTCTGCAACGAGTGCTAATCATCCACAAAATAAATTCCTTTTTAATCATCTTCCCTGGAAGAGTGGGAATAAACATTCACTTTGTCCCTGTGGTTTGGGATGCCACACAGTTAACGGTGTTCACACTGTGCCTCTGCTTGTAATTGATGTCCTGAATCATTGACCACTTTCAGGGCCATTAGGAGCTCTTCTGTGTCATTTGTGTGTCCAGCGTCAACCACTCCCATGGTGTGCATCATGCTGTAGTTGAGGTGAGGAGCTGATTAAAGTCTGCCACAGACCAGTGCACTTAGGACACTCAGTTATTTGGGGGATGCAATAAAGAGGATGTTATTACTTTTCTAGCTTCTCTTGTTTGACCTTTTCTGCTATTACTTTCCCCTTCCAACTACATTCATGTGTCTGAGAAAAGGAGTGAAATTAAATGCCTGATGGATTTCAAAGTGTAAAAGGAGTTTTATTTTGGTGGGGAAATGTGTAATAAAACACACACATACAAACACACATAATATATGTATATATATATATATATATATATATATATATATATACATATATATATATGTAGGGGAGAATGGATGGGTTATTGTGAGACACTCGGTAATGTGAGACACCCCCTGTATCTAAGAAACAGGATGCAGCTGTGGTCATTTGAGCGGCTGATTATCAAGGCTCATCCTTTTCACCGTGGCCAGGAAGAGCCTGACTCCGCTGTGTTGTGGTAAGCATGTGTTTTGTACACAAATACATTTTTGGGATGTAAAAGTAAATTTTTTGGGTTTTCACAATAATTAACTCTGGTGCTAGAAGTAATTGATTCAAGCAGACAAACTCATATCATGTATATTGTCAAACTATCTCCTTTTAAAATGATGCGGTGCTGCTAGCCAAAGATTGGCCTGAATTCTGCAGAGAAGTTGTTTTAATAAAAAAGCTGTGGAGGGTTAAAGTGAGACAACTGCCATGGGGAAAAGTAAGACACTGCTTCACTTTTCCCCTGGAGGCAAAGTGAGACAAAAAATAAGCTTTGTTTTCTTTGCGTCTTAAACAGTATGAAAAGTCCATCATGCCAAGGAAATACAACAGGAAGACAACCTGAGGCCGAACCTCCCTTGAACAGATGGAAAGTGCAGCCACTGAGGTCACGGAGAAAAAGAGGTCCTTAAGATGTGTTTCAAAGGAGCGAAATATTGACAATTCGAGCCTCCTTAGATTTATAACAAAGAAGCAGCTGGGCCTGGACTGTGGTACTGTGGGCTGGGACTCAGTAGCCATGGCAAAGAGAATTTTCACAGATGAGATGGAGGAGGAACTCACTAAACACCTGAAAGAAATTGCTGAACAGTCCTATGACTTCTCTTCAGCTAAGTGCCGCACACTGGCCTTTGAGTATGCAGACAAGAACCATGTCCTCATGCCTGCCAATTGGAAGGAGACACAGTCTGCAGGTCAAGAGTGGTTCCGCAGCTTTCTAACACGTCGCCGGCTTTCTGTCCGAACTCCCGAAGCAACATCCCTCTGAAGGGCCACTGCCTTCAATAGAACCACTGTTGGGGAGTTCTATGATAATCTGGCAGTAGTCATGGACAGGTGGGTGAACTGATTGTTCCAATGCATGTGTTTTATTCTCTAAAATTAAGTAATTTAGATTCCCTTTCTCCTTATCTTTAACAGGCATGAACTCCCCCCACACATGATTTTTAATGTGGACGAAACAGGTCTCCATACGGTACAAAGGCCTCACCAGCTGAGATAAAGGCACACACAAGGCTGACATGTGTAACTTGTAATAATGTAATAAACAGGCCGACGGGACCTCCGAGCGAGCAAGGCTAAGAATGGTGCTCCGAAATCGGAAAGGCGATGAAGCCAGCAGCCTCTCATCCACCTCCAGGACACTGCTGGAGCTGTGTATGTAACCTACAGATCAAACATGCCATTAATTCTGAACTTTCTGTCTGTTTCAGGTGGTGACACAAAGAGGGAAAAGTCAAATTGGTTCCATCACATCGGCCGAGAGAGGGGAACTGGTAACTCTGGTCTGTGCTGTGAATGCTGCTGGGGACGCTGAACCTCCGATGCTGGTCTTTCCCAGAGTAAAGTTTAAAGACTGCTTCATGATCAATACACCTCCAGGAGCAAAAGGTAAATCCACCAGAACAGGATGGATGAATGAAGACAGCTGGGCCGAGTTTCTCGGCCACCTGATAAACCACACATACTGAGCACCCCATGCTTCTCATCATGGACAATCTTAAAGCTCACATATCACTCAGGGCAGTAGAACTCGCCAGGAGCAATGGTATCGTTATGATCACTCTCCCACCTCACACATCCCATCGCATGCAGTCTCTGGATGTGGCTGTGTACGGTCCGTTCAAAGCCCAATACAGCCGAGCTCTCGATGGGTGGATGCGATCGAATCCTGGCAAAACAGTCACCATCTACCAGGTTGCAGGACTTGTGAGTCAAGCCTTCATGACAACCGTGACACCACAAAACGTCACTTCTGGGTTTAGGTCCACTGGGATTTTCCCATACAATTGTGACATTTTCCCAGATGAAGCGTTTGAACCATCCATTCCATCAGACCGGCCAAACCCTGAACTACAGCCTGCCGCCGGGGATGATCCACCTAAAGATTATCCTCCCGCTGCAGATAACGCAGCCTCCCATACGAATTCGCCCGCTCCCGCTCCAGCTGACACAGATGCGGGACAAAGAACTAGCCAAGCTGGATATGTCCCTCCACAGGAAATCATCGCACTTCCAAAGTTCACCCCCAGAAAACAAACCAGACGGATGCGCCTGAAGACTGCTATCCTCACCGACACTCCTGAGATGCAGGCACTTGAAAGGGTTTTGAAGAAAGAGGTAGCAGGATGCAGAGAAAGTGCAAAAGAGGGCAGAAAAGGGTCAGCCGATTCAGAGCTTTTGAAAAGACACATAATAGACTGATGAGAAAATGCAAAGGAAGGGCTAAAAATCGGAGCTAATCCAGAGGACGTGAGTGGATATAATCTGAGTTTCCCCTACTGTGGAAGTGGTTATTTTCCTCTAAGTCTAATAAAACATTTTTTGAATGATAATTTGCATTATTTGTGTTTGTTCAGTCACCTCCAAAGTGGTGGAAAAAATATGGAGATAGCTTTACCCCAAGGTGGCTCGTTTTACCCCACACTGGCTCGCTTTACCCCCCTGAAATCTGGGTTTTGTCTTAGTTTACCCCATAGCTGGGGTTAAATGAGACACTTGACCTCTTTTTATAAAAACAATCCTATTTTCACCGTCTTTAGTCCGGCAAACATTCTGATCGTTTCTGTCCTTAGGAAACATCCTAAATTAAAGAAAAATGTGTTAATTTTATAGACACATCAATTTAGCTTGCTTAGGGGGCAGGGGGGAGTAAAGACCGTCTCACATTACCCCACTCTCCCCTTTATATATATGTAAATATCACACCTTCAATCTCTAGCTTAAGGCTCATCATTCTGTCTGACATTCCTAACAAGCTCTTCCTTTAAGATAATTTCAACTCCATTCCTATTTCCATCTGCATGATGATAAAACAGTTTGAACCCTGCTCCTAATCTTCCAGCTTTGCTATCTTTCCACCTAGCCTCCTGAACACATAGAATACCTTCCTCCTCTGCATCATGTCGACCAACTCTCCAGTTTTTCCTGTCATAGTCCCAACATTCAAAGGCCTCGATCGTACACCTCCCGCTAGCCGCTACCTGCTACCCACAAATTTTGAGTTTAGGAACCTCCGCTAACCGCTAATGCAATCTTCCGCTGTAGGTGTGGCAATGGCCGTGTCTCTTGCGCTGCAGACTTGGTATCTTGTGATCGCTGGTTTAGGGTAGCGGGTGGTTAGACCTCACGCTACCCTAAACCCGGGATCGCAAGACACTGAGTTTGCGGAAAGCGCAACCCGCATGTCGGTGCGTAAAAGAGCGCGTCCAAATGGCATAAATGTGCATCCACCTGGTCACATGTGGACGTACACAAACGGCTCTACCTCTTGATTACGCATCACCGTATTACTTGCATACGTTTTTATTTTCTTTAGGTCAGAGGATGTCCGGTCAGCGGTTGTGGTGGATGTGGGAATAGTCACAACCAGACACATCAGTCTGTACAGCTGTGGCATGATCTCATTCAGATGTTTGCTGTGTAGGAAACTAGGAGATCTTTGGGACATTCCTTTCAAAATCCATCATAGCCTACATCACAGTCACATCTGTTTTTTAAACAGGTCAGATCATCAAATAGAGCACCGTGGCTCTGGTGTCAACTGGAAAAGGTTGGATGTGGGAATTTATTTCCGATATGTCTGAAACTGCTGGTGGTCAAGGAGGGACAGGAACATTAATTGTTTGTGATCTTTAAATCGGTTTTGTAACTGGGAGATAAGGTTTTCCAGAACACTGTTGTGGAGTTTCTTGTACTGTGCGTGTATCCCTTCGTGCACTGGCCCTCTCCTTGCGCTCGGTGCACCTGAGATGCGCTCAGTGGTAGAAAGTAGATGTCATCATACCTGTTCCTCTGGCTCAATGGTGTCACAAAACTCTTTCACCCCTGACAGGCAGAACTGGTCATCCAATGATTCATTCTGCAGTATTTTATGAAGCACATCAGTTGCGCCAAGACGCACAGCTGTCCCAGATTCCAAGCACCCCCCCAGCACCTCCCAGCACCCCCTGCTGAGAATATGTTCACCCGGCTCTGCCTGAGCTTGTTTACCGGGAGAGCACCAACTATCTGAGACTTTCAGGTTGCCGATAGGAATTGTCTGTGTAAAAATATTTTTATGTATATATCAGTGCAGAGGAGGAGGAAGGAAGTTGAGGAAGCTCTACAGCAGAGTCCCAGACGAGCTGCGTATGAGAGCTGCTCCGATCTGGATGAAAAGATGCTCCATAGTGGTTTGTGGGTAGCAGGGTAGCGCAACCTGCTCTTAAAGGCAATGGCTACTGACGCACTGATTGGTTTAACAGGTGGAACGTCCTAACCACTCCTATGTATAATATAGCGGTTAGCGCAGGTAAGACAGCGGGTTTAGGGAGGTGGAAGATTGAGTTCTTTGCGGGGGAACACCTCTCCCGCTAACCGCTACCCCTAATAGCGGCTTTAGGAGATTTGGCGGAAGATCGGGCCCAAAGTCCTTACTCTCAGCCCCTCTCTGTTTTCTTTTCCCTTTTTCTCTCTGCCTACAGAAACGTCTTCCTCTTCTCCTTCTTCAACCAACAGTAGCCCAATTTCTATCAGCGCCCTGTGGGTCAACGGCATTGATGGTGGTCATTATCAACCAGGGCTTCAGCAGATCTGGATGAGGTTCATGGGTCTGGTGATTTACATGGTTAGTTTGCCTATCTTGGGACCAGCTCAAAAAGACACTGACTGGTGACCTCCCTTAGGCTGCATTAAATCATAACAAGCATTGCTCCATCCAGTTGTTGACAGGGGGAGGCTTTGTGCACATGCACATAAGGGAGGGGAGCTTGGTAAAATTCATGAGGGTATTTTTTCTCGGGGCACACTTGAGTGAGGGTGAGAAGGCTAGCGCTAGTTCTCCATGTCTTGTTTCACATCAATAAATATGACATCATCTATAAATCCCTCATCCTACCTTTAAAGCAGGACAAAAAAATTAAAAAACAATTTCTACCTTATCATGTTCATCTAAGAACATGTACATTACGTTGGTTTTACAAAACTAACTTTTTCTCTTAGTCGTTTTATCTTCCATCATTACTTTCTTGGGTCTCCTAAAATCCTTTCAGACAGAGGGTAAAACCCACTAATTCAGTGTAAAGGGGGTCTATCTAGGAGCATGGCTTATGACCTACTATGATTAACGGTAATCCTTTTAAATGCAATGAATCTGAATCACAGCAGAGCATTGAAGATGTTGTGTGTCCACATGCTGCAGTAACTTAATTAAACAATAATGGTTGCTGTAAAACACATTACACACACAGACACACACACACACAAAATCACAATACATCGTAGCATTTATTTAGGAATGTGTCAAATTTAGAAAAGAGCTTGCAGGAAATTTGAATAACAATAAAAATTAACGAACTGCTGTCTGTTTGTGCCAAGGAAGACACTTCTCTGCAGGTTAGAGATGCTGATGCAGCGATCTACTGTAAAAGGCTTTACACGTTCTGCAGAAGCATCAGTAGAAGTAAATTGCAAATGATTAGTAAATAGAAATCCTTTATAGTAATAAATTTAACTAAATAATGAAATCAGAGATCACCATTGCTTAAGTGGGCGATAGCCAAAGACACCTTATAAATAATGTCTGCATCTGTTTTACATATTTTTTTTATGAGGGTGGGTAAGGAGATTGTGTGTTTGGTGTATTTGTTAAATAATTGCCTATTTTGACCCTCTTAGACCTCATTATGAAACTGCTTTGTGAGATCATGGTCTGGGTCATAATGGACCCTCCCAGACATCACATACAAAATATAAACATTCTTTATTTTAATCCTATGAAGCAAACACTATTACAGATGAGTCTGTTTGACAGAGGAGCTATAACCTAACCCTGGACTCTAATATGCACTTTGTTGTGATTATGAGCTTTGATATAAATGTGTAACTACACATTGTTTAAAATTGAGAACCCGATGTTTCCTAATATTTTAGGCTGGATGATGCAACCTGCACTGTATTCACAATGCATGTTTAGTATTTGCTCGATGCTTACAATTATGCGTACTGTTTTTGTGTCAGAAGTACAGAGAGGACGACATCTTTTTACAGTTTGCATGCCAATGTGGTGGAAAACACAAGCTTTTCCTTCTAGATTCATATCCAAGTCATTGTGTGCAAAACCAACCAGTGGTACTCTGCTGACACAGCCTGCTCATGCTTGATTGTGCACACTTTCTCCCACATCAAAGTTTTTTTTATTTCTTATCTTTTTTTTCTGTCCATAAAAACCAGGGCATTAGCATACAAACACAGCATATGTTCTGAGTCAACCGGGCTCACAGCAAGAAAAGATTAAAGCATCATGCCTCCATGTGACCATTGTTGCTTTGTGGCATTTATTTAAAATCATCAAGAAGAATATGTAGGGAGGGTGGAGAGCCTGGATACTTCTGTTTATAAACAATCTAGAACACTGAGATTATTTTTCAAAAGAAAAAAGCCTGTAATTTATAATTATCACATATGGTATAGTTCCTCCTTAATAACCAAAACACAGTGAAAAGATGGGCCTATTCTTTAGGCTTCGTGCAGTACATTTGCTAGGACTACTCTATTTTACATCTTTGCACACTTACATTTTTCTGTATAGTTGTTTTTGCATTACAAAAATTAAATACTTTTATAAATAGATAAGCAAATAAAGGGGAACAAAAATATATAACAATAAATCTGGATTTAGTGCGAGATGGAGGTGAGGGGTGCCTCCAGTGCCACATTTCTGTAAGGCAATAGTTTTGAAGTTGAAGGGGGGAAAACACACACACACACACACACAAGAGAAAATAAGAACAAAATTAAGTACTCTGTTCAACAAGACCAAAGGTTGCATTTTGAAGAAATCTGTCTTTTGTGCCCTTCCTCCGTGGTGCAAACAATGAACCAATCTGGAGCAGGCAGCTCTCCATGAACAACGTGAAGCCTGGCCAGAAAAGGGCACAGCTAGAAAACCTACAGCAAAGAAGAGCCAACAGACATCGAAGAAACAGATGGCTGTGACTGTCACACTGCCATGAAAATATTTCACATTCATTCATTCATTTTGTATACCAGCTTCAGTTCTTCACAGGATCACATTGGGGGCTGGCGCCTGTTCCAGCTGTCATCAGGTTCGACCCTGGACTGGTCTCCAGTCCATTACATGACCACACGGAGACAAAAAAACACTATTATATACATTTGACAAACCACACATTACATTCTTAACAGCTACTACTGTTCAAAAAATCCACATGATGCTTTTAAAAGACCTGTCAACAGTTTAGGAGTGGTAGTAGATTCCTGTGGATTCACTTCTCCACGTTTTCACTTCCTCACTGGTTGATGGTGTTGTCACTGTGTCTCAGAGATGACTCTGCCTCGAACAACTTGATATTTTATTCCATTATAAACTTGTTTTTTTTTTCCTCTCGGGGTAAATGTATCTTAATGTGTAAATCAACATTTAGTAAAAATTAAATTGATTTTTTTAAACAATCCTGCAGCTCCCTTTAAGGAGTTTCTATTCCCCAACACTGTTCCAATTCTATCAAAAGGCAGAACACTGCCAGCAGATCATAGCAAACCCTGTATCTCATTCAGTGACAGTTTCTTAACATTCTGTAATAACTGTAAAAACAAAAACTGCTCAAGGCAACTGCTGCTTTGATCAACTTAGCTGCAAGCTATAGTTTATGCAAGGTAAAGCTGTAGGACAGGAAAGGTTTGCTAACAGTTCCAGGTGGGGAAACCACAGGAAATAAACTACCCATCTTGCCAGATTTTCTATTTACCCAAACCCTGCTCTGGTTACTCTTCTTTTTCTGCTTTACTAGATAAACAGTTATCAAACAGCTTTGACATTAATTATTGGACGTGCATGTAAATAGATAATGGGTTGTCCCATCTGATATTACATGACTTTACCTTTACAGCCAATATATCAAATAGTAAGACTGGTAGCTGTCTAAAGATGACATTATATTGTGACTGAACCATATTTGCCCCCTGGTCTGCACTTTCTGTTGCATTCTTGATAAGGAACTGTTTTATAATTGCTTTAAGATGAGTTGTATGTGTGTCAACACAGGAAAAAGCTCTAGTTACACTGATTAAAATGATTCCCTCTTGGATGAGATCTCCTGGAGGGACGTGAAATAGTGTTTTCTGTGAAAATCTTGTTGACACATTGGTGAAACACTTGAGATATCTATCCCTCTTGGCATTTAAGCACAGGTTTTAATTCCTGCACGATGGAGGCACAGTCCATCAGCCCAGCTAATTAAAAATTTCCTGTGAGACTACAAGGTAAGTGCTTGTAAATGTCATACTGTAAATGTTGTACTCTGAAATAAACTGCACGCAGTGGATATTCATCTTTTGTTGTCTTGATCCAGTAACCAAACAAAACATACAGTGCAATTAATCTGCCAAAAAAGAAATGAGACATTTTTGAAAGTTCAAACAGAATTTGAATGCAAACTGCAAACCAACCAGACTTTAGAGGAAAACCTTAAATCTACTTTGACTTATTGTTTTTAATTCAATTCGATTCAATTCAATTTAATTAAATCAAATTCAATTCAATTCAATTCAATTTAATTCAATTCAATTCAATTCAATTTGTATAGCGGCTGTTACAATGTCAATTGTCTCTACGCACTTTACAGAGACCCAGAGCATGACCCCCGTGCAAATATCATTACCTAAAATTATAATATTAAATCCAATCAAGGATAATGGCAAGTAAAAAACTCCCACAGAGGGAGAAAAAAAAAACCTTTAAGCCAAACAGTGGCAAGGAAAAACTCCACTTTAAGAGGAATAAACCTTGAACAGGACCTGGCTCATTTGGGGGGACCTTCCTGCCGAAGGCCAGCCGAGTAAAGAAAGAAAAGAGGGGAGACAGGACAGAGAGAGGGTGTAGGAAAGAGAGAGGAGAGCACACAAATGACTAAATATAACCACCATATAAACATAAACATAAACAGATCATTAAGGGCAGAGTGACCAAGAGTGATGTGCCATGAAAATGTGCAAATGAACAGGTAGTGCAGACTGAGCGTTAATGTAACGCATAGTGTTCTGAGTTCCGTCAATGTGACAGTAGTGTCCGAGACCTCAAATAGATCATTTCTATGCAGGTGTTCTCCTAACTGGCTAGCAACTATTTTTTCCAGAATTTTAGAGATAAATGGAAGGTTGGCTATTGGTCTATAGTTTGCCAAGATGTCCGGATCAAGAGATGGTTTCTTGAGCAAAGGTTTAATGACTGCAACTTTAAAAACCTGTGGTACATATCCTAATTGTAGAGACAGGTTATTCTGATCCAAAATTGATATACCAATAGAGGACATAACATCTTTGAGCAGCTGAGTTGGAATGGGATCCAACAGGCTTGTAGATGGTTTAGCTTTACTGATAGTTGAGGTCAACTCAGAGAGGCCTACAGGAGAAAAACAATCCAGAGTCAAATCAGAAACACAAGAAATCAGCGAAGCTGCAGGGACGTTCACAGCCGTCGACAGTTGGGCCTGGCCAATCTCATCTCTAATTTTGATTATTTTCTCACTAAAAAAGCTTATAAAGTCTTCACTACTGAGAGTAGCAGGAATGCACGGACCAACAGAGTTGTGACTCTTTGTCAGCCTGGCTACAGTGCTGAACAGAAAACGTGGGTTATGTTTGTTCTCTTCTATTAACGAAGAATAATAAGATGTTGTAGCTCTGCGTAGGGCTCTTTTGTAGACTATTAATCTATCTCTCTCTCCAGGCACGATGGGAGTCCACAGATTTACAGGAGTACCACCTCCATCCCATTTTACGTGCATTCTGCTTCAGCATGCGAATATGTGAATTATACCAGGGAGCTGAGCTCCTAAGATAAGAAACCATCTTCCTCAGAGGAGCGACTGCATTCAAGGCTGAATGTAACATATTGGCAGTATTGTTAACAAGGTGATCAATATCTGCCGGAGTAAAATTCAGTAAAATGTATATGTTTCTTTCTTCCAACATGTTTTAAGTTAGATATATGACAGGCAGCCAGACTACATACAAAAACCAATGGAAGGTGTAAAATAAATTATATGGTTTCAAAACTATAGTAGCGAATCCACGTATGAAAACATATGAAATTTTAATTTCAAATTATAATTTTAATGGATATCATTTATTGATTGGACGCTGCATCTAATGAGACTTATCTGATACATCACATCACTGTAGTGTTGTATCTGAGTTAGGGTGACCATATTTTGATTTCTAAAACAGAGGACTTGGCTCTGCCTCAAGATGCGTTAATGATACTTCAAGTTTACTTAAAGATGCTTCTACCTTTAATACATTTGAAGCCTCCTCTGTATAGAAAATCTATAGATATCTCTGTATGTCCAATTATTGTGTCTAAAATAATCTCTCTTTAAGTGTCAATGGTACAAAACTAAAAATGGAAAAAAAATGGTATTTATGTATAAGAAAATCAATCTACAGCAGGGTTTTCCCCTGTATTAAATTTAATCTGTTTTATGATTCATCATCTATGATAACTGTCTGAACAATAAAATAATCACTTACAACTTTCTTTACATTTTTTTCATGATGTCATATTGTAAATATTGATCAGCACACACCTGCAAGAAACAGTAGGCTAACCTGCTGCTATGCTAGTACTAGCCAACTTTGTTTACATGCCTCCCCACAAAGAAGCTCAAGCTACACTTGACATAATTCACCTGCTGTCCTTTAACCACTTGGAGAAGTTGTCCTTCAACTCAATGAACTCTTTCTCCCTCTCTCATTCTCTAATTTAAGCACCTGAGAGCTTCCTTCTCTGCTTGTCCATCGGAAACCTGCAGCTGCTCTCTCTCACTCACACACTGACTCTACAGCGCAGCGCCGCTCTGTAGTACCTGAGTATGGGCGGGGGCGGGGGGGCACTAATCAGTAACGTACTCCATTTTTGGCAGTCATGATCATATCATTTACACACATGTGCAATAGCTGTTATACTCCTATCTACTCCTGTCTACTCCTGTGTGGTCCAGCTTCTCCAACCTGTGCTCCTGAAGGACAAGCTGGACCACACAGGAGTAGACCAGCACCTCACATCCTGGATTATGGACTACCTCACTAACCGTCCACAGTACGTGAGGTCTGGGGACTGTGTGTCCAACACAGTTGTCTGCAGTACAGAGGCCCCCCAGGGAATGGTCCTGGCTCCGTTCCTCTTCACCCTCTACACTGCAGATTTCAGATACAACACACCCACCTGTCACCGCAGAAGTTCTCTGATGACTCTGCCGTCGTCGGTCTCATCACTGATGGGGACGACGGAGAGTACAGAGAACTGATGCAGGACTTTGTAGACTGGTGCCTGAGGAACCACCTCCAGATCAACGCAGGGAAGACCAAAGAGCTGGTGGTGGATTTCCGCAGGCGAGGACATGCCCCTCCAACACCGGTGAACATCCAGGGAAAAGACATCGAGATGGTGACATCTTACAAGTACCTGGGTGTTCACCTGAACAATAAACTGGACAGGACAAATAACACCACTGCACTTTATAAGAAGGGCCAGAGCAGACTCTACCTGCTCAGGAGACTGAGGTCTTTTGGAGTGCAGGGAGCACTGCTAAAGACCTTTTATGACACTGTGGTGGCATCAGCCATCTTCTATGGGGTGGTTTGCTGGGGCAGCAGCATCTCAGTGGTGGAGAGAAAGAGACTGAATAAAATCATTAGGAAGGCCAGCTCCGTCCTGGGATGCCCCCTCGACCCGGTGGAAGTGGTGGGAGAGAGGAGAATGATGGCTAAGCTGTCCTCTCTGATGGACAGTGTCTCCCATCCTCTGAAAGACACCCTGACTGCACTGGAGAAGAGCTCCTTCAGCGACAGACTCCTTCACCCCAGGTGTGTGAAGGAGCGATGTCGCAGGTCCTTCCTCCCTGCTGCTGTGAGACTGTACAATCAGCACCGCTCTCAGTAACCCCCTCCCAATGGACAATGTGACTCATTTCTATTGTGTGCAATATACATATATATATTCATTGACATGTGCAATATACATATACATATTCATTGATGTGCAATAACTTATCTCAGGTGTAGTAATCACTACTAACATATCCCTTGTAAATAAAGTCAGAGTTATTATTTATTATTTATTATATATTCTCTATTGTAGTTATTGTTTGTTTTTATTATTGTTTTATCTTATTTTATTGTTGTCCTTTTCTCTTTTTTATTGCTATTTTCACTTGCTGCTGTAACAATGTAAATTTCCCCATTGTGGGACAAATAAAGGAATATCTTATCTTATATTATCTTATCTTATCTTATCTTATATAGCTATAGAAAATGCACACTTTATATAATTTTTACCCCCATACCATCGCCTTGGCGCCGCCTGTTTTTGGAGACAAAAAAAGAACCATCGAGACTGTTATCAGTAACCAGTTCAAAAGTCAGGCTCTGTGACTCTATGGCACTGTATCACTTCCCTTGGTTATTTACATTTCTTTCATGGCTGCATTAATGCAGACATTTTGAAGTGACATATTGTCTTTAAGACCACATATTTCCCAGAGACAGCCATGCATTGTTCAACAAGACAATGCAAAACATTCAGCACAAATTACCAAGGCATGGCAGAAAAATAAGAAAGAACACATACTGCTTGAAAATTCAGTGACAGTTCTATTGTTGGTTTAATCATGTTTTTCAATCATTATGGTTCACATCTTTATGGCAGGAAACTTATTACACCACTGTACCTTTCTTCATTACATCAATGGTACATCTTATGCTCAACAGTATATCTCACAGTCCTGTTTGAGAGGACAAAGAGTGAGTTAACAGCTACCATCTGGGAACAGATTAAAAGACCTGAAGTAATGATTTAGTGTTTACATTTGTTTAATCTGCACACACTGCAGAGTCAACAGACAGTCCATGTAGGTACTGAAAGCAGGCAGTGGTGACAGAGTTAACGCTGTTAATGCCGCATCCTCTGAGGTGATGTCGTACAGCCAGAGGTTTAGTGTTTTGAACATATGATTCCAGCTTTTAGCTTTTTTGACTTTGCCCCAGACTGCTGGTGTTATAACAATGT
This sequence comes from Hirundichthys speculiger, assembly GCA_018398805.1. Classification (NCBI taxonomy): domain Eukaryota; kingdom Metazoa; phylum Chordata; class Actinopteri; order Beloniformes; family Exocoetidae; genus Hirundichthys; species Hirundichthys speculiger. The sequence continues at coordinate 856,805 of JAGFBZ010000963.1, read as the reverse complement.
TCTCCTGAGTTTGAATGTTTATCTTTTTCTATTTTATATTTTTTGTGTATGAATATTCTTTGAGTGATGTATATTAGCTTTTATTGTTGGTATACTGATTATTGACTAATTTTCAAACAATCTGCAATTATCTGCCTCGTGCAGATAATTGACCTCATAATCACATGACATGGAAAATAAATATTAACGTTTTCTCCCTTAAGAGATCAAACATTTGGCTACATAGAATACTCTGATCGTCTGCAAACTGATGACTGCACATGTTTCAGACAGGAATTACATTGAATTATTATCTTATTTATGTGATGCAGCTCAGGAAGTGCCTTGTTGGAAATGAAGCATGTGTAGAGTCCAGTGTCTGTAGGATAAAATTATCCTGCACCACAGCTTCTACACATTTCAGCCTAATTTCTACAAGTCGGATACACTTCACATTATTATTGCTGACTTCTTTCTTACTACAACAATCCATGGTGTATAGATTTGTTTTCATTTTTTTTCAGCCAAGCTTCTAAGGCAGCCTGTCTTTTGGATTACCTTTGCACTTCTTTAAGGTATGAAAGTTCGCTTTCAGAGCAATAAAGGTTTCTGCAACATCTGCATATTCCATTCCAGCTGAGAGAGTGTATTTACTTTGCCATTATTATATAAATAGATTATTGCTGTTTGTAACACAGCAAAAGTTGTCAAATCCATTTACACTTACAGCTGTATGACCACACCACTATACCATAATATCAGTACAAGGAGATATTCGTTTTACCAAATGTTTACCGATACTCTGGCCTCTCTGGATGAGCCAGTGCCAAACTAGACAGACAGTCAACACAACAGATCCTGCAAACACTTGAATATTGCAAACTTTGATTTCTTAACTGACCCCTTTTCATTGAATCTATTCTTTTTTTAAAATTTCAACTCAAACTTTGACAAAATATCTAAACAAAACATGTTTCATTATTGTCCGTGGTACATGTAGTTATTTGCTTTCACTCATTGATAAACATACAGTAAACATACAGTAGATTCTCAAACTGAATACTAATTATAACACACAGTGGCGGTTCTAACCTAAGGTGCCCTGTCATTCAGCAGCCCAAACCCCACCAAACCTTTGAAGAAAAGACAATTAATGTCAATGTCAGCAGTAACACTAGTAGTCGTGACGAACTGCCAAGTTCTAGTTCAGCTGTCAGTATTGTGGCCCCTCCAAAAAAAAAGTTGTAGGTTGATATGTGTAGCTCTCATATTGCTGAAGCACAAGCTTCTGGACTGCCTGAAAGCAGTTGTCATGATCTGGGGCAGCCATGACAGCCATTTTGGGTATTTCTTTATGTGTTAAGTTGACGTCAATCCCTATCTTTCGTGTTACCTGTTTCCTGTTTTACTTTGAAGGTCTGTCTGGTCCTCATTGTTTTCTGCTTTGCTTCCTCCCCCTTGTTATCTTGATCGTCCACACCTGCCTCTTGTTTGTCCCTCTGTCTATTTAAGACTTGTCATCTCCCCTGTCTGTGCTGGTCCATTGTTTCATGTTCTGTAGGTCTCCTTTCCATGCACTGTAAGTCTTTTTTTTTTGTTCCCTGTGAGTGTTTTACTGTTTTTTGATTCTTCAATGCTTGTTTTTGATTACTTTTGTGACTTTTTTTTGTTTTCTTGGTCTTTTGGTTTTTGTTCCGCAAAATAAATACTTTATTTTTTTGAAACTCCTGCGCCTGGGTCCTCCATTCTGCCTCAAATCCTGACAGCGGTGTTCAGTCTTTAGTTTGTTAAATGGAAGAGGTTGTCAATGGAGCCTATAGTGAACCGGAGGGTGCTGTACTTGCATCAGTTTCATCCGAGATTTCTGAAGGAACCCTAAGTAAAATCAAGGACTGTTTTCAGAATGTTGATAATCCTTTCTCAGACCTCAATACGGAAACAAAACGGGAAATATATTTTCAGGAAAAATGGAAAATAGTGAAACCAGTGGAGCATGTTCTTGGTGTGCACTTTGACGTGTCTAGAGACAGAACCACAGGCACATTCAAGTCAATGATAAATCCACTTATGTTCCAATTTTAGAAACTTTTGAGTCCATGTTCACCAACCAGGAACTGTGCAATTGCTTTCAGCAGGTGAAGGTTCATCAAGATGGGATTTACAAAGACATTAATGATGGTTCATACTTTAGAAATCATCCATTATTCTCACAACAAGAACATTCACTCCAAATCCAACTGTATTATGACGACTTTGAAATGGCCAATCCACTTGGATCCAAAAAAGGAATACTCAAGCTTAGCTGTATTTATTTTACGTTAAGAAATTTGCCACCCAAGCTCAATTCCATATTGATGAAAATTCATGTTTTTGCACTGTTTCACTCTGAGGATTTAAAGAAATATGGTTTTGGTCCAATCTTACCTCTTCTGAATTATTTAAAGATTTTTGTAAACTGAAGGAATCCACGTGCCCTTTACTGACAATCCTCTTAGGGGGACCGTTATTCAGGTTACTGGTGATAATTTAGCTATACATGGCCTTTTTTGAAATGGTTGAGTCGTTCAGCGCAACCCACTGTTGCCGATTTTAACTGATAAGGCTAGTTTGCAGTCTGTATTTTCTGACTTACTTTTGGCCTTATGATCGTCAGTTTTCCTCTGCCAATGACGACATGATTTATATTGTTCCATACTGCAGTTTTGTATGAATTTATTTTTTTCAAATGATGGATTCAATACAAACGTTGGCATGTACATTTTTGTGCTTGTGTTTTCATGTGGGCTGGGTGAGACTGGTGGGGGTGTAGCACCACACATTTCTTCATAACACCAACTTTTAGTTGGATCAGCACTCTTTGTTGTTAAATCTAACACTGACTTTTAGTTGGTTCAACGCCCTTTTTTGTCAAAAAGAGAAATCAAATAACACTTCAAAGTGTGAAACCCACACTACACTGGTGTTGGTGTTAAGGGACAAGTGTTACAGTTTACTCTGTAATTTAACATCAACACTAGTGTAGTGTGGATTCCACACTTTTAAGTGTTATGTGGTGTGTCTTTTTAACAACGTGTAGTGTGAACTCAACTAAAACTGAGTGTTAAAATGTTAATACTTTCAAAAGTGTTAATTTAACACTGGAAAATGTGGTCACATATACACACTTTGTGTTAAATTTAATAACATTATTTTTGCTCTGTATTAAAGCTAAATGATGGAATTTTTGTGACTACGCACGGTATCCTAGCATTCAGGGAAGAGTCCTGGTCCTTTTACACAAGAGCGTAAAAAAACAAGATTTTTTTTTTTCTTTTCATGGTTTTAAAAAATTACTTTTTCACATTGCAACTCTCTGTGATTCTGGTAACTGGCCGTTTTCTAGCCGTAATGATGAAATACCGGTTGCTACCTTGTCGTCATACCAGAAGTGGGTGTAGACTCGTTTGTCAGATTTTCGGCCAAAAAGGGGGATGCAGTTTGTCATCTGTGCCAACAATGGCTGAGCCTTTGATTTCTCATAAAAAGGGCAGATATTAGCGCAGGGGTTCATTTCATTTCATTTACTAATAAACGGCTAAATCATGGCGGTACCTCAAGTGAAACAGCCAAAGAAGCAAGTTTCTGGTTAGAGCAGTTTTACATCAGAAAGTCCTCATTTGCATGCTACACATGTAAGAACACCATATGCATACTGCGACTGTGGTCCAAATAGCATACTTCATAAAAAAATATTAAAAACAGTGCACTGTTTCCATGTTAGCAATATTAGTTAGCAAATTAACTGACCACACAACTTAGCACCATGTCAACACAACCAATCATATAAAGCAAAAGAAACAGAAAAAAAAAACACTGAGACCTGTTGGTGTATGTTAAAAGATTATCTTTTTTTTTTTTTTGGACAAAAACAGCAGGCCACAGAAGCCCTATGAGTAAAATATAATTCAACTTATCTACAATTTCTATCTTCCAAAGTGATCACATGATCTGTCTTACTTAGAAGAAATATTATAATCTCCATGACAATAATGTTAAGAGTCAGAGAATTTAAAAAATAAACAAAGGGATAAAATATCATTGATCTAACTTAACTAAAATGTTTAGTTTCTATTCATTTGCACACAATAGGAGGAATGGAAGCATACTTTTAATATTAGATTTATGTACAGGGCCACAATGCAGAAATACTACAAATTCTGTATCTGGTCCCACACTAAACCAAAATGAGTATCTTAAACTTTTTTTTTCTGGGAACGTGACGTTGATCTTAAGATTGCATTCACACATTTTGTTTTTAAAGCTGTGCACACTGTTCGTTCAGATATTTTAGCAATTATTTACTGCCCTCTGTCTATCACTTTGTACCTCCTGTGAAGCTGCCATCTGTAAATCTGTCTGTTGTCTTTCTCTAGTTAATGATTAAACCCCCCAACCTTTGTTGATGAAAATTACACATTTGTACTTGTTTTTAATTTAATTATATTTTATTCTTTGCATGAAGATAAACCCTTTATGTGTGTAGAAGATGATAATTTACTTCTCACGTGATGTTCCAGGATCTGAGAACATGCAAATTATCCCCATTATACAAACAGAAGGTGCCTTTTTAGTTTTGTTGCTGCAGCCACAGTCCAAAAAACATACATGTTGACTTGACTGATGTTGGACTGTCTGTAGTGAACCAGTTTGAGTAACTGTGAGCATAAATGGTTCCTTGTCATGTTAGTCTCTGTGAGGTCCTGTGATGGACTGGCAGTCTCTCCAGGATGTAGCCCCCTTCTGGTACGATGACAGCTTGAAAAGGCTCTAGCCGTCATGTGAGCCTGAACAGGAAGAAGCAGGTACAGATTCTACATGTGTGGATAAAAACAAAAAACAAAACAAAACAAGATAAAAAAAAAAAACCTCTTGACTGATTTTAAGGGTGTCAGTTCTCGACTGCCTTTGCCACCCAGTCTCACATCCCAATCCATGTTTTTCTTCAGTGTCAAAATATAGTAACATATCAGTAAAGGCTTTCAACCTGTAAAAATCACAGCATTCTATTTTTCCTGTTCTTTTGTGTTGTATATTTTGTGTGACAAAATACTAAGTGACAGCACACACACCTTTTACTGTACCTTTTGAAGAGGGTAGCACAGACCTATTATCTGGATTTAAAAACAGAGACATCCCACAATGAAAGTGGGATGAAATGAGGATGTTTACTTTGCTAAACTTGTCATATGTATTGCCTATGTGTGACTTCGGCCCATTCTTTCACACAAATAGTCTTCAGATCTTGAGGGCTCTGTGAGCCTCCTCACTACTTTTCCCCATAGATCTTCAATTGGATTCAAGTCATTCTTGCAGCTTAACTTTCTGTCTCGGAATCCACTTGAGAGTTTCCTCGGCTGTGTGTTTGGGATCATTGTCTTGCTAAAATGTCCACCATCATTTCATCTTCATCATCCTGGTAGATGGCAGCAGATTTTTATCAAGAAACTGTCATACGTTTTTTCCATTCATCCCTCCTTCAATTTCCTGAACTTTGCCAGTACTGTATGCAGGGAAACACCCCCACGCCATGCAGTTTCTACCAACAGACCTCACTGTTGGTACAGTGTTTTTCTGGGTGATGTGCAGTACCATTTGCCCTCCATACATGGTAGGGCTGGGCGATTTTATCGATTCTGCAATATATATCGATATTTTATTTCCCCAGAGAGTATCGATTTTTCAGCCGCGGGTATCGATATTCTAAGCTCCCTTCAAAACCCCCGTGTCCCACACGGGTGCTCTTCCTGCAAAGTCCAGGAAGAGCCATTAAGTCCTCCAGCCGCTGGTGTTGCTGTAAAGCATTTCTAACCAGTTATCCAGAAGCCAGCGTCTCTCTCTTCCAGCTAGAGCTGAGCCAGTCAGGAGAATGGCGGCGAGTATAAATCCAGTGCTTGCGTGCTTAAAAGCAGATGTGTGGGAGCAGTTCAGGTTTAAAAAGAAAAAGGAAAGCAAAGATTTAGACAAAAAATTGGAGGTTTGCAAGCTGTGTCACACAAACCTGAAGTATTCTGGAAATACCACCAACCTGCGAGCCCACCTGAAAATCACCACCCGGACAAGGTAAGGACAAGCTAACTGAGAGCTAGCCAAACTGTATTTGTCAGGATTTGAGACCGTATTCAATGGTGGAAAACGCCGGCTTTAAAGGCTGTGTACACTCTCGCGGCATGTGTCGCAGTTATCTTGTCGCTGGTATGCCGCAGTTACTTTTGATTTATGCTCAATAGTGAAGCACGTCTCCGCTATGTTATTCCACGCCACAGTGCAAGAGGGACAATCACAAACTAGCCAAACTTACTAAACGTATCTCTTGCGTTTTTCCACTTCCTCACCGTCTCGGCCGTATCCAGACCCACATTCATCGCAATCTCCCTCCATGAATTACTAGAATATGTGCTGTCTTTGTAGTGTGGAGAGCGAGAATCATACAGATGTGGGTACTTCCTCATTTCTTCGATGACGCGCTCTTTAGAATTGACCAATCAGAGGTCTCCTTTCTCTCCTCTCTGCGTCGCTGTCTGCGGTCACCTACCTTTCAGTTCACTTAATTTAAACAAAGTTATTGGAACACTCACAAGATGTCACCAAAATCACTTTGTCCCATTAAAATCTTTCAGAAAATGATGTAAATGTATCTTCAGACAACTATCGATATATATCGTATCGTGAGATTAGTGTATCGCTACAGCCCTAATACATGGCGTGTATTATGTTATCCAAAAGGTTCAATTTTGGTCCCATCTAACAAACATTATATTCTCCCAGTATGTCACAGGCTTGTCCAAATGTTATGCAGCAAATTGAGAACAACCTTCAACAAGCTTTTTCTTCATCACTGAAGTCTTGTGTGATGAGTGTGCATACAGACCAATGATTGAGTGGTTGAGTGCTTATTATCCTCTTTGAAACAAATGTATGAGCTATTTCCAGGTCTTTCTGAAGCTTGCCACAAGTGGTCCTTGGCTCTTGGACAACTCTCCTGATAATTCTTTTCACTCCTTTGTCAGAAATCTTGCAAGGAGCACCTGGTCATGGTCAGTTGATGGGGAAATTAGGTTCTTTCCACTTTTGGATTATGCTCCCAGATGTCCTCTCTGAAAATACACTGAAAATAGATTACCCTTCTCTGAGAGGGTGCACCGGAGACCGGCCTATATTTGATATCAATTCCTCTTGACCTTACCTTTTGCAATAAATTGAACCCTTAGATTATCAATGGAAATCTCATCAGTGTCTGATTGTAGAGAAAATAAAAGTAGAATAATAGAGTAAGAATAATAATTTCAAGTAGGTTTTTGTCTGAAAAGGTGGTTAAACATGTAGAACCTTTGTAAGATCGAAAGCTCACATTTAATGTGATAGACTTTCACAGAGTTAAAGATTTTCAGTTGCTGTAACATTTGAAAATATTTCTTTAACGTGGCAAAAAAAATGAGCATGTTCAATTTGGCACACATGAAACAAAACAAGAAAAAGTGGTTGGCTCAAGTATTAATATATGAAGCTCGTCTGGTGGCAGTAACTAAAACAGCCACATGCTGCTGTTCTGCTGTCGGTGAAAGTGGATATTTATCGCATGCACATAAGGTCAGCCTGTTGGCCTACAGCTCTGATGACTGAGCTTATTTTACTTCAGGGTTTACAGTTTGGAATGATAACGAAATACAATACTGAAGGCAGATTAAAAACTATAATAAGAATATTATAAAAAAAGATATGGGTAGAAAAAAAATAGCTTGGAGCTTTTTTAGTGGTAATTTTTGAATCCTAAAAGCTTTAACGAGAAGAAATGACCTTGAAGCAGTCAACATTTTTTCTAAATTTTCACTCTTATTTTAGATGAGCATCTATTATTCCCTGCTTCTATATGTTTTGCTTCAATAACAAATTCTATTGGGTCTGTTCAACTGCAGCATGTAGTTACCACCTTTATTTATTTTTCATTTGTCTTTTCCTAAAGCAAATCATTAGAACCACAAATCTGGTTGTGATTTGCCACTTGCTAAAACATATTTTATTTTCTCTGTTTGTGAGAGAGAGAGAGAGACAGAATGCAGCCCAAGAGAGTTTCCTACTTGCTTGTTATTTCCAGTCATGTGTAGTTCAATATTCCGATCATTAGACATTATGCTACTTTGCTCTGCAGAGTGGGGACTGCACACAAAGCAGGAAGCGTCTAAACCTGCTATGGGATTAAGAGCAAGCTTTGCATAGCTAAACAGTGGGATCCCTTGATGCTGACAGTCTTTTCAGCATGCCAGCCTCATGAATCAATACCAACATCAACTGTGACAGCTATAGATTTAACAACTTTGCCTGGTTCTCAGAAAAGAAAGTTGACTTTAGTGTAGCTGTCTTACTTTCCTCTTAAGTGCTTCACCCCAGCGAGACACTATTGACTGTATCGACTCAGGTTGAATTGGAATTACTATTCTTTCCCAGATCTTCACTCTCTGCTGCTCTTTGAAATCATCAGGCTTTTTTTTTTTTTTTTTTTTTAAGAACTTGCAGCTTCTTTCCTGAGGCTCTTCTGTTAAATTATAAACATGTTATCAGCTGGAAATCTCTTTCACACGCGCTCTCTCCCCAAACTTTTAATAAATATAAAGTGAAGAAACAGAGTCCAGCAGAAGGAAAGGTATGAGAGTGGGAAGAGATTGTGAGAGCTGCTTGTAGAATTTTAAAGATCCATTATCTCAAACTGGCCTGATTTAATAACCACTGGCGGAGAACTGGAGTATTAGATCCATCTTTCCGTTAATGAAAACTTCACCTAAATTATGTCGTTTTCAACTCAGTCTTCCTCCTGTTCCACATGATACACCCTGAATAATGAGAAGTAAATCATTTTGTATGAGGCACGAAGATGTCCACATCTGAGAAAAATGACTTTTTTTTTTTTTTTTGCTGATTCAGCCGAGTTGATGCAGAGCTGATTTTATAAGGATGTGTTTTTCCATGTGTCTGTGTCAGCAGATTTGGAAAGCATAAAATAATTGCTCCAATATTTCATGATTGCCTGTGAGGGAACGTACCCCCCCCCCCCACCCCCCCATTACTGACAAATTGTGCATCCCATGAAACATGTAAATCATACAAATGACAACAAGCAGTTCCTCCTGTACTGTCACATATTTTTTTGTCTCTTCTTCAGCCTTTAAATATATAAAATTACTGCAAAGGAGTGTCCGATACACTGCTTTACTCACCTCAAATTAAAGTGAAAATACATAAAAGCTGATATTCCTGCAGAGGAGCATCTCAGGCTCTTAGAAATGGAAATGAAAAACCTCACTCGGAGTCCTTGAGCTACTCACAAAGTCATTCTCTGAAAAAGCCTGGTTTTATCATTTTCATTTTGAGAGCTGAAGAGGCTAAAAAAAAATCAAAACAAAAAACACAAAACCAAAAAAAAAAAAAGAGAGCTAAAGTTTATTCAGTAGAGGAAAATATCAGTTTGTCCACTATGGAGTGGCTGGGTGGGATTGTTGCGCATCTGTGTCATACCATGGTCTGTTCTCTGTTTATATACTATATATCAGTACACATAACTAGCAGACATTACAAACATACCCCTTCATATTCACTTACCTCTACTGTCAGATGTCTCCATCCATTACACACAACTCCTGGTCCAGAACCCGCATCAGTAATCTCACAACGGAATTTACCCACAATACTTAACATGGCTATCCTAAATATAAGGTCATTGTCATACAATATGTTTATTATTAATGATATGATTTTAGACAATAACATTGACTGTCTCTTTTTAACCGAAACCTGGCTTGGCACCGATGCACCAATTATTCTTACCAAGGGTTCCCCCCTAAATTTTAATTTTTTATTTTCCACAAGAGGAGGTAAGAAAGGTGGTGGAACAGCTTAAATTGCTCAAAAATCCATATCGACACAAATAATCTCACTCACAAATTTTCTCTCATATAAGATATATATATATATATATATATATATATATATATATATAAAGTGTGTGTACGCGGCGTATCAACTATATAGTATATAACACCATTTGTCGCGGGTAGACGAGACGACAGATGTCAGTAACGCGGCGCAGCTGATGTTTTTAAAATACTGCAGAACGAATCATTGGATGAGCTGTTTTTCTTCACAGTGGTGAAAGAGTTTTTTGACACTATTGCGCAGAGATTGCACATCTTGGGTGCTCCGAGCGCAAGGAGAGGGCCAGCGCACGGAGGGTTACGCGCACAGTTCAAGAAGCTCCACAACAGTGTTCTGGAAAACCTTATCTGCCAGATACAGAACCAATTTATAGATCAGGAACAATTAATGTTCCTGTCCCTCCTCGACCACCAGCAGTTTCAGAAATATCGGAAATAAATCCCCCCATCCAACCCTGGCCGTGACTATTCCCACATCCAGCGCAACTGCTGACCAGACATCCTCTGACCTCAAGAGAATAAAAACGTATGCAAGTAATACGGTGATGCGTAATCTCTGAATTACGCAGCACCCTCTTCTTGTTATATTGCGTTTTTTTATTGTTGGCTTGTATGATTATAGCGTCATGGTGGTTTAAGTAGTTAAACCCGCACTGGCCCAGGTAACAAATACACGACCCGCCACTGAATAAAACTGTAATAAACATTAAACCATACCACGAAATTTAGAGTAAATTAAAAAAAAATTTTTCCTACCACATTTTATTTCCCTTGTTTTCAGTGGTTTTTTTTTGTTTGTTTGTTTGTTTTACATTTTTTTAGGTGCTGCAGCCCCACCAACAAGGGGTGCTACAGCCCCCCCCAGCACCCCTACTTCCCGCGGTACGGCTTGTTTATATAAAAAAAAATGCTGCAAATAACCTGTAATTGGTTATAATTGTAAATGGTGTAAATATGTGAATAGTTTGCTATGTTTGCTGTGTTGTAAAAGGTATTTATGACTTTTATCCTAGGTATCTGGAAATGGTTATCTAAGTGTCCTTTTGGAGTCTCCAAATGGACATTTTTGGAAATGCCTAGACATATTCTTCCAAAAACATGTGTAAAATACTCATTTTTTTGTGGTATTGTTATCAAATTTGAACTTGCACTAAGGCTTCATGCTGTGGTCCCATTGTGTTTTCCAGCTAATAAGTCACAGCTGCACTCATTTGCAGACAAAAAATTCAGGCGGAAAAAAAAACAACCTCTATTTCAGTGTGTTCAAACTTAGATTACTCAATGCGAGTAGCACTTACAGTGATTCTGACAGTTGGGGGAAAACTTCAGAGTGTTACCTTTCAAAAGAGACCAAAACCATCCATGTGCTACAAACGGTTCAAGAACAGCTTTCAATTTACTTTGGGTATGCCTTGGATAAGCATTTTAGGCAAATTTTACAAGAGTGGTAATTCTTTGTTGGTGACTCCTGCCTCCTGCATTTGGGTCCTAACCCTAGAAACCAAACAGCTGTAATTAATTGGATTGTAATTAACTTGTTTTATTATGTTCAGTGCCTGTTGTAACTTTTGTTGTGAATTGGCTTTTACATTATATATATATATATATATATATATATATATATATATATATATATATATATATATATATATATATATATATATATATATATATATATATAATTACCAAAAAAGAAACTAAATTGACTCTCCCATGATCCCCTGAATGCAATGGTAGGCTCCTTCATTTTAATTTGCAAAGGCAATCTTAAATAATAAATAAAGGTAAATCTTTGGATTTTAAGAGATTTTATTAAAAACATTTCAAGAATGGTGTCTGCAATGCTCATGAAAGTCCCAATTACCTTTCATTTTAATTTGTGATAATTATCGTACCAAATTTAAGTTATGAAAACTGAGTTTGAAATTTTCTGTTTAATTTAAGTTGCATGAATTTGTGCAAATGATCCATCGTAAAATGTCATATTTATTTATTTAAATTAAGTAAATTTATTTACCTTTATTTACAATAGAACTCTAATGAGATTCATCTACCAGAGAAGCAGAAATGTGCTAAAAGCCTTGTAATCGTAGTATTAATACCCTTTAAACGAGGATAATGAAAACCAAACTACAACTGCATGATACTGCTATTAATTTATTTTTAAGTAAGTATTTTAAGTAAATTACTACATTACTAATACATTACTAATATTATAGAGTGCATTTTATAGTTAAGCATAAATGTGAATATTTTCCGGGGTTCTTGTATCATCAGAAAGCTGAGTCTTTACAAAGTCAAAATGAAATGTGGCTTTCGATTTATCTAGAAACCTGCTTTGGGCTGTCTTCTTTACCTGCCAGTAAAGTGAGCCTGCTCTTAGGATTACATGAAGAGGGTCTCAGTCTGTAATGGGTTTAGAAGACATCTTAACACTGTAGCCTACAGCTGCATCTCAGACTTGGAACATCTCATCAAAAACATCCAGTTGTGTTTAACCCTGTGACCTGCTTCTCTGAGATGAAGCTGCTCTGTGTCTCCTTATAAAGGAAAGACATATAGCACTCACAAGAAATAAGAAATTTGTCATCCAAGATTCATCCTGAGGGAGCTTTTCTTGCACATTTGTTTTTTTCACCTGCTGGAAAGTTACAAGCCTGAACTGTTCACTTTTTCATTCTGCTAGTTGAACACAGAGGTTTCTTCACTGCAATAAATTGAATGAAATGAAAGTGACAGACCCTTGATACTGATAATGAAGGACAATATAGCTATATCAAACTCTGCTTTTATGGCTATTCTTGGGTCACCTTCCTCATATCAATGAATCAGTTTTCTTAAAAAGAAATTTTGTCATCTCCACTGCCAGAATTTTTTCTGTATTTGCCTTCAAATCCTGTGATGAAATCAGAAGAAATGTTTATAAGAATTTGGCTCCCTGTTTGGGATCAGTTAACTTTTAAGGCAGCCATTCCCAAACCTTAGAACACCAAGTCCTAATTTAAAATGTGAAAAATTTCTGCGGCCCATGCAAAACTTTAAACACTATTTTGATCAACATACAAGACTAAAAGCTACATTCCAAAATTACTGTAAGAGGTCAACAAATAAGGTGACACTTGTCACTTGTCAAGTTAAGATGACAGTAGAATAACACTCGATTGGTTTGTTTTATCATTTCTATATATTTTTTGTAAAATCATGTAATAAATATTTTACAGTGAAAAATATGTTTTAAATATCAAGGATTTAAAACATATTTCTTTATTTTTAATGACCTGTCGCAGCCCACCTGCAGTACCACGACGGCCCACCATGGGCTTTGGGAATCACTGTTTTAAGGGATAATCCAACATTATGGGAATTAGCTTGGTTTGACATTGTACCAAACCCGTGCCCTTTGGGATTCCACCTCAGCAAAGCCAACAGCATGCACCAGTATGCTGTTGGCTGCCAGTACAGTAATATATAAGTTTTTTTTTTTCTTTTTTAAATTTTTGTATGGCAGTAGGTTGATTTTCAGATGTCTTGCTTTTTTCCCCAGTCCAAGCATGCTACTCCTAAATAGAGAGACAGATAATGAGTGATTGGGAGGAGCTGTGACCATCTGCCCCTCTTAGGCTCTGTTCCCTGAGCCATCACTCTACATCTCTTGAGCAGCAACCACAACCCACCACCGCAGATATTGACATTTGTGCTAGGTTGGGGCAGTGGTTATCAATTATTTTCTGCTGCGCCCCCCCTAGGAAGGAGAAAACATTTCATGCCCCCAACCATCCTCCACCTTGACTATAAATAGTATTTACCAGGTCATTTCCTAGTAATAACAGGTAAAAGGATGTATTTACTATTAACCAAGAAATAAAATGTAATTACTAGGTACTTTCCCCATATAATTACCCAGTATTACCATGTAAATACCCAGTATTTGCAATATATATTTCTGTCTTCTGCCAGGCATTTACCCAATTATTACCTGGTAGATATGCAGTAATTGTATATTGTAGATTTTAAATACGGTGGTTAAAAAAAATACCTGATATTTATCTGGTAAATACCAGCAATTTACCTGATATTTACTAGATATAATAATAATTACCTGGTAGATATCCTGCAATTGCATATTATAGTCTATAAACCCACTGAATGTGTGTTTATGTGACTTTGTTAGGGTGATAACAACTGAGATATTTACCTGTTAATTACCCAGTAATTACTCAGGAAATGATCACAATGACCGCAGTCCTTGCAGTGGTGTTCCTGTCCACTTCAAGTTCTTTACAGGTGTTTTGCCTGAAGACTTTTAGGACCACTTTGTAATGGTGGACAACGTCCTCTGGGCTCAGAACTACAAAACAGATCATCAAAAGAAAATATAAATTAACACTGTGTAATAATTACAAATATATTTATAATTCTGACATGACATGAAGATCAGGGGTTAAACCAGTCATCTTGTGTCTGCAGTGCAGTACTCTTCTTCACTCCATGGTTAAATTGATGTCGGCGTTTTACCTATTGTTAAAGTAAAATACACAAAGTTTGTAACTCTAGTCTAGAGAGGTCATGGTGACATCATTGGTTAAAAGTAACTAATATTAAAGTAACTAAAACAAATACTTTTTCTTTTACTTAAGTATTTTGCTAACACCAGTAATTTTACTTGTAATTGAGTAATATTTTAGCAATGTAACAGTACTTGTACTTGAGTACAGATTTTCAGTACTCTTTCCACCACTGCGGGCTTGAGCCTCAGAGTCCGAGTCCCACTCTCATTGTGAATATTTTGGATAAACATTTAGCAGTGAAGGAAAGTAAATAAGTCCTGTGAGGCGCTGGGGCAAAGTCAATCCAAGAAATCACACGTTCATCCATCCCATCATGTACAGTGGCTGAATGGCTATATTAGGCACCAACCTAACTATAACCAGTCACCCCTCACTGACTCCAAAACTCTCCCATCCTTGTTGCTAATATGTAGTTGTCCTCTTTTTTGGCTCAGTTTGTCACAGGGTTTGAGCAGAAGACATGTGGATATGCAAGAGGATGAAGTATGTGGGAGCAGCAAATCACTGATTAGGGTGACTGCACTTTTATGTGAAATTTGCTGTGCAGCAGTGAGATGACTGGAGAGAAGAAGGGAAATGTGAATGGAGAGAGAAGAACTTTTATAGCCATAGATGAGAGCAAGTTCAAACACAAAAGAAAGGTAAGCGTGTATTTTGTTCATAAAACGTCAATTTCTGTTTTGTGTTGTACAGTGCAGTATTAGGTAGCTGGTAAAACAAGGACAATAGGTTTTAAAGAAATGAAAGGGATAGTCCACTTAAAAACATCTACAATCTATAAGAGGTTAAACTTAGGGGTGGGATAAGATCTTGTGAAATTAATACATCGTGAGGAAATTTTAAAATATATACATTTTTGGGATACCTTTTGGACCCACTGTCTAAAACTTGGGTAGTATGTTAAAAAATATTATTTTGTGCATAAAGTTGCTTAAACAAACAACAATGTTTTTTGTGCAAGCCTGGTCTTTAGTGTTTTCTTCTGAAAAACAACTTGAAGGTGCTGAGTGTGTGTTAGAGATGGTAATTAATTATTTTAATGAAAATAAAATTCTAAAAATATTGGGGACTTTTTTTTGTCTCTGGGTGATGATCTTTACTTTATTGGCATTCTAGGATTTCTTGGAAGCTTTTGTTGACTACTGGCTAAATTTCTATTATGACTTGATCCTCACAATTTCATTGTACATTCCACTCAAATTTGCCATGCTGGGGTTGTGAATTTGGAGAAAAAGCCCTTGAAAGTACTTGTAATTGATTTAGGTATGGATACCCTTATCTAAATGCCTATGCCAAATGCCGTCTACATGGAGAAGTCTGACTAGATATTTTGTTTTCATTAAAGTGTTGGTTCATGAGCTATCCCTATAAATTGGTCATATGCCAAGCAGTGTTAACATGATCATGGAGGTTTATCAACAAGCACCAAAGTGTCTGCAACTTTAATGTTCTGAAATGATGCATTTAAGTCTTTTCTTTATTTTCAGTATGGACTTGGACAATTTTGAAAGAACTGACAACGTTGCTCATGGGTCTTTGGGATGATGGAAATCAGGCAGTCCCGTAGACGACCTGTTTTAAAACTGGTTGAAACTCGATCCAGGAGGAGATAGCTCCCAATCATTAGAAAATATGTTAGACCTGGAAGTGAAATCATTAGTGACTGCTGGCGTTCCTACAACCAGTTGTCCCATGATGGCTACATACACTACCAAGTAAATCACCAGAGGTATTTTGTCCACCCAGGGACTGGTGCTCATACCGAGCACAATGAACGAGCATGGCAGACTTATAAGGAGTACATCTACTGGTACAGGGGGAACCTGACAGAGAAGGCTACCGGGTTTAAAATCTACAACATACAATTACTGCATATCTACCAGGTAATTATTGGGTAAATGCCTGGCTGTAGTCAGCAATATATCTTGCAAATACTGGGTATTCACATGGTAATACTGAGTAATTACATGGGTAAAGTATTTGGTAATTACATTTCATTACTTGTTACTACTTAGTTAATACAGCTCGTTACCAGATTATTATCTGGTAAATATCGGACTGTAAAAGGAAGCGTTACCATTCTAGTGTGAATAGAAGATCTTTGTGAGGAATTGAAGACCTGTAAGATGCACCAAATGACCAAGAAATTTAAACTAAACTTAACAGGGCCTCAGGGGAGGAATGGTGTTACAGCAGCCAATGGTTAAGCAAGGAGAGCTGGAGTTGAAGTAAACAGCATTTAGATTTCAATTTAATGTAATTGTCTGACCTGAAATCCATAATTTAAGCATCCAAGAGTAATAATCAGAGATAAATTATGTAACAAGAGGTGTAATTGTAAACTTTCAATCCTTTCAATGTGGTTTGTTAATAAATATATTTCTATTATTATGTACATTGTGTGAAGATTACAGTGTTTGATATTTTAGATACTCATTTCAGGTTTTTTTCTCTGAGACTGTGCCCATTATAAATGCTGACTATACACGAGACCAAATAAAGATATGAAATAACTTAAATAAAATAAGAACCATTAGCTCTCTGAAGTTTGAATCATATTTAGAGAAACTAAAAAAATTAAAACTTACAACCTACAACCTCTAATATAGAGCTATGCCTGGTGAAATAATGAAGGAAACTGACCACTTATTGTCAACAGTTACACAGCTGTACTTAACAGACTAAGCTCTGCTTTCTGAAGAAGCTCTAAAGCTGCAACAGTAACCATGGTGGAAGAACTAATCCTCCTTCTCATGGACTGTCACTGAGCTAGAAATAAGTGAACATACATGGACATTAGATCTTAGCAATACCACATTAAAAGGAGCTTTAGTAGAGAGTAATATAGATATGACTTGGTGAGAAGAAAATGTTTATCACCACAAGGATATGCGGTCTATTTCAGTCCTTTTCTTTTGTATCACAAAGGCTTAAATCTAAACTAGAAAAATTGCATTTCCTGCGAAAATGCAGGTGTGAATGCATTAAGCTGAATTCTGGACCTGAACTCTGCTCAAAACCTTTTTGAAGAACATGAATTTTAAAAAGAATCTGAACAACTGAATAATCTTTGAACAGAGCATAATTCAGCAAAATGTCTCAGCATAATGTTTTTAAAAGGTAAAACATGGAAACCACAGCAAAGGAAGCAACATGCTGACGGAAGCAACAAGATAAATTTGAACATTTGAAGAAACAAAACTGAGCATGATTTTTCAGAATGTTTTAGTGAAATGTTTGAACACCTTAAAGGCATGAGTGGGTGTATTGAGTGGGTGTATTATTGGCTCAATATAGTGTTAAAATAACATTAAAATGCAAAAAACAAATGCACCAATAGACAAAACAATGTAAACAAGCCATTATTGAAAAAAGAAAGCTTTGGCATTGAAAATCAATCATATTTAAAATTTCTAAACCATGTTTGACCGTCCAGAAGGTCAAATTAGGTCAAAAATACAGAGAAGACTCCTCCAGCTGTTCATTATGACTGACAGCTGCAGATCAGCATCACCTGCACTTCTCTGTGTCAGTTATAAAATCACATTCCATCTGAGTCACACTGAAAATCTAGGTCAAACAGTCTGAAACAACCGCAATTTATAGGAAAATGATAATGCCCAATGAAATCACCTTGACATCGTAGGAACCGCCAGACATTCCCACAAAGATCGGTGTAACATTTGTGGTTTTTAGGGGAAAAATTGTGGAAATACCAGCGAGTTAAAAAAGAGAAATGTTCGGACTCTTTTAAAAGACCAGGTCAGATTTTACATTACAAAGTGTAAGAAAGAGAATAGACTTTCTGTCATTTAGAGGCTTCTAGCAGAAAAATCTTAAATCTCTCATTTTTGAGGGTTACACTGTGTGAAAGAGGACACAAATACCTACGTTTTCATATATACATTTTGTCTGTGGGGTTAAAGCTCTGACTGCAAGAGCAGTTTGAAGAAAAAAGCTTTTGTTTTAATTTTAAGGGCTCTGCACTAGCAGCTTGTTATTTACACTGAAACCTTCTGTCATTGGAAATGCACTGAAAGATAAGAAAAAAAAATTAAAACTGCCATAATTCAAAATTATGGCAGTTTTAAAACTGAAACATACCAGAACAGTCTAATCTTTTGTGAACATTTTAAAGTTTTAAAGAATCAAAAAAAAACAGGGCAAAAATCTCCTGAACAAGCTGACCTTGTACATTTTAGTAGCAGGATGGTAGAAATAGCACAAAGTATGCAGAACTAGTAAGCGACCCAAAAATGGCGGAAGAAGATAGAAGAATAATAGATAAGGAGAAACAGGAACACAATAGATGTGAATGCCTAATGCATTCACACCAAAAAGGCAGTAGTGAAGAAAATAGCTATTCAAATTTATAGACAGGAATTTGTCTTCTGGCACGGACTGAAAAAAAAACCCAGCCTCGGGAGGCGAGGGGAGGGGAAGGGGAGATACCCCACCGCCGCCCCAGCAAAAAAGGTTATTCTTTACCTTTAAGCATCACTTGTCAATACAATCTCTTACCAAGACTTTATATGGAGTTTCTGATTTTTGACCATTGTTTTCTTCTACAAATGAAATAGCCAATGTATCCTCATATCTTTGTAGAATGCATTTTCATGGATTCATGATTTAACCTGATTTTAGTGTTTGAACGAGCTGAAAAACTTGCAAAGTTGCAAAGAGTCAAAAACAATTTAAAAGATTATGTAAACTTACAGGTCACAGCATGTCTGACATTCTTCAGTTTAGAACTGAACTGCTTCCAGGTGTGTCATGAATCAGATACAGGTTGGATATATGTATTTATTTTAATGGGCCTTCAACTGCTAGAATTCATGTGACTACCCAAGTCATTTCCTCTCTGACATCCATCATCATCGTGTGTAGACGGCAGTGACTTGACAGAGACAGACATTGATGGTATCTGCAGTGGAGCTAGTGAGCAGAGTAGTGATGAGGTGTTGCACCTCATTTTGAGCAATACTTTCATGCAAGCTAGAGGAATGTCAGATTATGTGTATATTAAAGTATCCATCCATCCATCCATTATCTCGGCCCTGGACAGGTTGATAGTCCATTGCAGGGTTTACAGACACACAACCAGACACTCACACTATACCATATTACATTATTATAACTGGAACAAGCAAGCAACAAAAGTTGCAAGAGGATAGGTGGGACTTTAATGAAGTGGTTGTGGCCCAAGTCTGCTGCTCATTTTGCACTGAGCTTGACCAGGTTTGATAAACCCAGCTGTCAGTCCTCAAAGCTTTTTTTGTTTAATAGGTCTGTGGGTGCCAGTGATGGACAGGCAGCACCTGCGGGGAATAGAGTACCTTTGATTTTGATGGCAAGACAGGCAAAGTTACCCCGCTTCCCATTAGGTGCTTTTCTCATAAGCCAGAGGTAACCTTGCCTCTATTGTTCTGCTTGTGGAAAAGCTCTGAGGACTCTTGCAGTGACAGTCTCAGGAAGAGATGCTGACAGACGTAACTGAAAGTGACACTTGACTTCCTGAAAATGTGGATAAAATCTGTTTCTGTGAAGCCATTAACGTCTCAATTTCAGCACTTCTGACTGACTGCACATTCACCAACTCCTCCATATGAAAACAGCTGTCACACCTCCACGAAAAAGCTACATTTTTTGCCCTCTCCACTCATCTTCTTTGTTATCACCTGCTCATGAATTCACAGATTTTCACTGCAGATTTAATTCGCATATGAAACCGTCAGCACAAGATGCTGCAGATTTCATGTTGCGTAAAGCAGAAAGCTGATGTCTTTTTTATTCAACTTCTGTCTCCAAACTTCTGTCTACTTCATTATTTACTTTGAATATATATATTGGATTTTGCAATTGTGACAAGTTGTTTAACTCTATGAACTTGATCAGCTTGAAAAACAATCATATGCTTATCACTGAAACAGGGTTTTGACTGTTGACTTCAAGCTTAGCTAATGCTTAGCTTTCATCTATGCATAAAAAAATATAGTTATCTCCAGTCAGCTTAACAGAAAGCGTTGGCTGTTGGTATGCCATGTTCATGAACCTGCTTTGTGTGGTTAAGTGTATTATTAGCATATCATAGGTAATCAGCTCGTTTTAAAAATATTTGACAGCTTATGTGTCAGGTGGTTTCACTGAGCTACACAATCAGCTGAACAGCCTTCTGCTGACTTAAAAAGAATCATGACAATGGTGCTTGTAACCTAGCAACACCTTGCTGATAAAATGTAGGCCTGCTTTGTATACATTGTCGGATAGCAGACATCTGTAACCTAGCAACATGCCATAATTATTTGCCTCCACAATGTGACTGAGGCATTCTCAAGAAAAACTTGTGACAATTATGGTGTAGTGACCTTTTGAGGAAAAGTCTAAGGTTACAGGGATGTTGAACCTTGTGATGAAATGAAATTAACAGGATGAAACATCCAGCATTTAAGGGAAGGAGCTGTTAAAAAACAACAACCAAAAAACCCCTCTGAAATATTGAAAATCCTGCATCAATTTTATGACTTAGATCATTTCAGAGGATATACATTTTAGCATCTTGGATTGGCAAACACTCAGATGGAAACAGAGCAAACCTCTACTCATGTTTTTGTGCTGTGGGTGTGTTAAAAACCACACATCACTTATCAGAGTCAACCTGTGACATGACACTCAATGTCAGCCTGAGGCATCGAGTATGTTGAATCCACTAAAGCAAATTAAATAATTTGCAGCTGCTCTACTATTTTATTCCATAAGTAAACCTACACTTTTATCAGAAGTCCTTTTGGTTTTCTTTGAGCAGTATGTTTCTACAAAACCTATAACATTAACAAGGATTTCAATTTGGCATTAAGGAAATTGTTAATTGTCAGAAGACACATTAAATTTATAGTGATTCAATGCACCGTTGTTTTCAGATGAATATTGGTTATTGAGCCCAGTATATTTGCTCCTAAACCATACACAATGATTTAAAAAATTGACACGTTTTGAAGCTCAAGTTTTACACTCCACAACCTTTCTGATGCGATTTGGATTTGAACCCAGGACCTCCTTCATGGTAGTCGATAGCGCTACCATAATCAAAATATGCATTTTTGACTAATCAAACATCTTTAAACAACTTTAAAATGTTAAAACAACAAAGTTATTGAAGAGAGGCACTGGAAACAGTAACATTAAAGGTTTAACGTGGAATGCGAATTCCTAGTTTCATGGATGTTAGTTCGCTGTGACCTTGCTAGTTGTCATCATCATGCCACTGGAGTGTATTCATCTGCAAATGCAGATGAATACACTCCATTATGGAAGACAAGGATGAAGGGGTTGTAGTCTGTGAAAAGCTAGGAAACAAAAAGTGTTGCACTTTAAAAAGGAAAATCATGAATGTAAAACATTTATTTCTACCTCCGATTTGACAACGTCTTAAGTTATTTCTTGTGTACAACTTGCTGTTTGAACACCACACAGGTCAGAACAAGAAAAAAAAATGACAAACTCACCTCTGCACATCTCTCTGCTCTCCTGCTGGAACCTTTGTAGGTACTTTCTCCTCATCCAGACCTGACTTCTGCTACAGCATTCTTTAAGGTGCATCATCCAGACCTCAATTTACAGAACATCACTAATACATCCAGAACTCTGCAGCTCTCCAATCCCTCAAGCACAGCTACCCTTGTGAACCCTCTCTGGCTCCCTGTAACACAAAACATCTAATTCTAACTCAGTCTTATCACTCACAATGCCCTCAATAGTCAGACTTCCCTCCTACACGTCAGCAGCCTTCACTGCAAAGCTTCTTCCTGCAGCATTCGTTCACTGATAGCAGTCTTTTTATTCTTTCTTTCAATCAAACATTGGACATAGTCAGGCCATATTTGGGCCTTCTCCCTTATTTTCCAAACTTCATTAACCTCTGCTACAAAAACATTTTTATAACTTAAACATAGTTCTAAAACCTACAAATAACTGGCATATGGGTTGCAAAATCTCTCTTTGCAAAAATTTTAAAAGATTTGGAATTCTCCCAAATTACTAAGTAATGTGAAAAAAAAGATACTTGCAATGAAGTGTTTATTCATTTTTTTTTTTCCTGGGGGAATAATATTTACTACCTCTGTAATTTAGTGGTACTGATAAATATAGGTGAAAAGTACAAAGTAAACTCTGGATAAACTTTCTTGAGGGTGGGAAATCATTTAGAAATGACTGTTGTTTATATGAAACAATAACAGAATAGCTAGTTAGCACCTAAAACATCTATACATCCATTTTATATGCCTGCTTAATCCTCTGCAAGGGTCTGCTGGAGTTTATCCCAGCTCTCTTCGGGCAAAAGGCAGGGGTAGACACCTGGACAGGTCAACACCTTAGTGGGAAGCGCTGCCCTGCGTTCTTTTGTATAATTACTTTCTGGGTTAATTGTGAGTACCTATTGCAGATTCTGCTTTAGCTGGTTAGGTAGTCAGCCATATTAATGTATCAGGGTAATGAACATTCACGTGTTCTTTAAAAATGCATTGAAAGACACTTCCTGATTTCCTATTCTTGACAATGACACAAGCACGTACATGCACAATGATTTGAAGGACCTAAGTAAAAGACGCACAGGTTCACTCTCTATCTACCTCACCCTGCTCAGAGACATGGTGATTGGGAATGGGAGCATATATATGGGTGCGAGTTTGATTTATATCGTTGATTTATATTCTTTCACTCACTCGTCAGTGACAGCAGATCTATGGGGTTCCATGAATGCCAAAAATATGTTCAAGTGCTCACTGTTTATGTCCATTGGTTATTTGTTAAGATGTTTCCCCATGTTTATTTAACTTATTTAACTCTAACTAGAAAAACAGGTGACACAGTCAGACAGTGAGTGTAAGGAGACAACAGAAGTGTAAACCAAAGTTGAATAGATACAACCAAATGTTAAGCCAAGTGAGCAATCTACATAGACAAAGTAGTTGTTAAAAGAGCTTTGACACAACCAGAGTATTGTTTAAAGTTAAATAAACACGGGGAAACATCTTAACAAACAACCAATGGACATAAACAGTGAGCACTTGAACATATTTTTGGCATTCATGGAACCCCATACAGATCAGCATCTAGAAGAAGGAGATGACTTTTAACAGTGTTAAATTGTTAAGAATATTTTTCGACCTTGATGGAAAATTAAAAGATGTTCAACAAAAGTTTGGAAAAAAAAACACAAAAAACTTTCAGAAGAGATTCTTTGTATTTGTTGCTTTGCCATCCTTTAAAAATTATGTTGGTGGTTAAACAAGATACACTATTTTATTATTTTTGGAAATAAACAATTTTGTTGCACTTGTATTGTGATATTTAATGGGCTGTATATTCATGATGATAGCTTTTGGTTTATTGTCATTTTCTTAGCATTTGATTTTTTTGTTTTGTTTTTGTAACATCGGGATTAGGTAAATGATCAAACCACGTGACAAAAGCAGAAGCTGATTGTGAACCTTGGAAAGTCAACAACAAAACAGTGTCTTAGCTGTTATGCTTCAGCGCACTCGGTAAAGGAAGAAGCAA
This sequence comes from Hirundichthys speculiger, assembly GCA_018398805.1. Lineage (NCBI taxonomy): Eukaryota > Metazoa > Chordata > Actinopteri > Beloniformes > Exocoetidae > Hirundichthys > Hirundichthys speculiger. Next base: position 832,738 of record JAGFBZ010000963.1, on the reverse strand, counting down.
CATAAAAAGAAGTTGTTCTTGATGAATAAAAGATATTTTTTATATCAGCAGTTTTCTTTGATCTCAAAATGGGACTTGTAAAGCAACAAGGATAGGAAAAGGGCAGTGAAATGTTGCTTCAAAAAGGGTAATAAAGGCAAACCTTAGCTGACGGTTGGTTTGGAACTCTTCAAAAACACATGAAGGAAACAAATAAAAGCTCTCCAGCTTGTCTTAATAAAAAATACAGGAAGAAACACCCGAACTCCTTGTGAATCTTTATTTAATAAAACACTAAGACAGATGTGTGTGTTCCCTTGTCCGGTTCCCACAAAACAAAAATCAAAACATGTACGACACACAGCAATGAGTAACAGACTGAGTGGAGCGCACAGAGGTTTAGTAAACTGTGCAAAACCTTTTTGCGCCAGCTGAGAGCCTGCTGGACTATATGGGGTCTTCAGCTCCTGGAGTTTGTGAGGGAAATGGAAGTGCTCCACTCACCATCATCGGGTCAGAGCAAGGAAGTGGTTTCACAGAAACCTGCTGAATTCTGTCCGTTAAAGTCACTGTATGCAGCAATACCAAGTCTGACCATATGGGGCAAATATAGATCTTCTGTGCTGACAGAGAGAGCCAATAAAAATACTATGCTCATGATTTTGTAATAAGACTTATGGATAATTAGAGGGGCCCTTTATTTTGTCTTAATCCAGCAGGGGATACATTAACTTTCTTGTGATATCTTTGCCCATGTGGTCTAACGTGGTATCGCTTTATAGAATGGCTTTGAAGAAAATGTGTGAGGAAAAATAAAATCTAATAAGAGAATGAGGAACAAACCACCAAATAAAGATTTCATGAAAAACTAAGGGGGAAAAAAAGTCAGCAAATAAAAATAGTGGTTTAAACACAGAGCTTTGCTTTTCCCACCTCTTCATCAAATTAATAAGTTACTGCAATGAATTTGGGCTGCCCTCAATCAAGTGATAACTTTATCACTTAAAAATTTCAGAGCTTTTCATCACAGGCATGCAACTCATCTTTTTTTTGTCCCTTTCTTATTGCGGATCAAATACACAAGATATAAAAGGTAATTTTTTATGATGGGTGGAAGTAGCACCTTAAGGATGTTCAGTGAGGTGTATAACCAAATAAAAATGATGGTTAAAAATCATTATAGATTTTTTTTCTTTCAATCAAAGCTTAAAAAACATGTCCAACAAACAAACAAAAAAAAAAAAACCATTATGTGGGAGCAAGTGTGAAATGTAAAGGTTTAAATTTTCAGACCATTGCATTCTTTCACGTTTTACACAGCTTTCATGCTGTGGTGGAACAATTAAAATTTCCATGAAATGAGCAGAGCAGAATATAATGAATCTTTTGATATACTGAGGTGCTTTATTAAGCCAATTAAGGTGCAAAATCCCAAGGTTGACATTTTCTGCTGAGTCTATCCAGTAATTTGAGTGCAGATAGTTACTGTGATGAAGATAAATGTAAGAACTTCGGAGGCAGCTGAGACGTGGAAAAACACATCAAACAGATCATATTGTGCTGTGCTCTGCTGCATCCTGTAACTATGCACTTACAACTTTGTCAGAAATGTGTGCAGCCTAGCAGTTAGTGGAAATTCAAAATGTGTCCTCTCAGTTTTAAATAAATCTTCCAGCATCAGCAACAAATGCACAAATCTGGAGACAGGAAAATTAATTGTCCTCGAGTTTGACCTCTGTCTGTAAGGGAAAGACCCTTCTGAGCCCCATCATACTGTTTAACTTGACAGAGTTTTAAGTCGTCTCAAGGTGTAGCTTAACACACTACTGAGTGTAACATAATTAAATATCTTACTGACAGTGGGTCTAAACGCTGGTTGAAAAAACAAAACACACACAAAGAAAACTAAACAAAAAAACCCTACAACAGCTATTACTCAGCGATGCAGGAGAAGTTGGTTTATAAGACTTGAAGGAAATTGTTGATTACGCGTGACAAGGTCACCACTTTACATAATCACCCACAATCTCCATTTCTGGAATTGTCTTGAGTCACTAAAGTTAAAGCCTCAGTCTGACGGCCATGAGAAGATTTAAATAAAGATGAGAACAACTCTGTAAAAACATCCCAAAACGTCCTTGGAATTTTTTTCCCCTTTTCCTCTGAAGAATCTTTTGGTATTTTATCTGAATACTGAGGTGCAAAATAATTCCCATCAAAATATGTCGTCCTTAATACGACAATAATTTCAAAGTAAGTGATTTCCCAGATCTCATAGCTGCAGAGCATTAATGATGCACGTGCAGTTAGGATCTCTGTTATTCGTGTTTGAATGTCAAAATGAGAAGTAAAACTGAAGGTTATGAATGAATCATGTTTGAATACATTTGACGTAAAAATCTTCTTCAGAACAAGGAGGAGGATTTCAACAAACTAGTTTCATTAAAATGCCAGTCTGGCTCAAACAAACCCAGAAATTCAAGCATGCGATTTTAATTTCTTCCTAATTATACATTTCTTTGGTGCATTATGAGATTTTAAATGTTTTGCATCTACAGGCACTCAACTGAGATAATGATGTTAAATCATTTTTCAGTAATTCAAATCTTTTCAGTGCGTTCAGTCTACCAAAGGATATCATTTAAAGAAATCTGTCAACAGAATTTAAAACAGCAACACGTTTTAGCAGCTTTAATTCATCTGGGATTTTACTGATGGGTGAATGATGTCACTGGATTGAAGGAGATCTGCCAGCCTTTGAGTTATGTTTTCAGTTTGTTGGGACAAGCTGAAAGTGCTGTCAGTGGAGTCTGTGCCTTGACAGAGTTGACCTTTGATGGGATTGAGAAACCAAATGGATAAAGCTTCTACTGCTAATAAGATGTGTTACACTGTGTTGGGCCCACACGCCATGAGTTACATAGGCCGCATGGTTTGTGGGACAAAGGAAACAATAAAAACTCAAATCCCCAGCATGCCTGGTGATTTCATTGTTTCACACCGTCCTTACTGGCTGAGGACCCTCTCCTCACAGCAGGGATCCCAGGCAAAGGTGGATCACGTCCCTCCTCTCTCTCTGACCTCCTCTACCTGAAGCCTTGCTGGCCTGCTCCAGCAAGGTAAATAGCCAAAGGGCTGCATTTCCCTGGCGACCTGTCTTCAGATCCCTCTAGTTATCCAATGACAATCACACGCCTTGTCCGATCGTGACGTGCCATTTGGAGTGAGCCGCAATGCACAGACGAAACAATCGCCTAGGAATCATCCGTGTGCCTCAGACGCGTAACCGGACCTCAGATAAAATGGAAGGAAGACAGCCTGGCTGCCGTTGCTGCGTAACGCCCTTCATCTCTCCATTAACCACGAAGAGAGAGAAAGAGGAGGAGAGCCGCTCCTGAGTACCAGCGGAGCGTACGTTCAAACCTGCCCAATACAACCGATCCTGGGTCATCAATTCAGTTCCACGGACATCACAACGCCATCGATCGCTTCTGGAGCGATCCACGTAAGAGGCTTTTGTGTCTGGGCAGAGGTTAGTTTAGTGTTGTTTGCAAACTCTCTTTTCTTGTGTCGCATATGCTTAGAACAGGACCATCGCCCCGCCGTAACTGAACTTCATTCATGTTTTCCACTCTGCATTTCTCAGTTCAAAATCATAGCAGCTCTGTGAAGTGGCTTCACATCGCTGCATCTGTGGGGAAACGACAGAGTTGCTGTTCCTAGTCGCTAAGGACATTCTAGCTTTGTTGATTTTACTTTCTTTTCTGTCCTCTTTCTCGTTACTAACAAATCTTCGTGACGAGTTACCACGTGATTTTGTCCGCCATCTTGTGACGCCCTATCGCGTGAGTCGGCAGCCATCTTGGTAAGGGACGAGATTACCACGTGACCTCGTCTGCCGTTTTAATACTTGTGTTAATAAATTCTGATACATTCTAATGAGAGAAGTTGTTTGTGGTTGTTTTACCCAGTTTTGTAACATTTACTGGTTGAAGAGGTCTGTGCTCAGACTCACACCTTCTCTGTTGCTCTATAGCGCCACACCTGGTCACAGGCTGAAACGCATAGAACAACAGTCATTTTGAGACTGATTGTGCCGTTTAGTCTTTGTTTCCTGATTTATCAGGTGGTGCCCCGTTTCAATTTATTAACTTTGTTAATACTTTTGATCTGGTCAGCTATCCCTTTAAGACAGTTGGTAATAACCCTTCTTCATGATTAAACAAGCACGTTATACGCACACATAATCGGTGCACAGTGAGACGCTCGAAGATACCGCTTATGTTGAACTCCTTATGTGCACAACAACTAGTTTGCGGACATATAAACACTGAGCACAGATAGTACTGAGCAGAATGGGGGAATAAAAAAAAAAAAAAAAAGCTCTCCAGAAACTGCTATGAGTGCTTGGCACAGTTACCAGGTATGTTAGGGAGCCAGTTTACTGTGTTCAGCTTTCCACTGACTGGAGGTCAGATTGTTAAAGACTGATGTACTCATTAGTTGTCAGAAGCAAAGCCAGTGAGAAGGTGCATTAAAATGGCATTAACATACTACTGTTGGAACAGGCTGGTTGCAGTAGATTCTCTTTTAAAAGAAGTTCAACTTTGTGCAGAAAATACTGAGTCAATAAGATTATTCATATCATCAACTTCAGCTGCTGCTTGAGATGATTTCCTAAATGGTTTTATCATAAATGAGATGTTATGCACCTTTGTCCACTCAGGTTGCAGTTGTCTCTACCATCACTCATTCACCTTTTGTAGAGCAAATACCTTTTAAAACTAAGTTACTGCCTGGCGTTTTCTAAGCTCATCAGCAACAGTTCTCACCTCATGTAAGACATTCTGCAGTTGCAAGATAGAGGATGTGAGAATGACCACATCTAATTTTATCCAACACCCTCAAACTAATCCAGACATGGGTCAGGCATTTAATTGAAAGGAGTTAACATTAGTACCATGAGCGAGCATGCCATAAGTGATAAAACTGTATATGCTTTGAATTCCTTAGATACTGTGTATCATTGCAACACTATAAGCAGACTGGATAACATGCAGGAGATTATAGGAGGCTTGTTAAATGTAATAGACTTGAGACTTGACGGGCTTGCAAAAAATGGCTTGTGACCATCTTTTCCAATTAGTGATTTAGACAGAGAGCAGGAATCAAAGTAAACAGCAAATCAAAGGGAAGCGTAAAGAAAAAAAAAAAAACAATGAACAGCTGGTTTTCTCACTGATTTCCCAGACATGAGCATGTGGTAACCGGTCCAGAAAACATAGTTGCTTTGCTGTCTTTGCACATCATGCATGAAACTTGTTCATGATCAGCTGCTTCCTGCAACTGATTCCTGATTCCATTCACTTTCTTTCAATTTAAATAAAATAAAATATATACATTTAAATAACGACACTACTGAGTCTTGTATCATTGGTCTTTGTGTGTAGTTTTATTTTTCCATTTCTTTCCATCACTCAGAGATTGTGATGTGTGTTTTCATCTAACAGTGTGTTATCAGTGGGCAGCTGCAGGATTTTCTTTTCTGAGAGAGGGAGATTGAGAACCACAGAATGAGTCTACGTCCCACATGGGCTCATGATCAAGACCTCTGATTCCAGTTAAGCCCCCTGATTCCCTTTGACGCTCGCCACTGTGGACGTTTCAAAATATGTTCTCCATCTAGGGAGCAAACATGTTTTCAAATCTGATGATCAGACTGTAAAAAAATCCATTAAAATTCAGAGAGGCTTTTGCATTTTTAATGGGCTTATTCTGAGGATTTTTTTTTTTTAACCTTCTTGGGCACCACTTCAGCTTTAAGCTTTTGCTCTGGAAATATACAGTAACAATAAATAAATAATAAATAAAATTTTAAAAAAATCTTTCTTTTTTAAATTTCTGGCAAATGAGTTCAGAAATGCCAAGCAGCAGATAGTTCTCAGAAATTTTGACAGAGAGACAATTATCATTATATAGTTCACAAAAGTTGAGCAACTTCACCTGGATGATTTTTCATGAGGACAATATAATGAATTGCCTCTAAAGACAAAACCAAATCTGAAGGTATAAGAGCACACATAGAAATGCAGGGTCTGTGATCGTTTTGTTGACTGACCTTCCTTGGTTTGCTTGATTGATGTGAATTCTGTAATGGAACAGAAGCTACATTTTACTGATTGTTTTATCCACAACATTATTCAAAACTCACTTTCATCTGCGCATGTTCAAGTCTCACAGGAATGTAAAGCCAATTTATCATTGTGGAGCACAGAAACATTCAATAAATTCAGCTCTCCTCCCAGAGACATATCGATGTGAAGCAGGGGTGTTGCTACAAAAAAAAAAAAATGTCGGGGGCTTAGTCCAGCCCAGAAATTGCCATGTGGGTGATAAAGTCTCTTAATCTAGGACTGTTTGATCACACCTAGGTTATTTGATAATTTCTTTTTCATTACCCGTCCAATTCTGTCTTTTGCACTCTTTTTTCCTCTGCTCCTCCTTTTTTTTCCTCCTCTCCCCAGTCTTGTGACTACATTTTACTGTCATATCAATTAAAATAAAATCTTATTCACATCTTGTTCATTCAGTTTTATCAGATGTCTGCTCTTACAGCGAAACCCTGCTTGTTCAGGTTTGCACACTGTGCATTTTAAACTATGTTATCACTTTCATCTGTTCATTTTTCTAAAATATATCATTGTTCTAGTTTCAGATAAAGCCTGTCTGATATATCTATAATCATCTACAATGATGTGCTTTGTAAAGATCCTTTAGAAATGATATCTAGATAAAGATTTCTCCTCTTCTAACTAACCTGAAGTTGTAGGTGAAACTGATCCTGCTCATGTTGTAACAAGAGACAATTTCTTAAACTCCTCTAGCTTCATTTGCATCCTTGCTACATATCACTGGCTGCGGTTACATGATGTTTTTTAATTCGGAATTAATAATTAGGAATTAAATAATTCCGAATTAAACTATTTTCCTTCGAGTTTACATGGAAATAGTAATTCTGAATTAAGGTTTACATGGAAAACACGTTTGTTCGGCTTTATCCAACTCCGCTTTAGGTCTGGGGGTTGGGAAGGGTTCTGATTGGATAGGGGGGGGCGGACGTCTTTACATCTACCGGAAGAAAACAAACTTAGCAACAACTCGATTAGCAACAACATTCCACTTATTTTTGACGTGGGTGGCGTCTCTATCTGCGAATCCTCCTTCATTTAACCTGGCTGCTACAACTTTGAAAAGCTCACAATTTTTATGTTTCCTGCCATCTGTTCTTTTAATTATTTCCAGTTCCTCCAAGCTATTTATTAAATAAATCGTCTCTGCTCTTGAACACCGTTTACTGCGTGCTGCCGTTTTGATAACAAGCCCAGCGCTGAATATAAGTGTCATCGCGACAGACAGGCAAGAGAACGAGCATGCGCAGAAAAACGGGAATTAATTTAAAGAGGAATGAGTGTATACATGACGGTGGAATTATTTAATGCGGAATTAAAATGGGAATAAACCAGCCACTTACTTCGGAATTAAGTTTAATTCGGAATTGACATTTTCATATGGAATTAAGTGTTTACATGGTAACTTTTATTCGGCTTTAACTTTAATTCTGAATTAAAGAGGAATTAAACTTCCCATGTAAACGCACCCATTGTATCATCTTACAATACATTGTATCAATAATACAATACAATACTTTTGTATTTGATTAAGTTTAATTCTTTGTCAGTCCATGCAGAAAACATTAAAGAAGACATCTTAAGAAATAAATGTCTGTCTGTTTGTTTGTTTTTTTCTATTGAGAGCTTACATTTCATTATCTGCAGTGACTACCAAATCACAAACTGGCATGACATATCCCTGCCACTTAATTTTGGCCACCAATAAGTCTGATGGTTCTGTGACATCACAGACTTAGCTCTGAATAGAATTAGAGGGTATTCACACATTGTTCTATCGGAGACGTACCAATGATTGACCTGGTTTGTTTAACTGATGTGGGTGGATGTGGGTTCTTCGTTCCGTGCTCAAGCACAGCAGGACTCCTGGTCTCTGGCACAGTTGGAAGAGGTGTCCTTGAGCATGGTATGGTTGTGCATGTGTGTGGAGGAGGGCGTGGACACAAGAGGCCTCATTCATGAAATCTCCATAAACCTGTGAGGATATTTGCATATAACTCACCTGCAATCTGCAGCATGTGTGTTGGTGCATGTGTGTACGCTCGTGAATTCCAGTTCATCGCAGGTAAGGGACCGCCGTACGAGGACACTACCATGTGATTTACGTGATCTCGAAACCTTAATTTGTAATCTCACAGATCCAGCCGTGGAGGCAGGTGTAAGTGACAAGTAGTCTGCTTTTGAAACGCTCATATGGAGAGAGAAACGGGGCTCTTCAGTCCCTTGTGACGCCGGTACAACTTGGCTAGTGTGTGTGCACCCTTCAACAGCCATTTCATCTTTTCTTCCTCCCAACCTCTCATCATGCAACATTCATTATTCTTCAAAGTAGGTAAACACTTTGGAGCTTTAATTTCGATTTCAAAAGATGCACACCTTGCAGAGGAGAGGGCTGGAGTGAAGTCAAGTGACTGATTCTATTAGTACAAACAGAAGTCTAAAACATGTAGTGTAGAAAAGGGAGCTTTTGTACTGAATCTCTAATCTCTGAATCGGTAACAGATATTTCATTAAAACCTCAGGAAAATGTGTAAACCTTTGAAAAAAAAAGAGGGGGGGTAGTATGGCTTCTTTAATCTCTGAGCAGAGGAGACATTGCACAAGATGTACCACCAAGCTATTTTTAATCTGCTTTTGTGTCAGACTGGCACAGAAGTAAACATAAATTCCAAATCATCCAAGGCACACACAATTATACAGAACAGCAGAAAGACAAAATTTACATAATTTTCTGTGCTCTTTATCTCGATCACTATACATTTGATTATGATTTGATTTTTATCATGTACTCCCATTTTTATAATGACTCCTGACATTTCTGCACCATTTTCCAAAACATTGGGCTAACGTAATGAAATGGTTTGGTTTAAATCCAATCACAATGTTCTTTAAAACCTGATAAAACGGGTTTCTCTTCCTTAGAATTAAATGTCTCCCACTTTAACTGACCTAACTGGTTCATCATACAGAGTTGTTAACAGGCTGTTTCAGTCTGCTTTAATGTAAGCTCTTTTACAATGTAAAATGTGAATTTACATTCTTATGTCAACTCTTAATATCACAAATTAATTCTGTTTGAATGCAGTATACTTTTCTTAACTTATCAGTGAAGACAAAATCTACATCTCTGTATTTCTGAGGAGTGAATAGGCATTTGCCTGTTTGCTTTATTTATCTTATATGCTGTCGAGACTGAGCAGTGGATAAAAAGGCATATTAAAGAGTCTAAGGTTTTCAGATGCATTAGAATTCAAGTTTTGATCATCTGTGGAATAACACTTCACATGGAAGTCTGAGAAGTCTGGGTATTCATAGCTCCGTAAATGTGAACCCAATACTATTCCGTTTTCTGATCATCTTCACAGGATTCCTCTTTCACTCCCCCGCATTCATGAAAAAACCCTGTTTTGCTGCAGGAAAACTTACTTCAGCAGTTAAAAATGAGCTCACTTTGGTCTCTGATTGCGTGGGGACTGTTGTATTTGCCAGTCAACTTGTTGTAGTCAGAGATTTTTTTTTTTCTTCCCCAAACCTTGCTTTTTGGATGATTAACTCTAAATAAAATTTGGTTAAAGCAAAACAGAGCAAAAGCCTATTTTATATCCAAGCACTGATCCAATGCTTACACTTTATGCTCTTCATTTATATCAGTATATATTCAAGAAATGCAAATTTACATTCATGACACTTCAGTAATGTAATTTATAATTGTTATTTTATCAACATGGTGGTGCTGTCCAACACAGCACAGCTGTGTTTCTATAGAGTAAGGTAGGCAGGCAGATCCTGCTCATCACTCATTCTGTTTCATAGTTCATGCCTCTGCCTTTCTGCTCTCTCACTCTGTCTCACATGTGCGTGCAAACACACACACACACACACACACACTTTAGTCCTCCGTGACTGTCATCAGTGATGCTCTTTCACAGTAACCATATTCTCTGTCAAGCAGCCATGACATTGTGTAGCACTATGCACTTTAAATATGCATTCCCCTGCCGTTAAATTGAGTTCATAGTGTGTTAGTTATTTCAGAGCTCCAGCAGAGAATATTGGACCTGAACAAGAGGAGTATGTGAGGAGCAAGCACTGACCAGCCACACTGAGCATTTGTGGATAACGAGGACTTCGCTGATGCAGAAGCATCTCCAGTGTCTGCTCATGTCTATGCTCAGATCAATAGGCGATATTTCTCTGTATAAGTTTTGGCTTTGTGTTGTTTCTTTCTCTGTTTTTTTTTTCTGTGTTTTATGTGTTAAGTAAGATCAAGTCGAAAAGCGGGAAAGAAAAAGAGAGAGGAATAACAGAATAAGGCAAATGGCCTTCTGATAGACTTGAACCCAGGTCAGGTGTTGCTGGTAATTCAGCCTCAGGACATGGCACACACACTAATAGGCACGCCAAAGAGGCACCCTGGCTTTAAGTTTCTTCTCATATTATACCTGGCACCTCAGCTGATGCAAATGGCCATGGAGCAGATTTCATACTCGCCTGTCAGCATGTTAACCTCTTAAGTCCATCCAGCTCTTTTGTGTTTGACATCTAATAAGGCAAGACTTAAATTAAAAGCCCATTAATGCCACCTAATCTGGTTTGCTGTGCTCCCTCCAGCAGTCCCCATCACAATTCGACCATGAGAAATTAGACTGGGCTGTAAGAATGGATGTATAGGACAGTTAAATCCATTAAGGAAGTCAGATGAAACAAAAATTAGACAATAATGTAATGGATATCCACAAGGAGGAAAAGCAGTCCTTTCTCTGTTCCTTACCATCGTAGAATTTAACAAGATGGTCAATTATTTCCCTTTCCAGCAGTTAAATTATTTTCTACCTGGTAGGAACAAGAGGTATATATATGTATATGGATATCCTGTCTGGGTATGTAAATAAGTATGGGTGCAGATACATGCAGAGTTTGTTGTGACGAGTAAAGGACAGGAATCACCAGGCTTAGAGACACTTTCTTCAAACTTATTTTTTCTTGAGGAGTATAAATGGGCAGATCTTAAGGGACCAGTAAGATATGCAAAAAAAAAACAAAGTCTGATGATCAGGTTAGTGAGTACGAAGTGCCTCGAAAGCTTAGTGATAAATATTTCTTGCACTTTTACAGAATAACTAAATAATAACAAGTATAGGCTAGTGATCTAGCCTATCCCATCCTATTTCATCTTTCTCCTAAATTTCAAACCACATCGCATTCATCTGAAATGTTAAGGATCCCCTAAATGAAATCTGGCACCCAAACATTTTCCAGAATTCTGTTGGTCGTTTGATTAGCAAGACCCAAGAAGCAGAGCACAGACCAAGACAGGCAGTTAATAGGTTTATTTGCTGGCGTTCAACCCAGGGTGCTGGAGTTTTTGGGGTTGCAGTTTAAAAGAGGGGTGGTCACTGGCTTCCTGGCACCCAAATTCTAAAGGTTCTGTGTTTGGTGTTCCTTAATGTTTAGTAGATCTTAAGCAGAGCAAACACAGACTTGTGACCAGAATGACATTAATAGATTTGACATAAGCATGAACATGTGCTCAATGGTCTGTCAGAGTACAGCTAGCAGATGCATCAATCTGACAATGAATGAGAAACAGACTAGTGTTTAAGAAGCAGCTGAGTGATGAGGTTATAGGAGAGACATGTACACAGGAACGCCCAGCAGCTTATTTATTGCAACCACCTGCAGAAAACTGAGATGCCCACAAAACGTGAGCACACTAGTGCACACCAATGCAGGCACCAGAAAAAGAAAAAAACAAAACGTGGAATAATCCTGTCACATTTATATTAAATAAAACACATCCGAGCAGTATGGCTTTCGTGCAGTCCCATTTTATTGGGGTAAAAACATCTCATTAAATTTGACAGGTGGTAAATACAACTTTAGAGGGTGTTTTTAAAATGATAACAATATAAAAATTTTAAGTTTTGGATTGAAATTTTTTTGTCCAAGTATATTCACGTCAAACTCATGAAAATATCATTTGGTTAGGGCCCGCCATAAACATACCAATGGTGACATCACAGTTTCTGAAACTACCGTTTGCATAAAGTGTTGTATAACACATCATACACTTTTCTTGAGAGGTTTCTGCAATTGCATACCACCTAATTTGACAAGAAGAACTGTTTGTTTTTTGTTTTTTTTGGCTCCTACATATCCAGCTCATTGTAATCATAAATGCTTAAACTGAAGGGAACTACACTTCTTATCTCAGTTCCTGAAGACATTGCTTCTCTCTTCCAAAAGATTCAGTTCTGACTGGTGAAAGTTTCAGTCTTAAAAGCTGTTGTTGGGACATTCACATCTTGATAGTTGTTGGAGTCAAATCCATGTGACTTGGTTGTTGGTCATTGAGTTGTTTATCTGGTGGCCCAAAAAAATGTTTGAAACTTCCCACCACTTAGTTACAACTAAAGAGACCTTTTAAATGAAAGGTGAAACATCTTCACATTTAGGAATACAAGTAGCAGAGGATTTTTTTTTCTTTTTCTCTTGTATAGTACAGTATTCTAAAACATTATGTGCTTATTAGCATTGTACATATGTCTTAGTGAGGTGGACTCTCACAAAAAAGCTCCAAAATGACTTTAGGATTCAGAAAAAAATGTCTTGGACCTTTGTATGAAGGTGAAGGGTTGGGAATCGAGAACCAGTTCCTGTAGAGAACCGGTTCTGAGTGTCTGTGTTTCAATTCCATGGAATCGTTTGGCAGTTTATCTACCGATTCTCTTATCGATTCCAACCAGCACGAATCTCACTTAATTTACGCAAGTTACGCACAGTCAATTCCGGAAAGCACTTACCTGACCAAGTTACAGCAGCGTCCCAATTGGCAGCACAGCGACGGATGCGCTGGTATGGCCATCTCAAAAGACTCCCTCCTGAACACCCCACTCACGCTATCCTCCACTTTGACCTCGAATCTCCCGGCTGGAAACGCCCCCGCGGTGCTCCCCACACACAATGGATGGACGCTGTTACCAGGGACCTACACCAACTAGGCTTGTCACTGATTGAAGCTGAGCCTCTAGCACTGGACCCACCCAAATGGAGAAGATTGGTGAAACTGATTGGCTCTAAACATGGGGTCACCCCCGCCGCCAAGCAAGAGACCCGATGATGATGATAATGATGATTAAGTTACGTCGGTTTAGCACGTGCATTGGAGTTGTAAACAACAATGGCGCCAACCAGGTTCAAACGCTCCAAAGTTTGGCTTCACTTCACAAAGAAAGATGGCAACAAGGCAACTTGCAGTCGTTGTAAAGTGAAGATAACAGCGTCGGGAGGGAACACGACTAACATGCAGAAACATTTGCGCACACAACATGTGATAACGAGTGTCGTGTTTTTGATGCACTTCGGACTGATGGATCTCAACCCAGCGGCAGTAGCCAAGCTAAAATCAACTCTGGCAACTCTGGTAAGTAGCTATGCCACTGCCTATGTGCTTCTTTGTAAAACACACTATAACATTAACGCTGTGCTATTAAACAAATGCCTTCTGCATTACATTTACAGAATCTGGCTGGCTCAGAGGCTGGCAGACATGCTTATTTTTCTGCAAAAGAATTGTTAATTCTTCCTAGTGTTTGCAGATTTGTACTATGCACTGTTCCGTTGTATTTGATAGTATTTATCTTTTTTATTATTATTTTTGAGTGCTTAGTGAGCTCATATATCCTTTTAAAAGGGAGATTTTTTCATTTCTATTAGGAAAAATCTGTTAGTAAAATGTTAACACAATCTTGTGTATTTGCACAGTTACATATTACAACAGTTAACACGTTATTTGACCTCGCTGTTGAGTTTGTAAGGTTGTGACTTCTAAGTAAAAAAAACTGATGCTAATAAAACTGTTAGTTCTCCTTTTTCCCCAAATTAGAATCGATAAGAGAATCGATAAAAAATCGAATCGTTAAACAGTATCGATAATGGAATTGGAAAAATCTTATCAATTCCCATCCCTATGAAGGTGTTCCACCAGCACACCTTGTAGTTAACCAATGTCGTGGCCTGAGCCAGAGATGTTTCCCAGAAACACCACACCTGATTCAAATGAATGGATCACCATCAGCTTGTCCTCCAGGTCTGCACAGGTCAGTTAATGATCCATTCATTTGAATCAGGTGCGCTGAAAGAAAAACATCTAAGACTTACAAGACAGAGGCCCTTGAGGACTGGAGTTGGACACCCCCGATTTAGATAGTTAAACCTATCAAAGATCTTAAGTACCAACAAAAAATATATTTTCTTGATATAAACTCTGATCAATTTTTGCTGCTGTCACATCTTCATGTCTGATTCAAATATTCAATTGGAAGTCCTGAATCCAGTGTCACTGGTACAAAGATGATGATTTCAGCGTCACAAGAGTATGAACTTGGCGTTGATGCACCTTGTGTGTGTGTGTGTGCGTGTGCGTGTGTGTGTGTGTGTGTGCACCTTAGACCTTAGGCCTTTAGTTCCATTTAATGGCCAACAAGTTTGGAGTCATATACTGCGGAAATATTTCTGTATGAGCTTCTCTTTGTACAAGACAGCGATGACAAAGTGCCTCAGCACCTATTGCTTTGAAACACATTAGAAAAAAAATGTGCTATGTGGCACAACTAATTCATCAATGCACCTTTTTCCTGCTTTAGTGTTGATGCCGCTTTTCAGGTTTCCTGTGCAAGATCGAGGCTGCAGAAGACTAAAAAACCTTCAATTTTTTTGATGAGTGAAAAATATCTTTCCAGTTGGTGACAACATTTGCGCTGCAAATTAATGATATAGCATCCACTGAGAACTATCTTTTTTCCACAAAATATTATAATCAGCAATACCCCACATTATATTTGCTGCCAACTTCATAACTACTTCTGCCAAAGAGTTTTATGCATAAACTACCAAGCAGGAAATTATATTCCAGGAAATGTGGCTAAGAGTTGGAGCATGGGCAAGCCAAGAGCCCACTAATACTGATGTAGAGCAGGATTTATTTATTTATTTTTACTTTAAAACATAGCATTGGCCTTCCAGCAGAACTATTGCAGGTTCTGACAGAGTAGTTTTACATGCTTTTGTAACACCCCCTGAGAAAGGGGAGAAATAATTACAGCATGAGTGTGGATGTGCACTCATTCAGCACCTTCACTGGAATGCCCTTTAAGATAAGATATTCCTTTCATTTGTCCCACAATGGGGAAATTTACATATTTAAACATATAAAAAAACATTCAACAATAAAGCTAAAATACAGAACATAGGAGAGCATTTAAATACATATTTTGCATCAAACACATTCTACATAAAATACATGTGCATCATAGATAGAAGACTTGGATTCACACAGGTGCATTGCAGGGTGCCTTTCTTCATTGTACCAATCTGCCTTCCCAAGCATCCAGAGCTCCCGCCTCAGCTCATGGGGGGAGACAAAAGCAATCAAGCACAGATTAATGAATGAACTCTTCAGAGAGATCCCAGATAATCACCAAAATACATCATAGCTGAAGCAAAACGTATATTTGGAAGAAAATGTTTTCTTTATTTTGAACTTTGTTTTTATCACTTATCAATAGCCTGTTTTAACACAAGACTATTGATTTCTTGCAGCAACTAATAACCTTAAGATCGATGACATAACGAAGTCAGTGTTTTTAACAACTTTTTAATGATTACCACGCGGTACCACTAAGTATTTTAACAGTCCAGAAAATTAGCAATACATTCAACATCTATTTTACTCTGTCACACACCCCTACTTGACAAATGTCACCTCTACATTGATCGTATTTATCGCTTGGGTGATATGACTGGCTATTCCATACATTCTTCTTTGAGACAAGAGTCCATGTAAACAACCTCAAATTGATGAGAAACACAATCCATGAGTCTCTTCTGCACTGCATATATGAGATGGGGATAGGGATAATATGGCTGTAGAGGGAGAAGCCATGGGGTCAGTCCAGCAGGGCACATGGGGTACAACTGGGATTTGGGCTGGATATTGTAACATGATGGGATACTCAGCTCATCATAGGTCATATGTTTTGGGTGGGGGTGGGGGGGGTGGGGGTGTCTCTCTTGGGCGCAGCTGGTAGAATTGCTTCTCTGTTTCACCAACACCATGTGAAAGTTCAAAGACAGTCACTCCACACTTTTTAAGTCTGTTGTCACAAATGGACATTACACATGTCACAATTGCATATGAACACTTGTGCAAGGATTGATTATTACATGATGTGTCTTTGAAATCACCAAGAACTCAGTTACAATGTATGTGTCGTGTTAGACAACGGTAGACAACAGCACAGAACTGTCTCAACAAGATAGTCCTTGTCACACATATTGTACAAAAAGAGTTGTTTTTTTTCCTCCTCAGCATTGTCTAATCATTGTGATTTTTTTTTCTCATCAATCCTGTCTTTTTAAGCCTTCTTCAAAATATGCTCTTGATGATAACTTGTCTCAAAGTCTATTGTGATTGAAATGGAAAAGCGTAAGTCATTTGTTTATTTTTTGAATAAAAGTCTTTCATACCAACAGATGAATGACAAAAGAGAAACCTTGGCTACAGACAGACGTTTTCAGGTTTTTCAGAGCAATGTTGAGGTGCAGTGGCTTTTATTTTTACTTATTCTTTTTTACTCTTCAGACTTTTTACTTTCTACACTTTTTACAACAGAAAAAAAAACTCAAATACAAATGTATGTCCTGTTTGAACAACCTCTTTTTGTGTAGTGAGATCAAGCAACATTTATTTGTTTTTCTTCTAATAAGTAGCTTGAAGCCACTTAAGTGCCTAGAAGTTTTGCCATTCCCGATAACATGTTTTTTTACAACAAACTATATATCCATATACTCTCTTGCATATTCAGTTGGTGTCTGTCTTTAATCATCTGACCCTTTTAGTTTATTACCCATGAATGGTCTGAAGTGTTAAGTGGGTTGTCTCGGGCCGTCAATTGAAGATTGCAACCCAATCACCAACCTTCCTCTTTCCTTTTGGGCGGTGGAGGAAAAAATGTTTATTAAATGTATTATTAGACAATTTAAAAGGCCTGTTTCTCACTTAATACATTTTGCAGAAAAGCACAGTAAACACATTGTTCTAGTGGATTATAAGATATCATTTCAGCAACTAAAAAGTTTAAAAAAAAAAATAATTTAGTAGAAATTATACAAATACAAGTCCTCCAACCTTTATAATTGAATGCCCTTAGGATGTTCATCCCATTACTTTCTGTCACCTAATATTGAGTACCGTATTGGCCCGAATATAGGACGACGCTGATTATAAGACAACTCCTATTTTTCAAATGTCAGTATTTCAAATGAAAATATAAATATGATGAAGACAATAAGGTTATTCATAAAATAACTTTTTATTTTACCATTATTTTTAGGAAGTATGGTACCATACTTTAGGTAAGGTATGTGTCAGGTTTCCATGTTATTAAGGATCAAGGTATAGTAACATTTAATAAACTTTTTTCTCTTAAAATCTGAGACTGTGATTCAGTGAATAAGCAACAACTATGTAGTTCAATAATTGTATTAATGATGTCAATAACTACATAACCATCAAAGTTGAGTTCTATTCAGTTTCAAGAACAATATTAACAACTTAGTCTGTTTAAAAAAAAAAAAAAAATCTGAACTCCAACAAATCTTTTGAAGCCACTTTGTTCAGCACGGTTGCATGATCTTCCATTTAACATCAGATCCTGCTGGCATGCGTTCACTGTGATGCTCCATTTGTTAACTGGTTACTTCAATTTTGGCTCCATCCTAGTGGATGCAGATGTGTAATGACAATAGAAAAGTGTGGAACCTCGATTAAAAGACGAGAATATGATTTCTAGAATAAAATATCGCCCTATATTCAAGCCAATACAGTAGGTCCTCCTCATCCTGCCAAAACAACACTGACCAGTCAAGAAGTGGACAAAGGACATCTGAGAGTGTCCTACAGCAGTGCTGGCAAACTGTGGTACGATGTACCACCAGTGGTACGCGTGAGCGCTCTCTGGTGGTTCACCGGGAATTGTCATGACTTTCCACATTTTTTCCACATTTTCACTGAAAAAAAATGGAAACATGCAATGCATTATAAATACGTTTCAAACGAAATGTGTAGCTTGAGATAATTAAAATAGTGTCTTTTCTAAAAAAAAATATTTGTTGCATATTCAGTTGCAGTGCAGATGTAACAACTTTTAAGAGTGTGTTAGACAGAGTTGTAAAAGGAATAAACATCTCTCCTGTGTGTTTTAAAGCTAATTGAGAAGGCATATATAGCTATATTTTAAAATGGGTCATAATGGTGGTACGCAGTATTAAATGTTTGAGAACCACTGTCCATAATATTTGATACTGAGGTATTAGCAATAGATTTTTGGTTATAGAGTGCTGTGCTTGAAGACTGGACTTCTCAATGAATACATCAGACTCTACCACTCCACCTAAATACTTTTTGAGAGAACCTGGCATTGTAGCTGAGTCCTGCTGTCAAATGGGGAGGTGGGGTTGGGAATGACTGATATGCAAAAGTTTTAGGCAGATAGCTGCGGCCAAATTCCAGGATGTAGGTTTTCCCAGCAGAACATTGCATTACAACCAGCTTAACAGTGTTCCTCAGTTTTGATGGCAGTGGTTTTTAACCACTGCTCTATGCCATTACAGGTTAAAAGTATTAAGTCTATATTCTTGGCAAACAAATACTTTGTGATTCTTGGTTTTGAGGAAGCTGAGCATTAACAAGAGCGCCTCATGATATAAAAGAGTCAAAAGCAGGTTTTCTGTTGAAAAACCAAATGGAAAACATGTTTGACCCCCCCCACCTAACTAGCTCATGTTATCTTTGAAGCTAAGAGTAAACAGAGTAAGCATACATGTGAGTTTCAGGGTTGCATTACATTAAGGGGCTCCCATGAGCCTCACCAGGCGCATCTCATCTCCCAAGGCACCGCCATGCAAGAGAACTTCACTGTGTGGAAACAGCTCTATCTGTTTAATTACCCTCCTCTGAGGCATCAACACATCTCAACTGCCACCCCCACCACTCATGAATTAATGATGTACATCTCTAGTTGTTATTAGTAAGCTGCACTGGGAAGCTGACTGGCCGAACCTCATTTAAGATTCAGCTGTTTAAAAAAAAAAACTAAAAAAAAAAAAAAAAAAAAACTGAGGTGTTTTTGTTATTTCTTTCTTTTCTCACTGTAGTGACTGGTGGAAAAACAAAAACAAAAAAACTAACAAAAAAAAATACAATGTTGCTAATTCAGTTGTTTGAACAAGGTTTGAACTGCAGTGTACTCATTGGATACAAAGTCAGTAGCATTTGCAATGATCTGTCTTCCATGCCATGTACAGTACATACATGTAGTCTGACTGAAAAGGTCCAGTATTGACCGTATTTTTGAAAAATAATGTGTTTTAAGTGAACTGAGGATTGCTTCTATGGTATGAAACTTTGTGCTACATTGGCAATTACATGTCTGTCTTCCCTCGTTCTCACCTCCCCGGGGTTGGTAACAATCAATAGAAATGCTTCTTTGAATCTTCTCTGCCATTCACAACCTGACCACCAGATGCCCATAGGTTTTCCCACTCTGCCAGTTTTCTTGCTCACTTCTTCTTCTCATCCAAATCACCCCTTCAGTAATTCCTTCAGCCATCTTCGCCTGCTTCCTGACAGATTGTCAGTGTCGCTTTGTGCCCCTGTTTTTCAGCTTCCTGGCCTTCAGCCTGTGCCAGTGTCCACCTGTCCTTACTTGCCTTATCTGTTTCAGCCTGTCATGTGAAGCAACATCCATAGTGTGAAAAGTAACTTTTTTTGGGTTAGATTAAATGAAAACCTGAATTTTTCAGCATACCAGATTAACGTTAAAAAGCAGTTTATTTCAAATCCAGCCAAAATACTGTATGTTCCAAAACCCTAACAGAATATTTTAGACTACTAAACCAAATCCCGTAGTTGTAGTGCCTAAACCTAACAAGAAAAATGAAAAAATAGGTTGCTTAAACCTATCCACTGAGAGTGAAACAGTAACTAATTAACAAAGTACTTAAAGGAACAAAGGTTGTGGGTTGTTTATTCATGGGTTAATACTCCCTTTTTGGAACCTCAAAAGAAACCATCCATCCATCATCTAGCACTTCATCTCATTCAAAGTTGTGCTGCTGCAGGAGTTTAGCCCATACAATATATCTTGTACTCCACAACCATATCTTAATCCTTAGAGAAGGTTGTGTGTGAAAATCCCAGGAAATGAGCAGTTTCTGAAACATTCAAACCAGCCTGTCTGGCAACAACAATCATGCCAATTCTAAATCTCTTGAATCCCTTTTCTTCCCTATTCAGACGTTGAGATTGAACTTCAGCAAGTTGTTTGACCATAGCTATGTCTAAATATATTGTGTTGCTGCCATGTGATTGGTTGATTAGCTATTTGTGTTAATAAATAGCTAATCAGCACATCACATTTGTGTTAACAAATAGCTAATCAACCAATCACATGCCAGCAACACAAATGACCATGTCTACCTAATTAATTGTTCAGTGAGTGTATATTAAGACAGGAAATTAAGCTGACAAAAATTTAAGCTGTGTCTTATTTGCAGTTTTAGCTAACTACTAGCTTCAACCAGAGTGTGCAGACTTTATCTCACATAATCACAATGGCATACAGACATAGATTGATAAAATAATTTTTTAACTCCACTGAGATATGTCCACATTATATAATGAAAACCCCTATAGACTTTGCTGTCCTCTTATTTTGATGTACCACAGCAATTGTGAGAAAAGCCTTTGGCTGATGAAAGGCTGGGAGGTAATACATTTCCTTAGATCACCTGGCAAGTCTTAATGCAGCTAGATCTTTTTCATTTTATAAATCTGATGCACTTTAATAAAAGAGAAATTACTGAGGAAGAAAGCCTTTGGATCTCTTTGAACAAGAGCATGTGTATGTTTTTCCAAAAGATCTGTTATCAATATCAGCACACAGAACCACATTTATGTTTTCTGTTTCAGCAGAGTTAAGCTGCTCTTTTTCTAAATGTTGCATTGTAATCACTGGCAGGCGATCTCTTCAACGAGAATGATGTTTTGTACAATACAGCGGGGATCTCTTCCTAATGTGGGTCTGATATGATTAAAATTAACAGACAGCTAGTTGATTTAAAAGTGTCTTTACATCAAAGGCTTATTTATGTCAGCCCCCGTCGCCTTTAGCCAGTAATAAATCAACCCGTCTTAAAAAGATTAAAGACCATTATTTGCGCTTTGAAAGCTAAAATATAACAAACCCCGATCCTGGTGTAGATATAGCAGAAGGCAGTGGTTCTTCAAACGTTTAATACTGCGTACCACCTGAGAAACTATTCAGCTCTCTGAGTAACACCATTATGACCAATTTTAAAATATAGCCATATATGCCTTCTTAATTAGTTTTAAACAAACAGGAGAGATGTTTATTCCTTTTTGTGGTTATTTATTACCTGAATTGTTACTTTACTGTATCAGACATTTACAACTTTGCCTAATAATTCTCACATACTCATACTCTCATACAGGGCAAAATAAACACACTTAAAAGTTTGTACATCTGCACTGCAACTAAATATGCAAAAAAAAAAATTTTTTTTTAAAGACACAGTTTTAATTATTTTAAGCTAGACATTTGATTTGAAACATATTTATGATGCATTGTATGTTTCCAATTTTTTTTTACATGAAAGTGTGGAGAAAATGTGGAAAGTCATGACGTTCCCCCGCGTACCACCAGAGAGCGCTCACGTACCACTGCTGGCATGCTTATTAGTGTTTGCGTACCACTGGCGTAAGGTTATTTTTGTTCCGTATAGATTGTGACTAGTTTGAATATTTTGCAAAAGTTTGCATCACATTTGAAACATAAAATGACATGAAAAAATAGTCTAATGGAATCACTACAGGTATTAAATGAACATTCAAGAGGTTTTTAAAAAACAAAACAAAACAGGTGTACTATTAGATGATAAATGGCATAAAACCTTTGTTAGGGACCAAAATGATCTACGAACATTTATTGTCATTTTGCAGAAAAATGGTGATTAATGTTTGCATGACACATCTATGTCAAAATAATTACCATGGTTAGCCTCGACAAGGCTCAGAAATGTTATTCTGCCAAGTAATTGTGTGGACAGAGTCACAAAAAGTGTAAAAATGGGCATGTGTTTCGGTCTGGTCACTGGCCACTTGTTAGAAGTCTTTACAAGTCGACTACCAATGCTGCACAAACTACTGTCAATAGATGCAAAATGAGAGAAGTTTATGGCCTCCGCCTCTAATACTTGCCTATTTTGTCATAAATATCCAAGTACTGATCCAGTTCTATGGCCCAGATACCTGAAGGAGTTCAGACTTTGTAGAAAAGCAGCAGGGAGTGTACATCTCTCTGACATATAACACACTTGATGGCAGTTTGCATAATTGGCTTTGAGCTGGCCCTGAATGTTGTCTTTCACAGTCCTACTGAGTTCTTAATAAATATTAATATAGTCCTGTGGGTGTTATACATTTTCAGTTATTCTAATCTCCATGTGTGCATAAGGTTTCTTTAGGCAGTCCAAAGCTTGTACTGTCTAATCATAAAGTGACTGTTAACCAGGGATGTTCACTGGTTCTTGTCTTGAGAGGCTGAGGTTGTCAGCTCTCAGATCATCTTGGGACATTGATGTTACATTGATGTTACATGATACTTTTTTTTCCACTACCATTATTTTTCAGTCTCAGCCCAAAGTGGATTTTTTCATCTTACCCTGCCATTCAGAGTTTACTTTGTTGGCTTTGAGAACATTCAGTTCATTCTCCCACGTAAGAGGAGCTGTGAGACTTTGGTGGTGTCCATTCCCTCAGGAATAGACATTTTGGGTTTAATGTATTTCTTTGGAGTTTTTTTTTCTTTAGTGCATCTCTTTGTTGATCTACTAAGTTTTCTCTGCATTGATTTTGGCTTTCGTCCATCTTCAATGAGGAATACTGCTTTCATGTGCATGATATAGTTTAAATTTTATCGCCAAGCATCTCCAGCATCACTGCTGCTGATGTGATTCCAGTGGGTAAAATATGCAGCACTGCATATTTCAGCAGACTTTCCAAGAGTGCTTTGTCACTTAGCCTTGGCAATGGGTCAAACAGGCACGAAGTCTCCAACGCAGTTATGCTGTGTTATGCTCAGGTCAGCTGCCCTCATGTTAAAGTTATCAGGGCTAATTGATATGTGCTCTAGTATGGCAGGAATGATTTCATGAGCTTTTGTACCAGCACAAGTATATTTTCTCAGACCATTGTGTCTTTGTTGTACCTTAACATGACTGAATGCAGCAGACAAATTGGATGTTGACACAGAAATTGCCATTGTATTTTGTCTGTATTGCAGGACCTCAGTTAGCAGAGCAGCACAGTTAAAATTAATTTTGGAAGTATTTGCAAGTGGAAGATGCACTGTGTTGCAGCCTGCTGTCATGAGCTGGTTATCTCTGCATCCATTTATTGACTGCACCCTCATGTATTTCCAGAGTCTGGGAGAGAAAAAAAAACAGATTTTGTGGAGTGCTTTTGAGAGGCAGCACAAGTATTTTCTAAAGGCATTTACTGCTAAAGAATTCAAAATAAAATAATTTAGTATTACCGTAGTATTTTAGGATATGAATAATGAGAGAGGCTGGGGAAAAGTGTCAGGTGTGATGAGTGGTAAAAGAGTATCAGCAAGAATAAAAGGCAAGGATCTACAAGATAGTGGTGAGAGCTGTGATGTTGTATGGTTTAGAGACTGGCACTGAGGAACAAAACAGGAGGCAGAGATGGGGGCAAAAGAGGACAAAATACTGAGGGAGTGATGAAGATGGATATGATCAGGAATGAGGACATCAGCGGGACAGCGCATGTTAGATGTTCTGGAGAGAAAGTCACAGAGGTCAGACTGAGATGGTTTGGACATGTACAGAGGAGGGATAGTGAATATACCAGTAGAAGGAATGATGAGGTTGGAACTGCCAGGCAGGAGACCTAGAGGAACACCAAAGAGGAGATTTATGGATGTAGTGAAAGAGGACATGAAGTTTGTTGTTGTAGGAGAAGAGGATGCAAAGGATTCGCTGTGGTGACTTCTGAAAGGAACAGCCAAGAGGAAAAGAAGAATGATGAGAGAGGTCGCATAAAGAGAAGGTTGAAGGGCTATTTTGTCCATTTTGTCAAAAATAAACTTAAACAACTCACGCCAGATCTTCTTAAGAAATGTGAATCTGATTGTACTATCTTATTTGAAAGAGCCAAGAAATACATGACTGCATTGCATGACTTCCCCGAGGACAGCTTTCACAGTCCAGTATCAAAGCCTGGCTTCACAACTGTTGTGTCTTGAGAGGAAGACAGTGATGCTGTCCAGGCCTGCAATCTGAAAGAAATTGATATGGATGGGCTCCATAAAGAATTTGGCATGGTGGAAGCTATTCTCAGCCTTTTAAAGAGGGAAAGTTGTGACACATAGGAGCAGTGTCTAAAGCTGTTTTCCAAGGCAATGTCCCACTTCTCGGATTCAATGTAAAAAAACCACAAAAAAAAAAAAAAAAAAAAAAAAAAAAAAATATATATATATATATATATATATATATATATATATATATATATATATATATATTATATATATATATATATATATATATATATATATATGTGTGTGTGTGTGTGTGTGTATGTGGTGTATATATATATATATATATATATATATATATATATATATATATAATATATATATATATATATATATATATACATACACACACACACAATGGACAATGTAGAGGCAAAACTGCAAATCTTTGCCATATGTATAATTTACATAGACACTAAACATCTAGAAGTATCCAGTTAACAATTCCAAATACTTAATCTTCCATGGTGGTAAGCATACTAGTGTTTCGTTGTGTGTTAGGGATCATTTTTGGTCTTGGCAAAAGAATTCTACTTAGAAATTTGTATGCTGCCTTTCATTTAAATCATTCATTGTTATTATCATTATTATTTAATGATAATAATTAAAAATGTGTGCTTCCAGAGCTGGTAAACACTGGCCAAAGTTAAGGTGTTGCATGTTCTCAGAGCAGAATTCCCGACTCAAATTACTAATTAAGTTAGTCTTCTTTCACTGTTTTCATTTACAAAAAACATGGTATGTCAATATTCTCTCCTTCCCTCTCAAAACACCACTCGTTCACCACCAAAGGAGGAGGTTCAGATTGTGACACAATATGGTGTGTGTAAAACAACTTGTTTGATGAGACCAATTAAAGAGCTAATAACTGATTTCAGGAGAAATCTAGATGTTCACCTACTACTAAACATGAACAGAGAAGAGGTAGAGAAGTCTCCAGTTTCAGGTATAATAATAATAATAATAATAAA
Source organism: Hirundichthys speculiger (assembly GCA_018398805.1). Lineage (NCBI taxonomy): Eukaryota > Metazoa > Chordata > Actinopteri > Beloniformes > Exocoetidae > Hirundichthys > Hirundichthys speculiger. The sequence goes on along the minus strand of JAGFBZ010000963.1, from coordinate 807,124 downwards.
AGTGTCCTAAATTTCAGCAAAATGAACAATCATTGCAGGATCTCCAGAAACCAAAAAACCTAGAGGCGGCAAGCAACACAAGGACCAACAGAGTGATGGACCCAAGGACAATGGACTGGCAGGTTTATCCAGTTACTTGACAGGGATGTCATAAAAGTTATCTGAATGAAGGATATTTATGGCCAGTGGTTGTAGAGAGCCACTCATAAAGTCATGGCAATGGCATTCGGTGTAAGAACAGGGTCCACTTAGAGAGTTGTATAGAAAAAAAAAAAGTCCAATTAGAATATAAAAATGTACTTCTATGCTGTTGCTTTTCCACACGCAAGTTTTGAAACCCGTATAAAATATAACCAGATAAATACTCAGTGTCCATCCATAACAATGAGTAGCAATCTGGTGGTGTAGACCACAGGGGTCCTTCAGTCTATCTCCAGAGGGCTTAAAGTAACTTTGATGGAATGAGGGGCACTTCCATAATAACAATAATAAAAAGTAGTTTTTTGTTTTTGTTTACTTATAAAAAGTAAATTTAAAAAAATTGTTAAATTACCAATGTTAAATTACCAATCGAATTTCAAGAAAAGCTTGGGAAACTTGACAGTTTTTTTTTTTTCAGTCCACCTCGATATATTAACAGTAGTAGTAGGCAAGAAAACCCATTTTCAGTCATGGCTATCTTAACTGTGTGGGAAATACATTGCAATTCACAGCTGACTTAGTAGTTGGTGTCCTTCATTACTTGCTCTCATTTAAAACCCTTGAAACTCTAACAAATCAAGTGTCATTGTTCCTGTGGAATGATGGATAGAAATTGGTTTAAGTTAACTCCCAGCTGTATAAAGTTCCAAGGGGTTAAAGCTATCCTATCGACTGAAAGAGTTGTGGGGATTCTCCAAAGCATTTTCACAGCACATTTCACCCTATCAGCATTGCCTCAGGGCATTATATTGAAAGAAGCAGCCTAGTTTAGCTTGCTAGGAGCAGAATAGAGAAACCTGATACAGGGGAATATAATGACCCAGCTTCTGACATAACAAGGGGACTAGAAGTCATTGGGATCTTGTAATGGCTTCTGATACCTTGATCCCTTGATTTGATGTAGACTATTGATCCAGTCTGTGAACCTTTGAATGGTAAGGGAATGGAGTTTCGATTACAATAAAAACATACTTACTTTGTAGAAGTCTTGTTTGCTCACATTTCACACATCAAAATAGTTTTTATTGTATCATTATTATTGTATCTTGACATTGCAGATATAGTCACAACTGCAGTTCCAGCTACATTTTTTTTAAAAATCTCTTATATAAACTTGCTTGAACTTAATAGAGTTGTGGACACTAGATTTGGCAGTGATACAAATTTTGGTTTCTGCCAACTTTCCAAAGTCAGTATTCTTAGATGGTACTTTTCATGTGTGTATCCACATACACTGAAGAACCAATGGTTTTGCAAGTTTTTTTTTTAGGGCTTTTAGTTGAAAATACAAGAGATACATTGGAATTTAATTTTTACATAGTAAATATGTTTCTGGAGCCAAATCCTGATTGATGGAGATCCATTTGCTGCATTAGAGCCCTGAATTGATTCAGAATTCGTAATTTTCTGCTTTATTTTGAAACAATTTTGAGGGTTAATCACAGGTTCTCACTGGAAATAAGATCTGGGGAGTTTCCTGGCCACGATTCAAAACTTTGATCTCTGACCCATTGTTTTCCCTTTTGCCATGGTGCTTCCTCATGTTGGAAAAATACACGAATCGTCACCAGATTCCTCCTGCATTAATTGAATTCACCCTTGGAGAATATTTTTATATCCTGATATCATGATTTATTCATTTATCATGATATCATTGTTTTTGAGTTGAATTGTAATTGTAAGTGAACCCTCTCCTTTCAGACGAAAAAGGAACACCAAACATAGATGATCTCAAGATGCGTCACTACTGATGGGATAAAGAAAATAGGGCAGTGCTCACCTTTTCCTCTGCAAGCCATTTTCAAGACATCTTTTAGACCAGAGGTTCTCAAACAATACTGCGTACTACCTGAGAAACTATTCAGCTCTCTGAGTACCACCGTGATGACCAGTTTTAAAATATAGCCATATATGCCTTCTCAATTAGCTTTAAACAGACAGAGATATTTATTTCTTATTGTGGTTATTTATTAAACACACCCAAAAGTTGTTACATCTACACTGCAACTGAATATGCAAGAATATTTTAATTATTATTAATTATAATTTTAATTATCTCAAGCTACGCATTTTGGTTTGAAATGTATTTATAATGCATTGTATGTTTACGATTTTTTTTAAAGTGAAAATGTGGAAAAAATGTGGAAAGTCATGATGTTCCCCCACGTACCACCAGAGAGCGGTCACGTACCACCCACAATTTGCGCACCACTGTTTTACACTTAAATCTTTAATAACTTACAGTCCAGCAAAGACAGAGGTTGAATGGAACTGAATGGTACTTTAATATCCCTCTGGTCACTTTAACATATAGTAAGATGTTATAATGAGACATCTAGATCATACTGTAGTCACTGTGGAATAGAAGATTTTTACTCACACATTTTGGTTTCTTAAAAAGGAATGAAAGCAGAAATCAAACTTGTTCAAAATATTATTATGTACTTGGACTGTAATCATAAGCATTTTAGCTATATTATCTGAGGAAACATGGAGCAAAGCTATTTGCTTAAAATCCTGCAGGTCATAGCAAACGAGCTAGCAGTGTCTTGGCCATCGCCACAACACCCCAGTATAATGCGACATATAGAAAGAGTGAAAAGGGTTTATGCCATGGAGATGATCACAGTGAGATTAGAGGTGAACTAAACAGAACAATTAAAATGGAACAATTACTGTAAGGGCATAAAACATTTTTTAAGCACCTTTATGATGTTTTTTCTCACTTTTTTTATTAACAAGGTCAAAGGTGAACATCCTTGGTATGTGTATGTTTAGGAATAAGCATCTAAAGGTCTATTTGTTTAAAGGACTGTACATGATGTAATCTGAAAATACTTATTGGTTGTATAGCGAAAGAATTGGAAATAGAAGTAAAATGTATTTGTATATCCCCTCTTTGTGTATGTGTGAAATAAAAACAAAGTGAATCAACATTTATATTATACCATTACATTCTGAGATAAGAGATGAGGCTGAAAAGCAAAACTGAATGGCCATGATTGTTGTGCCATCAAGTGGCTCTGCATTGAAAACAGACATATATTTGTCAGTGAAAATCACTTTATGGGTGAAAATTATTGCCCCGACAACCCGACGTTTGCTGGCGACTTGCAACTATTAGTTGGCTTTGAGAACTGCTGGCATAGCAGATAAAGGTAAAGCATGCTGACAAATACCAAAAGCCAAAGGTTAAATAAAACAGTTTTGGCCCCAGAACAGGGCACAGAACTGCATAATCACCAGTGGAGACACTAACATTTTCTCTTTGATATGTAGAACAGGAGTCAGTCGTTTGCAGGTCTGGAAATACCAACTTTACTCCTGTCTATCAATTACAATAACACCATTAATCACACCTGAGGCTAGGCTTGGGTCAAACAGCCCTAACACAATTTATGGGACTAATCCTATGTAATTATAAGATCATAGTCAATAACCTAGAGTATTTGTCATACTATGCGGTTTACAAAAGGTTTCCGCATTTATTTAGCAGATTACACATTTTAAACTAAATAGCATTTCCAGTAGACTGGCCCTTTTAATATTTTAATTCAACACAGATTTCTGAGTATAGCTTTCCCTTTTTTAAGCAAGTGGAAAGTAATACAGTCTCATGACATTTAATAAAAATGGAATTGACAGTCAGCTTAACACCCAATTATCATCAGATAACAACCTAAAAAGAAAGTATATGCAGGTTATATGTATATGGGTATGGGAGATGTCTCTGACTCACGTTTACAATTTTATTTCAGCTGAAATCACTGATTTGCTTTAAGAATTAATAGGCAGATAGAGGGTTGAGAATCGCACAATGGCATTAAAATGCCCTGAAAGCTGTGCTGGGTTTCAGAAAAGAAAAGCAAAATTTGAGTATCCATCAGACTGAATAGTGATTCTGGTTCCATGCTTTTTTTCATGTTTTGCTGAGAGACCAGGTTGTATATTTTCAAATGTTTCACTGCGATATTGTATATGCTCACAATGTATCCCCACTGGCCTCATACCAAATTTGATTACAGTCTTCTCTGGTTTTCTCTGGGATTAGGTTTCTTGTGGTGATCAAGCACATGAGGCCCTCTAGTAAGTGTTTTCTTTTGTTATTTGTGAATGGCTTCATAAAGCAGCTTTTTGAATCACTTGGCATATAAATAAAACATGCAAGCAATTTCTTATTTAAAAGACCCTTCAGTGAGCCCACATGAATGTGACTTCACCTGATCTGTGATCAAATAAATCCTACATTAGCTCTGTTGTTTGTTTGAAAATATGTGTTTAGAACAGACAGATGAACATTTCAAGTTTAAAAATGGATTGTCCAAACAAGCAGAGATCACTTTACAATGGCAACACTGATACCAAAAAAAGTATGCTGAGAATTCTGAGTAACGTGGATAGTGCCTTCAAAGCTCAGTCTTTGCCAGGGATATACATGTATTTTTCTCAAGACCATTCAAAGCCCCACATTACAAAGGCATGACTGAAAACAAAGAGGTTACGGACTGCGCACCTTGAGATGTATTCGTAGGAGGAATGGGACAAAATAACTGAAATGCTTCACTGCTTGGAACCCTTAATGCCAGAGTACTTTTAAAGTGTTGTGGATGGAATGGCAAACATTAAAAAGTGGCAAATGCTTTACTGTTCCAGATTTTTATGGAATTAATTGCAAAATCCAATGCAAAATAATTGATGCACATAATATGTGAAATAAAAAACAAAAAAATAATAATTTTTTTCATTCTTGGATTTTTTGGCACAAGTGGCCTTTATTCACAGTGAAGATAGACAGAGAACAAGGGAGACACACAGCAAAGGATCATACAGGTCGGGAGTTGAACCCATGACCAGCCTGCACGAGGACTGTAGCCTCTGCGCATGGGCCGCCTGCCCTAGGCTCTGTGCTACCGGGCTGGCCTGCATCAACTCCCTTTTATATTCAAAGGAACATGTTCATATTGACTTCAGCTATAAAACCGTTCAGCTTTCTGTTATTTCCAAAAGTTACAATTAAAAGTTACATTCCAAGTGCTTAAAAATGATGATGGTGAGCAGGCCCTAAGGAAATGTTAATAATAGAAGCCTTTCAGAGATTTAAACAAATATGTCTTATTTTCCTATTCAACGTTAATTGAGAAGTAATGGAAAGTAATTATGGTACAGCTGCGTTCCAAAGTACAAGTCAGTAATGAAAGGGAGGAAAGGAGCAGAACTCATCTTTTATGCTCAATTGACTGCATGATGTTGCAGGCCTGAAGTCTGTTGTCCAACAGTTGACAGATGGACAGTCCCACTCCAGTGGCCCATAATGTTGTGATGCAGTCTTCCAAGGAAGAACAAGAAAATCAGTCATTTCAATGAATACCCTATAATGACATAAAAACCTGCAAGAAATGAAACAAAACCAAAATTAAGATGAGAAGATGAAAGTAAAGACAAAAAACAAGAACAAAAACAAAAAAAAACCCTCAAAATGATAAGAGGTCTGGTTGGACTGATGGATAAAGAAATCATTGTGGATCATCACACAGTGAAAACATGTATTGTAGTCAGATGAATCAATACTGAAACGCTTTTAAGCATAATGTACATCATTTATCCCTTAAATAACTGTGTAAGCATGACATGAAATGATATGACATAGCCAATGATAACAGGCCCTGCTTGTAGAACCACCCTATTCAAGAGGCATGTACATAGTTCAACGACCTGAATTTCAGAAAAATTGGGACATTTTTTTCAATTAGAATAAAATGAAATCTAAAAGACTTTCAAATCACATCAGCCAATATTGTATTCATGAGAACATGACAAAAGCTATTTTATTTAAGCTTTTTTTGTGGCACTAGCAGCCTTTATTAACGGAGACAGAAAATCAGGACAGAGAGAATGGGGAAATGCAGTAAATGGTTGCCAGGAGTTGGGAGTTGAACCTGCAACCAGCTGCAGGAGGACTCTACATGGACTTCCTGCCCTTACCATTGTTCCTACTAGGGTGCCCCAACATACCAAATGGCCACGGTTACATTATGTTTTTTTAATTCGGAATTAATTATTCCAAATTAAATAATTCCGAATTAAACTATTTTCCTTCGAGTTTACATGGAAATAGTTATTCGGAATTGAGGTTTACATGGAAAACACGTTTGTTCGGTTATCCAATTCCGCTTAAGGTCTGGGGGTTGGGAAGGGTTTTGATTGGATAGGGGGGCGGACATCTTTACGTATTTACGTCTACTGGAAGAAAACAAACTTACCCGATTAGCAACAACATTCCACTTATTTTTGACCTGGGTGGCGTCTCTATCTGCGAAGCCTCCTTCATTTAACCTGGCCGCTACAACTTTGAAAAGCTCACAATTTTTATGTTTCCTGCCATCTCTTCTTTTAATTATTTCCAGTTCCTCCAAGCTATTTATTAAATAAATCGTCTCTGCTCTTGACCACCGTTTACTGCGTGCTGCCATCTTGAAACTTTGTTTTGAAAACAAGCCCAGCGTGAAATATAAGCGTCATCGCGACAGACAGGCAAGAGAACGAGCATGCACAGAAAGACGGGAATTAATTTAAAGCGGAATGAGTGTAAACATGACCTTGGAATTATTCTATTCTTAATTAATTTTAGAATAAACCAGCCACTTACTTCGGAATTAAGTTTAATTCGGAATGGACATTTTCATTCGGAATTAGGTGTTTACATGGTAATTTTTAATCATTTTAAATTAAATTTAACATTAAAGAGGAATTAAACTTCCCATGTAAACGCACGGAATGAGCTCATTTCGAATGTGATACCTGCTACAGGTTTCTAAATAGTTGGACAGGGGCATGTTTTCCAAGGTGGAGCATCTCCTCTTCCTCTTAAAACAGTTTCAAACATCTGGGAATGAAGGTTATGAGTTTCTAGAGTTTTGATGTTGAATTTTGTCCCATTCTTGCCTGATTTAGTTTCCAGCTGCTGAAGAGTTTGTGGTCATCTTATTTATTAATACATACATCAAAATAATATCATATACATTACATATTTTTTAATTTCATGATGTGTCAATTTTTTTCTATAGGTGAAAGATCTGGACTGCAGTCAGGTCAATTCAGCACCTGGACTCTTCTCTGATGAAGCCCTGCTGTTGTAGTAGCTGCAGTATGTGGTTTAGCTTTGTCCTGTGTTATGCCCAGCTCGTGGAAGAGCAGTAATAAAAAAAAAAAAAGTGACATATTTTAAAGGCACCTTATCTAGTAATACCACTTCTGACCACACAATCTTCTTTGTTGACAAAAGAACCACTGGCAGTGTTGTAATACCACTTCAGTTCACATCACTGCGTGGAGTTCGTTGTGTCTTACTCCTGAGTCTGACTCATGAACTTTATCATAAAACGCTGACCCCATGTGGTCAGATGTGGTATTGCTACAAATAGAAGCTTTCAGGTACCACGAAGCACTGAGTTTAACTGGTACAGTCAACTCATCCAGCAAACAATATTTACCTGTACATATAGATGAGACCGACATGACCATAGAAAATTATTTTCTCTGTACGTCCCACAGCTACTTACAAAACAGACGACAACTTCTCAAAAACCTGAGCTGGATACCATTTTCTTGGAGACAAGATTTTTTTTACCCCTGCTTTTGTGTACAAATGCAGAGCAATGTTGTAACATAAAAAAAAATCAATTGTAAACACCGACTTGAAGCAAATATTGGATCCGTTTCATAAGAGAAAAGAAAACAAACAAAACAAAAAACTAAAAGAAAAAAGAACCTGAATCTTCCTCCCGTCTATTCGGCTGGAGATTTGCTATCGTGTCAGGGTTCAACTAGCTGTGCGTGGTCAGTGCTGACAGCTCGGCCATTAAATGTGAAACCCCCGCTCACGTCGGCACACAACCACTGGTTAGTGTGTGTGTGTTTGTGTGTGTGCGTGCGTGCACATAAGCAAAGCAAGCAGAGAACAATCTCAATTGTTATACAAAAGAGGAATATGAAAATCCTGTGCCCGTTAACCGCAACCCAGAAGCAAAACCTAAACTACAGATTATTCTGAATACAAAACAGTAAACAATCGTATAATAAATAAAGAAAGATCCTGACGATAGAAAACCATCTTCCTCTGGTCTGCAGGGGGTGATGTGGTCATGGTGAGGTGCTGTCTGGTTTTTACATGATGGAGCAGTTCTCCGGCTTCATGCGGCCCTGTCTGGGCTCGTTGGTGCCCATGAAGTAGGAATGTCCAACGATGCCTTCAGCTAGTCCGCCGCTGCTGCAGGTGCCGCCCCGGTCCAATGGCTGCCCTCTCCTTGGCTTTCTGGGTCAGGGTACTGCGGGCGACAGCCAGCTTCGTCTCGTAGGCGGCCTTCATGCCTGACAAGTCACGGGTGACCATGGACTCGGACTCAGAGACCCTGCGCAGCCGCAGCCCGGCGTTCTCTGCCTCCAGCAAGCGCACCTTGTCGATGTACACGGCTAGCCGGTCGTTGAGGTTGGACAGATCCTATTTTTCCTGCAGCCTGGTGATGCAGACTGGTGAGACCCCGGAGGTGGCGCTGCGGCCACTGTGTCTTTGGCTCGGAGTTTCCATCGCAGTTGTGGCTCAGTAAGAGGTGTGGACAGGGGAGTGAGTGGCTTCTGTCGTCGGACGCAGCTGTTAGAAAACGGCCTCCGCCAGTCACGCTGGCTTTTCAAAATGTCGATGGTCCAGCTAATCATCACATCAACTTTCTCAAAATTCGGTTTTTGAGGGAGAGGACAGTTCTGGGGTAAAGAAGCAGTTCAAATTGTTTTCTGTCCCGTTGTCATCACTGTCTAGAGAAGATTGTATTACTGAACAAGCTAGGGATCCAACATTGAAATCTCTGTTTAAACTTGTGTGCTCAGAAGGTCAGCTCACGGGTGTTCCTAGTGGCTATTTCCTTAATGAAGGATTACTGTTAAGGAAGTGGGCTCAAGTAGTGGATGGTGTGCAAGTGGACACAGTTGTCCAGGTTGTGGTCCCTGTAAAATTCAGAGATCTGGTGTTGAGCACATCACATGATGGTGTGGCAGGTCATCTTGGTGTGAAAAAAACCTATGACAGGGTGCTCCGTCATTTCTTTTGGCCTCAGCTGAAGAGGGATGTAGCAAAGTATTGTAAAACTTGTACAACTTGTCAGTTAACGGGGAAGCCCAACCAACAGGTTAAGCCAGCCCCATTGTACCCCATTCCAGTGGTTGAGAAGCCCTTTGAGTATCTGCTACTTGATTGTGTAGGTCCACTTCCAAAGAGTAGGGCTGGAAGTAAATACTTGTTGACAATAATGTGTACGAGTACGCGCTATCCCACTGCTTTCCCTTTGCGTTCTATTAAAACTAAGCCGGTACTGAAGGCACTGACTTCATTCATTACTACCTTTGGTGTCCTGAAAGTGGTGCAAACTGATCAGGGTAGTAATTTCATGTCACGGACATTTTCTCAGGTGATAAAGCAATTGAAGGTGAAACATCAGGTGGCGAGTGCATACCATCCTGAGTCTCAGGGGGCCCTTGAACATTTTCATCAGATGTTGAAGTCTATGTTGCATTCTTACTGTACAGAACTTTCTCAGGATTGGGAGGATGGGTTGCCCTGGTTGCTGCTTGCAATACGTGAGGTTTCACAGGAAAGTACAGGTTTCAGTCCAAATGAACTTGTGTTTGGACACACAGTCCGGGGTCCGCTGGCTGTGTTGGTTGATGAGTGGAAAAATGCTGAGCCCCCTGATAACGTCTTGCACTATGTCAATGGTTTTCGTCGCCGTTTGCATGTTGCCTGTGCCACGGCTCACAGAAAGCTTAGCTGTGCACAGGTAAAAATGAAGGAGCTTTTTGATCGTAGATCTGAAACTCGGGTGTTTGAGCCAGGGGATCAGGTGTTGGCTCTGTTGCCGCTGGTAGGTTCGCCCTTTCAAGCAAAATTTAGTGGGCCTTACACAGTTAAAAGCCACATGTCAGATAGGGACTATTTAGTGTACATGCCAGGTAGATTGAAGGAAGAAGGTGCAATAGTGTCATGTGAACTTGTTGAAGCCCTATCATTCTGCTCACTCTGTCTCTGAGGTGAAAGGTGAGGTGCATGCTGCTGACAATCTTAAGTTCGAATCTGTACAGCCTGTAGCCACAGCTGGGGGCATGTCTTCAGAAGATTTTGAGGTTCCTTCTGAGCCGATTCTCACAGTGAGACTCAAAAATTCTGAGTATCTGAGGCATGTAAACAGTCGATTGAGTTATGTCGGACACTCAGTGCATTGATCTGGTGACGTTGCTCAATTTTCACATGTCTCTCTTCTCAGATACGCCATCACGCACCAACCTGATTGAGCATGACATCAATGTCGGGGGTGCTAAGCCTATTAATCAGCGCTCTTACTGGCTGCCCATAAGGAAGCGTGAGCAGATGGAGAAGGAGGTAGAGTACATGTTAGAGCATGGAATAGCGGAACCAGCGACTTCTAGCTGGTCCTCTCCATGTCTGTTGGCAGATAAGGCTGATGGGTCAACATAGATTTTGTACGGATTTCAGGAAGGTTAATGCTGTCACCAAGCCTGATTGTTACCCCATGCCTCATATGGAGGATTGTATTGATCAGGTGGGAAGTGCGAAGTTTGTTACTAAGCTTGACCTCTTGAAAGGTTATAGGCAAGTGCCTTTAACAGTAAGGGCAAAGGGAATTTCCTCTTTTGTTACACCATGGGGGTTGTTTTCCTAGTCTGTAATGCCGTTTGGGCTGAGAAACGCTCCAGCTACATTTCAGCGCCTTATGAATAGGGTGTTAGCTGGGCTGTCAGGGTGTGCAGCATATTTAGATGATGTGGTGGTGTTCACTGACACGTGGGAAGCTCATGTTCAATGTCTAAAGGCAATGTTTGGCAAGTTAGTGGAGGCAAATTTGACCATAAACTTGGCAAAGTGTGAGTTTGCTAAGGCAACGGTAACATATCTTGGCAGGGTTGTATGCCAGGAGAGGGCTTGTCCAGTGCAGGCCAAGGTGGAAGCCATTCAGGAATATCCTGTTCCATCGTCCAAAAAGGAACTGATGCAGTTCTTGGGGTTGGTGAGGTATTATCGCAGTTTTTGCCGTAATTTTTCGACTGTGGTTGCCCCATTGACTAACCTGTTGCGTAAAAGCTCTCCTTTTGTCTGGTCTCCCGATTGCCAGGCTACTTTCACCACTGTACGAGCGCTAATCTGTTCTGCTCCTGTTCTTGCCGCTCCTGTGTTTCACAGACCTTTTAAAATACAGGTGGATGCCAGTGACATTGGTGCAGGAGCTGTCTTGCTGCAGGAAGGGGAGGGTGGAGTTGAACTTCCAGTCTGCTATTTCTCACGTTCCCTCCTCTCCCTGGTTGCTTGCCCCTCCTTCCTCATTGGTGATTGCTTTCACCTGCGCCTAGCCTTTAAAAGCTTTGGGAAATCCAAGATGTCTCTCTCTCCCTCCTGGAAGGCTGGTGCCTTCCTGGCACCCTCTGGTTTTGTTTGGGTTGTTTGTGTTTAGTTTAGCCTTGGTTTCCTTGGTTTTTCTGACTTAATCATTGAGTTCCTTATGTTGCTTTACCTTCAATAAATTAATCATTCTGTTTAAAAGCTGTTATTGGTTGGACCTCCCTTCTTTGTTATGTTCTCCAATACACAAGGCCCTTCTCTGAAATAGACATCGTCTTAAGGGGACCATATGTTGCTCTAAAACCTTTATATACCTTTCAGCATTCATAGTTTCTTCCAAAGCATGCCAGCTGCCCATACCATATGTAATTATGGACCCCGTACCATCAGAGATGCTGACTTTAGAACTGAAGGCTGATAACAAGCTGGAAGGTTTTCCTCCTCTTTAGCCTGGAGGGACACAGGGTCCATGATTACTGACAACAAGACTGTCAAATTTGGACTTGTGACCATTAAATACTTTCCCACTTTGAAACAGTCCATTTTAAATGAGTCTTGGCCCACAGGACACAAAACGGTGCTTCTGGAAACCACATTCGAATATGGCTTCCTTTTTGTATGATAGAGCTTTAGTTGGCATCTGGCAGATGGCACAGTGGATTGATGCAATGTCATTGAGGGCCCGGAGACCATGGGTATCCAATAAAGGTCTTTGGCCTTCTCCCATATGCACAGAGATGTCCTCAGTTTCTCTGAATGTTTTGATGTTGAGCACTGGGGAGGACGGTATTTTCAAAGCCTTTGATGTTGAGGAAGATTTTTTTTTTTTTTTGTGCCCATCTTTACTTCAGAGAGACTCTGCTTCTCTAAGACATCGCTTTTTTAGCTGATCTTGTCACAGACCTGATATCAATTAACTTCATTGGTTGCTAGATGTTCTCCCAACTGAATCTTTTTAACATTTCTTGCTTTTCCAGCCATTTGTTTCCTCTTGCCAACTTTTTTGAGACCTGTAGCAGGCATCAAATTTGAAATAATTTAATTTAGTGGATGAAAGTGTAAAACTTCCCATCTTAAACATTTGTTATGTTGTTTATGTTCAGTTGTAAATAAAATATTGGCTCATGTGGTTTGAAAGTCCTTTAGTTTTCATTTTATTCAAATTTTAATAACATCCCCACTTTTACGGAATTTAGTTTCACATCGGTAGTTGTTCCTTTTCTCCATTCGTGACACATTTGTTTGTCCCTACAGTGATATGAGTTATACCCCGAACAAAATTTATGTATTGCAGTTTAAGAAGACAAAAACACTGACTAATCTCAGCTCACGGCATGAATTTGTCTCTTTAATTTCTGTTAATCAGTTCTCCTGTTGAATGAGTTTCAATGTCTTTTAAAACGTAACTTTTCTTTCAACACCTGTTGTTGTATAAGAAAGAAAAGCCTAGTCAGTGTCTATACATACTTTATAAAATGAAGAACATCATGGACAACTTTGAACATCCTCTACACCAGTGGTTCTCAACTAGTCTGGCTTCAGGACCCAACATCACCCTTAATGACAAGCCGTGACCCAAATCAAGAAAAATTTCCAACTTCTCTAATTTATTGAATGAAAAGATCATGCAGTTTGAATCGGAGATAGTAAAATAGAATATCACAGAATGCCAACACAAAAAAATAAGTTTATTGGTGAACCAAAATGGCAAAAATCAAAATAGCATAACCAAAATGACTTCAAGTGGGAAATATTCCCTTTGATGCTCAATTAGCTGCATTTTAATTAAATCCAAAACACTGTACTTTAGTAACTTTAACCTTTTTTAACAGACTCAGCATGCACAAACATGAATTAAAAAAGAGCATCCACTGAGCAGTAGTTTTAAAAAGAACTCCAATATGTAGCATTTGCTGAGTACCCACTTCCTGAATATATAATAATTTCCTATCTAGTCACTTATTTAAGCAATAATCATAAAGCTGACATGACAATCAGAACATTTCAGTAACAGCCATTTTTAAGACTCAACAGTGCTTTTATGGACAAACATGAAATAAAACAGTGCAACCACTGAGCAGTAATTTCAAAAAGAACTCAAAATATAGTTTTAGCTGAATAAAACTCACTGACCTGTCTTCAAGATAAGAAAATCCATATCTCATATATTCTTCGTTGTATCTGTTTCGCCATGCTCAACATATGTAAAGAAACTTTGCAGGTTTTGCACTTTTTTTATGGTGTGAACCGGCGGGTGTCAACTCGCATTACAGGACATTATCGCCATCTACTGTTAAGGAATATGAATGACACTTTCTTTTTTTTTTTTTTTTTTTTTTTTTAGCATTTCCTTCCCCAGGCAAAGGCCCACAATCCACTGAAAACGGGTCTGCGACCCACTTTTGGGTCGCGACCCACCAGTTGAGAACCACTGCTTTACATAACACAGTGATTCAGCAACAGAGTGTCTTCAGTCAGGGGCTTTTTCAGACCTGCTGCAATGGGAGATCCTTCCTGGCCACAGATATAACCTTCTACAATGAATCACTGAAAAAAATTAAATCATGACAACTACTGTAACAATTAATTTCCCTTCAGAGATTTCTAAAGATTTTTGACTTGAAGGTTTTTGACTTGAATTGAATTGAACTGAATGTAAACCATGTTACACTGTATGTGGAAAGTCAGGTCCAGGTCTTGTATAAACACATGTTTCAGATTTATAAATTATGCCTGAACTTTTCCTTATCATTTCAAATGCTCCCATGGTCAGATCAAAAAGAAAGGCCAACATCCAATTTAATCTTATCCTTAACTGCTCGGGCAATTCAACATTGATTTTTAGATTTATTTAAAGGACATCTTGGTGCACTTTTTCCGTTTCTTTCTTCGTCTCTAAAACTATTGATGTTACTTTCAACTTTACCTGTATTTCTCAATGCCAATGCTAAATGATGCCTATAAAACGGTGGCAGCTGGTGCTTGAAGCAAAATATAATCATAAAATTGTTAATCTAAGTAACCTAGAAGTGTTTAGGGTTCAGATTGACAGACTGAAATAGCAGTTTGTATTTGATTACTCTATGAGGTACAGGAGTAAATTAAAGAATGGAGGACCTGTTTGCTATACTTAAATCTTTGTTTCAGAGGGAAATTTGACAATCTTAACCTTGCTCATTTGTCAGACATTATACACTTATGCATAAATAAAATAAAATAAAAATAAATACATAAAATAAAATAAAATAAGTGAAGATAGTGGGTATACTTTGGAAAGAAACTTATTTTAATGTAAAACAGTTTTTTTTTTTTGCCCCTGAAATTGGGATTAATTTTGGATCATCCTTTAAATTTGTAATGTAAGAGAATCAAATTCCACAGTTTCAATTTTTCTTTCTTTTGTGAAAGTTACTGATCTCCCTTTTATCACATGTCATCTCTTTGCTAGAACAAAGAAATCATGATGATGTCTCTTTGGGCTCTAGATAGTTTTCTGATAAACTTAATAAAAGAAGACAGAGGACAAACAAATTAATATGAATAATCACAAATTGCACATTGACATTGCGAGCTCCACTTCCATTAGTTTTTTGTTTGATTTATATTATTACATGCATAATGATCTTAATTTAACACCAAATAGGAGGAGGACATGTGAAGGGGCATTTGTAGAGTGTTTTAGTAATTTTGTTTCAGTCATGTAAATTGGATTCTTCTGTAACTGACAAATTACAACTGAAAGTAAAAACAAATTAAATGGGGCTCTGCGAAAAACTTCCATTGTGTACCGCAAAATTGTTTCACAGACTCTATATGGAATCTGCAGACTCTAAGCACTCGCAGTCAATATAATATAAATGCTCAAGGACACACAGAGTTGATTCTTTACGGGGAAGCGCTGCTTCAAAACATCAGATAATATATTTATTTAAGGAAGCATTATAATCCCCATAAGACCATTTGTTTGAACGTCTAAAGTCATTATAAACTTAACAAAGTGACAGTGTTGTATTATGTCAGAGTTTAAGGGTTAAGATGAGATTGGGAAAATTTTCATTTGGTGAATTGTTCAAACATAACCTGCATGCGTACTGTCTGTACAGATGCGTACTGCGACATCACAGACCAGATCAAACTACAGAAGGACTATCCAGCCTCCACATTTTTTTTCTAAGAATTTTTTTTCACTGTGCATTTGGTTTTAATTTAGAAGTGGCTAGCACAAAGAGGCACCTCACAGAAAAGAGAGGCTTTCTCCACCAACTAAAACCAGCTGCTATAAATAGAGGTGTGTATATTATATATTATATATATATATATATATATATATATATATATATATATATATATATATATATATATATATATGCCAGAAAGGAAGCTGGTAAATTGCATATCCTTGACATTTTGAGCAAAGCATGACATAGAAATTTTGTTAAGACATCAGGAAGTGTTGTCAAAAAAAAGAAGAAAATCAGAATATATTAGAATGAATAATAAGATAAAAAAAACTTTTTTAGAAGAATCAGCAGTGTAAGCGCAGCAACCCTTAGCTCCCCCCAGAGACTTGAGTGTCAAAGTCTGACTGCATCGTGGTTTTACTTCAGAAGGAAAGTGCTTCTGAGCGCTTTGTGTAAGGTTGGATTTGTGAGATTACAACTTTACACAAACATTTCAAGGTCACATGAGACTGATGCTGTAATATGCTTTTTCAAAGACATATTTTTTGCTATTTTTTTGTCCTTTCTGGTACTATATGCTATTGTCCTTATAAAAAGCAGTGATGGTATCATTCAGTAATAACATCAAAATTAACCCTCGACCTGGTTGAAATCTCCTCTGATCTGTTTGTGCCTGCAGGTCCATGCAACGTTGATGATTTTTTATGCTAGTCTTGTGTCTGATTTTCTGCCAACTTGATCTGCCATCTGTAAATTAAATCAGTTCAGCCATGGTGGAATGCCAAATAGACTCAAAACAGACTTGTTTCTTTAGCAGAGTAAAGCAAAGCCTTGCTTCAAGGACACTTCTTAAACACCCTGCAGAGCTTCTGACCACCCTGAGTGTCTAGAGTTACTGCAATTCAAAACAGCTGGCACTGCACAGATGTATGAAGTGCACAGGAGTGGCGCTGTTTGTAACCTGGGAGTAACCCCTGCCAGCTGCTGTGAATCTGTGCCGCTCCAGTCAACGAGAATGGTTACACCAGGACTGTCATGGCACAGTGTCGAAGCATTGCAGTGATAGTGACCGTTACTCTTCTCCAATGAAGGTACATGCCACCGGTGCAGATAATCCGATCAACTTTCAAAATAAAATCACCACAAGTGGGCTTTGACCGGCTCTCATGTGTATATCAGCCTTAATGCTAACCCATGGAGGGCGTGGGTAAACAATTAATTTCAAGCATGTACAAGGTGAGGTTCATTTGAGAAGATGAAAAGCAAATTTTTTGTTTAACCCATCCATACTTTTTATAACAGCAGAAGGGACAAGATGAGGTGTCTTCAAAAGAGCAGATTCCTGTGCAAACACTAATATCACTTAAAGGAAAAAGTTGCAATCAGCATTTGATTCACATAGTCAGTCAACAACTTAACTAAAGGCCTCAACTCAATTTTCTAGCATCCAAGCCATTATTGTGCCCCGCCATGTAAAATGTGTCTCTCAAATTAGATCCTGAATATAATTGTCTCAGTGAGATTCATCTACTGACTGCAGTGAATATTACTGCTGACAGCTGTTAAAAGATGAGGCAGATACAATAACAATAGTAACAGCTGACAGGAAAGAAAAGTCCTAATTGAAGATTTAATTGGGTTGCAATCCATGGAAACTGTGTTTAGTTTGCTTCAGACAGTAAGCAGTAGTAGAGAGAGGTAAACAGCTTTTCTTTTTATTTCTAGCAAATTCAAAAACCAAAGTAAGATATTAAGAGAAAATTGAGTTTGGCAAAAAAAACAAAAAAAACAAAAACAGTACCAAGTCAAATTCATATTTCTTGAAAACATAGAGAATCCAAATGCAGGCATTTCTGGTCTGGAGTGGAAAATGGAAAAGACCAGCAGGAGGGGGAGCCCAAGTAAAAAAGCCTGGAGCTACACTCAAAAGTATCTCAATCGTGAGACCAACTCAGAAACAGAAGGTCGGGAGGACGGGTTGAGAGCAGGACCGACCACCAGACACGTGTTTGAGGACGGGACGCTGTAAACGACTTCAGATTATTGAGAGGATTTCACAATTACAAAGATGATGCAGAATTAAGGTGGTGTGAGCAAGAAAAAACATTGCAGTGGAAAAGAGACAGAGAGACTCAAAAAAATAAAAGAATGAGAAAGGAAGATCAGATGGATGAGAACTTTAGTATGAATATACACAAATCAAGAAAATAACTATTTAATACAGCTGAGTCTTTGAGTAAATTACATTTTACAAAAAGGTATTTAAATATGTAGAGCTGCTTTCTAAGAGTAATTAAAATACTTTTTAAAAATAAAAACCTCATTTTTGAAAATGAGGCTGGTGTTACATTTTGCTATTGTATTGAACAACAATTTCCCAAAAGATATGGAAACCATCAATAAATTTCATTGTCAAAAAATCGTCTCACCACAGTATTATTTTGCGTTTGTGCCTCATCAGAAAGCTGGTACAATGTTCAGCAAAAAAATGATTGCATCCACAAAGGCAAATGCGTCATGATGGTCCATATGCGTTTGCC
This sequence comes from Hirundichthys speculiger, assembly GCA_018398805.1. Taxonomy (NCBI): domain Eukaryota; kingdom Metazoa; phylum Chordata; class Actinopteri; order Beloniformes; family Exocoetidae; genus Hirundichthys; species Hirundichthys speculiger. The sequence goes on along the minus strand of JAGFBZ010000963.1, from coordinate 788,801 downwards.
TTTGATCATCCTCTGAGACAAACGAGGACGTGACGTTTACAAGAGCTGTTTGCCTACAAAGGAGACATGATAAAGTTAGAAGATATTTGGGGATCTGTACAGGATACTCAAGGGTTGTCTTCTTTGATGTTTTTGAAGTTTAGAAAAGTCCAGTATAAAAATAAATGCCAGGAATATACTTCAAAATGCTAAATATCCCATTACCAATGTAAAGATATGCCATTTTAATTTGTTTACAGCTCTATGTCTTGCCAAGAGAGACAGTGATGCATGTTTATCCTACTATTTAGGTCAACAAAAACAAAGCTGCCCTCGTCGTGTATACCTCCTCAGGACAAAGGTTAGATTAGATTTCACAGTCTGCCAGGGTTTTGTCACACAGAATTGCTATCAAGATTGTAAATAAACTAAGTAATGCAGACACTAATGTGCAATTTAAAAAATTACAAAGGTCTCAGAGGCTCTGCAAGAAGGTGAGAGTCAGATTAATCATGTGTTTATATGATGTAATTGTCAGGTTTATTTGTGTGGAAGTAGACTGAAGGCTGGCGTTGCTGATAACAATGAAATGCAGCCAGACAGCAATCTCATCAATAGGTTCAATAAATGTAAAATGAAAATGCAACAATAGCATCCTCGTGTGCAATGAACTCTTGGTTGGGGGGTGTATGTGTTTTCTCCATCACCTGCCTGTTGCACAGTTTGTTTATCATTAAAAATCCTCAGTCAGCAAGCTACTCATGGGGATCACTACCCTGCACCGAAACAGCAGCCCCTCGTCAAAAGTAGCTTTCCAGCTCCCACACACCTGAGTCAAATGAATGTTTCACTCACAGACCTGTGGAGACATTGGCCAAATCTCTATATTTGTTTGTCTCTGTACATGTGTTCTTGTGGAATTGTGAAATGTTATCAATCAGCTTAAAAAAAAAAAAAAAAAAAAAAATTGAGGATGTATCCTCAGCAAAAGTGAAAACTAAATTATGGCCATAGTAAGTGTTTTATAGGCCACGGATGGTGCTGAGGTCATGAGCTGGGCCTTACTTGGGTTATAGCTTGTGTTGTCAGGATCAGATGCGGTCCAAATGCCATAAGCCAATTTTGTCATAGTTATAGCCAGTGCTGTGAAGGTCAGATGTAGCCCTAAGGTCTAAATAAAATGCGGATTTGGGTAATGTTCAAATCAATTCTGCCAGTCAAGGGCACATGTGATCCAAAGAAAATTAGATGTGGGCCATGTTTGAACCCATCATTATTTTTCATCTGTGAACACATAAGTATTGTATGAAGACAAAAAATACCACACAAAAAGGAGCTTTAGCAATGTCTTGATTTGTTGTTAACGGAGTCATTTTATTGCATTTTAGCTACTCTGTGAATGTTTTTGCAATTTTTAAAGGGGTCTGCTAAATTTTCTTTGTATATAAGGTTCTGTTAAAATTCAGCATTGTATTCTTGTATCTTCCTTCTTCTGGTAATCTTTCTAGACTTTTAAGAAAAAAATGCAGCTGGCCTTGTTTAAGTGGATGTTCTCAGGCTGTCATCTTCATTACCTTTGAGAGTACTTTTCTGCATTGCTTGGCACATTTCAGCTGCCTGTAGATGTGATTTTAGTGATTAGTAGGAAGCCACTGTCTACAAAGGCTCCACTGTGCACCCTAAAGACATTTTTGAACGTGTAATTTAAAGGTTACAGCGGCATTTCAAAGCTATTCCTTTTGTATTGTCAACATATATCATAGTAGTTCAAAATAAAGTATATCAAAGGTACTGAGCAAGCAGGACCTATATGCTGCCAAACGCTTCATATTTCTATGACTATCTGTCCCTGAGTAACATTATGCATATAAGTAAATGTCAAAAAAAACAAAACACCATTACCAGAATAGAGAGAAAAAAAAGAAAAAGGTTAACATAGTGGCACCTTATATCACTGAGGCAGAGGCAGCTGACGTGCCAACCTTCTGCTGGTTCTCTGCTACTCTGCAACAGTCTGCCTATCAGTCTTGTACCACTCTCACACTCCTTCTCCAGTCTCTTTATTTGATTTTTGTTCTCTCATCCACCCTCTGACCACCACGAAACTGTGCACCTATTTTTCTACTTTCAAACAATGAATACCAGAGGTGAAGGAAAAAAAAATCCATAGTCTTTTTCAAGGCCGCAATCATTTTGAACATCTAGCTCTGCAAACACTCCAGGTTTTTAACATCACTTATAGCCGTTTTGGCAGTTGAATGGGTCTGACCCAAACATCAATCAGTGCTTGCAGCTGGATTATTGTAAGATGTAAAAGGTTAATCATTGTCACCACTAGTTTAATGATATCTATTTTTTGTTTGAATTTTTACATTTGTAATTTTTTTAAACATTCTGGTCGATTACAATTATGTCCATCATCATTGAAACGTGCCCTGAACATCCTTTACTGTCTGCTGCCATCTGTCACTATAATGCCATGTCTAGTCTATCCTTTGGTGCCTACATGCATGTCTGACCATTATATTGTAAAACTGATATTGAACATATCTCAAATCTCACTGCATCGTCTTATTTCAATGCTTGATGCATCCATTGGTAAATCTCAGAATGAGCCTTCAATTTAACTGGAATTACCTGCAAACCTTTGTTGCTTTGTCAACATGCTGCTTCACCAGCCACATGCACCTTATCTCCTTTTCCAACAGTGTTTGACTTCATTATGTCTTGTATGCCAAAATGAATGCTTGTTGTGCCTGTATTCTAGCATTCTGTTCAGGTTCCTGACTGTGAGATCCCATGCATGCAAGTTGCAGGGCAGAAGGTCTGAGAAAAGACTTATAAAACCCTCATATAATTGCAAACTCTGGCTCTTCAGGCTGAGTAATAAATGGGCATCTTTGTATATGTCACTTTGTGTCTGACAATGCAGAACATTATAATTGTTTCTTTTTAGTAAATACTAACTTGTAATAGATGTTTTGGATGTCTTGGACTATAGACTCCACACTGCATACTTGAATTAGTTGATATCTGGTTGCTTTTGTACCTGTTTTTAGTGAAGCCTTGTCTACCTACATACAGGCTATGCAGATACATGGGGTCTTCATAGTCAGTGAGTGGTAACCTCAATATACAGCATTTGGGAACAATATGTCTACATTTAATGATGTCACAAAGCTTTGCTACAACTTTGTTACATGTTTCAATGCTTGACACATATTAATATGTATATAAAAAAACACACTATCTAATAAATTCCCCCAGAATATTTCAGCTTTCTGTCAATTACATGGACTGGTTTCAATTGATCAAGAGGCAATAAAGGGACAATATTGACCCATTAGGGGAGAATGGGGTATTGTGAGACACAGGGTAGTGTGAGACACCCCCTGTATCTAAACAACAGGACGCAGGTCATTTGAGCAGCTGATTGTCAAAGCTCATCCTTTATCACCGTGGCCACGAAGAGCCTGACTCCACTGTGCTGTGGTAAGCATGTGTTTTGTACAAAAATACATTTTTGGGATGTAAAAGTAAATTTTTGGTTTTCACCATAATCAACTGTAGTGCTAAAAGTAATTGAATCAAGCGGACAAACTCATATCCCGTATATTGACGAACTATCGCCTTTTAAAATGATGCAGTGCTGTGAGCCAAAGATTGGCCTGAAATCTGCAGAGAAGTTGTTTTAATAAAAAAGTAGCGAAGGGTTAAAGTGAGACAATTGCCATGGGGAAAAGTAAGACACTGCTTCACTTTTCCCCTGGAGGCAAAGTAATAAAAACTTACTGTTTTTTCATGTCTTAAACAGTATGAAAAATCCATCATGCCAAGAAAATACAACAGGAACAAAACCTGGGGCCGAACCTCCATTGAACAGATGGAAAGTGCAGCCACTGAGTGACATATTGACAAGTCAAGCCTCCTAAGATTTATAAGAAAAAAGCAGCAGGCGGACCTTCTCGCTGTGGGCTGGGACTCAGTAGCCTTGGCAAAGAGAATTTTCACAGATGAGATGGAGGAGGAACTCGCCAAACACCTGAAAGAACTTGCAGAACAGTCCTATGGTCTCTCTCCAGCTAAGTGCTGCACACTGGCCTTTGAGTATGCAGACAAGAACCATGTCACCATGCAGACAAGAACCATGTCACCATGCAGACAAGAACCATGTCACCATGCCTGCCAATTGGAAGGAGACAGTCTGCAGGTCAAGAGGGTTCTGCAGCTTTCTAGCACATTGCCAGCTTTCTGTCCAAACTCCAGAAGCAACATCCCTCAGAAGGGCCACTGCTTTCAATAGAACGACTGTTGGGGAGGTTCTATGATAATCTGGCAGTAGTCATGGACAGGTGGGAGAATTGATTGTTCCAATGCATATGTTTTATTCTCTAAAATTAAGTAATTTAGATTCCCTTTCTCCTTATCTTTAACAGGCATAAATTCCCCCCACACATGATTTTTAATGTGGATGAAACAGGTCTCCATACGGTACAAAGGCCTCACCAGGTGAGATAAACGCACACACAAGGCTGACATGTGTGGCTTGTAAAAATGTAATAAACAGGCCAGCGAAACCGCCGAGCGAGCAAAGCCGAGAATAGCTCTCCGGAATCGGATAGGCAATGGAGCCTCCGATCCCCATCTTGGAGCATCTGATCCACCTCCTGGAGCCACCGGTCCACATCCAGGACCCTGCTGGAGCTCTGGTTCCACTCTGGGTGCCTCTGACACCCTCCAGCAGGCCTCTCCACCACCTGCAGCAGCCTGCTGGAGCTCTGGTTCCACCCTGGGTGCCTCTGACCCCCTGCAGCAGCCCCTGACCACCTCCAGCGGCCTCTGATCCACATCCAGAACCACCCTGGAGCTCTGTATGTAACCTATAGTTCAAACATGCCATTAATTCTGAACTTTCTGTTTGTTTCAGGTGGTGACACAAAGAGGGAAAAGGCAAGTTGGTTCCATCACATCGGCCGAGAGAGAGGGGAAACTGGTAACTCTGGTCTGTGCTGTGAATGCTGCTGGGGATGCTGCACCTCCGATGTTTGTCTTTTCCAGAGTAAAGTTAAAAGACTTCTTCATGATCAATGCACCTCCAGGAGCAAAAGGTACATCCACCAGAACAGGATGAATGAAGATAGCTGGGCCAAGTTCCTCGGCCACCTGATAAACCACACTTACTGCACCCATGACCACCTCAGCTGCTAATCAATCTTAAAGCTCACCATGGGCATAACCACGCATTCTTTGGGGGTGTCGTGTCCCCCCCAATACCTGGAAAATACCAATCTGTCCCCCCCAATATTATGTGTAAACATGTTTAATATTTCCTCCTTGTTGAACCTGGCTCAACAGTCGGTCTCTTGTTATTTCCGAATATTTACCGATCAATTTATTTCCATTTATAAGGAACACTAAAGTGTGTGACCACCCCCCTCCCAGTTGTACACTTGGTTGCGCCCATTTAACGCCTCTCCGTTTCAAGCGCTGGCTCCGACAGACGAAACAATAGAGATTTGAATGTGAAAGAAAGGAGGGAGCAATGTCTTTACCCAAAAACCAGAAAAAGCAGGACATACGAAGTTTTTTTCAGACAGTAAGCAACTAGATAGCTAAAGAGGAGTGATGTTGTCATACTGAGTGTGTTAATTTTTTAATTAATTTGAAATATTTAACTCGTTAAAAAGGGCTCAGTTTGTTAGTTGAGCTAGCTAGCTTGAAGTGAAGAGACTGTATCATATGCTGTGTCTTCTGTGTGCTGCTGTTTTCTCTCTCCGTGTGTATGTGTGTGTGTAACGCTAGTAATACAAGCAAAATATTCAACGTATCAAATTAAAAAGATCCTCAGGGTCAGTTATTGTTCTTCTGGTACAATAATAATATCTGGTCATAATGCAGGCAGCACAGAGAGACAGGGAAGGGATGCTGTAAGGACAGGCCAGACAGGGACAGTCTCTGAAGACATGGATGATCAGGTGAGACACTGGAATACAAGACTCAACTGCTTGGTGACGTTTGTTTTAACCTAAGCCTACGTGTCAGCAGTAAATAAAACTAGTAAGAAAAGCAGAATATTCTAAATAAAATTTTCCTCAGGGTCAGTTATTCTTCTGGTACAATAATAATATCTGGTCATAATGCAGGTAGCACAGAGAGACAGGGAGAGGGATGCTGTAAGGACAGGCCACACTATTTTTTTTTATGTCAAATGAATAAATCTGTATATATATTCAATTAACATTAATATTTTACATTTAATTCTTTGTACAAATCTATGATTTCATTCACATTAAACATTTCAGTGTAAATGTGCAGACATTCATTTTGAGACATATCAACAAAATACAAATTAACTTGGAATTAAAAGTCCATCGTGTGCTATGGACTTTTGTAGTTCCAATCACAATATTTACATCAACATGCTTTAGGCATGTAATTTTTCCCAGCTGGAAGCTATCCTATTCTCTACTATCTCAGAGAAATTGCAGACTATTCCTTTAAATGTGATTTCAGATGGTCAATAAATAAAAATCACAGAACTGTGGGAAATGCACCTTTAAAAAAAAATTCTGGGGGAGGGCTCTCATTTGGACCCCCCCAATATCTATACCATGGTTACGCCCTTGAAGCTCACATATCACTCAGGGCAGTAGAACTCGCCAGGAGCAAAGGTATCGTTGTTATGCTCACTCTCCCACCTCACACACCCCATCACATGCAGCCTCTGGATGTGGAAAGTGTACGGTCCGTTCAAAGCCCAATACAGCTGAGCTCTCGATGGGTGGATGCAATCGAATCCTGGCAAAACAGTCACCATCTACCAGGTTGCAGGACTTGTGAGTCTAGCCTTCATGACAACCGTGACATCACAAAACGTCACTTCTGGGTTTAGGTCCACTGGGATTTTCCCATACAATCGCGATATTTTCCCCGATGAAGCGTTTGCACCATCCTTTCCGTCAGACCGGCCAAACCCTGAGCTACAGCCTGCCACAGGAGATGCTCCACCTCCAGCAGAAGTCATGGAAGGCCTGCACCCTGCAGATGATCTGCCTGAAGATGAACCTCCCGCTGCAGATAACGCAGGCTCCCGTACGAATTCGCCCGCTCCTGCGTCAGCTGACACGAATGCGGGATAAATAACTAGCCAACCTGGATATGTCCCTCCAAAGGAAATCATCACACTTCCAAAGTACCAAACAAACCAGACAGAGGCGCGTGAAGACCGCTATCCTCACCGACACTCCTGAGAAGCAGGCACTCAAAAGGGCTTTTGAAGAAAGACGGAGAAGACTGCAGAGAATGTGCAAAAGAGGGGAGAAAAAGGTGAGCCAATCCAAAACCTTTGAAAAGAGATGAAAGAGACTGATGAGGAAGTGCAAAAGAGGGGCTGAAAATCTGAGCCAATCCCCAGGACTCGCTATGGAGTCACAGGGGTCAAAACTGAGTTTCCCCTACTATGGAAGTGGTTCTTTTCTCTAATTTGAATGGTGAATAAAACATTTCTTGAATGATACTTTGCTGTATTTGTGTTTGTTCAGTCACCTCCGAAAGTGGGTGGGGAAAAAAGCAGGGTCGCTCTACCCCCTTGAAATCTGGGCCTTTGTCTCAGTTTACCCCGTAGCTGGAGTAAAATGAGACACTTGACCACTTTTTTTTAAAACACAATCACAAATTCACCATCTTAAGTCCGGCAAACATTCTGATCATTTCCATCCTCAGAAAACATCCTAAATTAAAGAAAAATTTGTTAATTTTATAGACAAATCAATTTAGCTTACTTAGAGGGTGGGGGGAAGTAAAGACCATCTCACATTACCCCACTCTCCCCTACATTAATAAAAAGAAAGCAGCAAATAGACTTAAACTAATTGTATGTTTTTACCAGTATTTTATCATTTGCCTGTGCATTTTATATATATATATATATATATATATATATATATATATATATATATATATATATATATATATATATATACGTATATGTGTGTGTGTGTGTAAAATCCAGAACACAATAAACACACACACATGCATATATATATATATATATATATATATATATATATATATATATATATATATATATATATATACATATATATATATATATATATGTGTGTGTGTGTGTTTTTTGTGTTCTGGATTTTATGGGCTACAGCCTATAGATAATCAGTGCTTAGCCACCAGTCAAAAACAGCAAGAGTGTGTAAGAAAGACACAAATGTAGTGATCTGTTCAACTGTCAGTCTTCTTCTTTGTCTCTGTTCTGTGTGCGTACGTGTAATTGAATCCATTGGGTGTATGTGGTTGTTTGTGCTTTTTTTTTTTTTTTTTTTTTTTTTTTTTTTTTGCTTTTGAGTTGTTTCCTGACTGTTTTTGGTCTTTACCAATTGCCGACTTTGTGTGGTTAATGTAGGAGTTGTTGTCCATAGGCTGCTTTGGAGCGCTGTGGCTGTTGATGTTTGCTTTGTCAAAGTCACTTTGAGTCAATGTGTATGCGCACAATATTTATCAGTCCCATAAATAGTGTCCCTAAAGGATGAAACAATGAAATCTCTTTTGCCTTTGATGCAATTTCAATAGCATGATAAAGTGCGGCACAGTAGTACTAGTTAATTTAATATTTTAACTTCTCTACAAAAGAGATATTCAGTTATGATATACTGTATGTAGATCTTTTATTTTTATCTCTCTTTTATTTTAGAAATTACATTTACAATCAAATTTATAAAACCTTATGGGATGTTGGGCATTTAAATATACTAATCTAGTTCTAAACTTCACCTGACAGCATTTGAATTATTGCAGTGGTGCATGAACAGGGCTTGTAGGGGTTGATTTTATTTGGCAAATCAAATTGTGTAGGTGAGGGATGTTCTGAGGGGCTGTTGGAGGCCCTTAGATCTCTAACGGTCTGGATTGGCAACAATGTGCCATTTAAGTGAATTTATAAACTTTGTTTTTTCATTTAAAAACTAATTCATTTAGAGTGTGTTTGGGGAAGGTAAGGAAAATGTATAATTAATGTCAAAATTCCCATTACTCTTAGAATCACAATAATTTAAATTTAATTTAAATAAACTATTTTTTATATTTTTAATGTTTTTCATTATGTTTTTTGTATCTCATTAAGCTGATTTCATTTGTTATTAGACATCCATTTGCAAATGTAAGGGCTTCCTGTTTTGCCGCAACAGCAGTTACCTCTAATGGAAAATGCAGTCATTATTGCATAAGCACAGGCATTCTGGCAGAGTCGGGATTTATTGATTTGGATAAAGGATATGACATGGATAACACCTTTTGTAAGAACTAGGGAATCTCACAACAAGACTTATTTCCAGGGCAGCCTTTCCTGATAACAAGGAAGACTTGCTCGTTGCTCTGGAAACAAAGTGCACATCCCATGGCCTGATTTAATTAATGCACCCTCCAACTGAGGCAGCACTTTTTTCCTATCGAAAATGCAGAACAAACATTCCTTTAGATGGGATTCACATTGCACCAACCCGAGTCAATGTCTCATCATTTGATGCTTAACGGGCAGAGTTGGGTTCTCTTCCCCCATCCAGTATAGCAGAGAAGAGCTCAGTGTCCCCCTGACAGCATGATGAAAAGATGTTTGCAAAGATTATCGAGGTGGAATAAAAACTGCAGTCATAAAAATGGGCATGATGGACTGTCATGCCAGGTTGTGGGTTATTAGCACTAACAGGGAAGTGGTTCATGCATTTTTGGCCACAAATGGCAAAATGCATATTAATAACAGCTGTTGCTGCCAGAACAGATCTCTCTGTACGGTGACGGTTCAGGTAGCCCATTACTAAGTACAGCTGTTGTTTTGTATTCAATAGGGGACTCTTTCCTACTCTCTTTTTAGATGACTCCCTCCACCTCCTATCCAACCACCCACCCCCACCCCATCCCTAGTATGATCTCTCAGTAATATATTTTTCTGTACTTCCGTTACCTATGAGTAAAGTTTTGGGCTACAACAAAATCCTCAAATTCAACTCAGATCAATGCTTACCCTGTACCTCAGTTCACACTTTAATGTCTGAATAATATTCTAAACAGTAATTTCTTTTTGGAGAGTTTGAACCTCTGATCTGACCATGACCAACAATACAATTTACAACAAGAATACTAGTGAAATTAATAATGAAGATAAATGAATTAGTAGTAGAATATCTTATCACTACAAATTCACATGTAAAGTCACTGACTGTTCACAGCAACCAACCATAAAAAGAGAAGCATTGAGGAAATTATCTATGGCAGCTTTGACAGTATTCTTTTTCTTTTTTTTTATTTCACCAGGTACGTCTGATTGAACCAAAAAGCTGCAAAGTCATTAAAAGAGCATTGGAACAAATCATGCAACTTCTTGAAATGTGAGCAGTCAGTGAAAGGCATTTTTTTTCCTAATTACCAGTGATTTACATAAAAATAACAATAATGCAAATCATCAGCTTCCAAGGCACTAAGCACAGTCATTGTCAATTCAAAAGTATGTGGTTTGATTCCTGGCCTCACAGTCCATATGTCAAAGGGTGAATTCCAATTCCTCCCTTAACCCTCAATCTCAACCCTCAATCTCAAAAATGCACGCTCCCGCTAAGTGCAAGTGCTGTCCCAATTCTTAGCAAGTCAAGTTGAGGGACAAGTTTGAGGGCTGTATCGCCCTCAAAATTGAGATTTTCCGACACCACCCTTGGTAGTAAGGGCTGCCCAGAAGGCACTGGGTAATTTAGCCAAGACATCTTTGAAAAGGATGGTGACAAAAAAAGCTAGCTACAAACGTAAGTATCTTCGTATATCTTAAAGATATAAATGTTACGAAACCATTTTATTGTGTTTGCTTGAGATTTTTTTCATGGATTAACATCGTTGTTGAATAACATTTATTTTTTTACTTTACGATGTTTGCTGCCGGACCGGCTGTCCCGGCCAGGGGTCCAGGTCGGCTTCACGTTACTTGTACTCGTCAGTTGTCCCGGTCCGCCGTCCCGGGACCGGCGGACGGGGGTCCCGGTCCCATCGGCGGTCCCGGTCGGCTTCACGTTACTTGTATACCTTGTTGTGTAGCGACGGAGGACTGAATAATGTATCCTCTATTGTGTTATTTGCTAATATTATTTGGAGAATATACAGCGCTCTTTTCAATGTTATCCCTGTGTCATTTCAGGAAATACAGAGACAACACGGGCTCTGATACATTTCAGTCTGAAGACGTAACTGCACTCAAGGGGTGTCCCATTTCTAAGTCACAAGATAGCCCTTACACTTACTTTCGAGGGTTAAGATTGAGGGCCAAAAATTGAGGGTTAAGGGCGAGGGTTGAGATTGAGGGTTAAGAGAGGAATTGGAATTCACCGAAAGTGTATTTGGCAATGTGTGTGGACCTCTGCAGCCTGTGAGAGTGCTGTGTGAATAGGTGAATGTGACTTGTGGTGTAAAGATCATTGTGTGGTCAATAAGACGAGGAACGCACTATGGAAATACATCCATCGACCATATTTACAGATTTATGAACAGAGATGTAAGTGTGCTGGAATGGCCAGGAACTATGCTGTTCAAGTAAGAAAAGAGAGCAGCTACTTCTCCAAAACCCACATTCAATTTCAACCATACTCTCACTTTCGACAAGAAAACATATCTGGTAACAGGAAGCAATCTTAAACAGCATATTGTCCCTCTATTAACTACTTTTACATCGTTCTAAATAACCTCCAAATTGTCCATGTCCCTGTTGTGAACTTACATAACAGTAAGCAGTCAATTTTTTTTTTTTTTTTAGCTTCAGATCAGGGGGAATTTATCACATGCATGATCACAGAAACACTGCCTGCATACACCTATAAACAAATGTCACAGTTTACCAGGCAGGTTACTAATTACACAGTCTCAATCATGGTCTGATTTGAGAGCGAACACTTACACTAAAACTGTTAGGAACAGAAGGAGCAGTAGAATTTGTCTTCTAACAACATCAATAAGAAAAATGGAATAAATCATGAGCAATCATTTTAAACTCTTGTTTACAAACACACCTAATGCTGGTAAACAACACCCAAGCACCCCCGGCATGGTATAACATAAGTGTGTCGGTAGTACAGGGAGGACATGAAATCTACCTGCACTAAAATATTAGATCGTTCAAAAATGTCACATCCGGTGCAGGGATCCACTCACATAAGAGATATGCCCAAGACATTTGAAGAAAAACCAATAATGCAAATAAAGGGAATGCATGGCTAAAAAAATATGTATAGTGAGGTGATATTTATGTGTTGTGGACTCAAAGGACAAGAGGGCTGCTTTTGAATTTAAATGCAAAGTTTTTTAAACAGTTCAGAATATGCTATATCATAAAATAAGGTGGAAAATATCAAGCTATCATCCCCAAGTGGAAAATTTACTGTTTGGCATAAAAATAGAAACACAAACACAAAAATGAGTTCTATCCTAAGATAACTACCTGTCTATTCTAATAATCTTCTAATAATCTATTTATGTGAGTCACACTGAGCGAATAGATGAATCGATTTTGTAAGCCACAGCTTGATTTTTAGAATTGAATTAAAGTTTGTCTTTCCATGTTCAATCAATATTTAATCAAGGTTTAATCAATGAATGCTGTCACTTAACCCTGCTAACCTGCCTAATAAATATATAAAATTAACACAAGATATTATGGTTGATATTGAAACTGTCCCCACAATTGTACAGAATGGGTATATATCTGCCTTAATGATATAAATAAGAACTTAAGGTTCTTTTGGTCGCTCTAGTCCAAAATAGTTACAAACAGTTGGGGCTTGTTGTCCAAGCCACTAAAACTTAACCTAGTCAGTAACAAGAGCCCAGATCATAAGAGGAGAGCTGCAGTTAATAAATGTGACCAATAGCTGGACTCTGAGCTGCCAGGCTATTCCTCTTAGGTCAGTTATTGGAGGGAGCAGGGTAGGCACTTGGATGAAAAGTATGCAGTAAGTGCTTGGTGAATCTTCTCATCGACAGCTTAAATAAGTTGAGGAATTTTAGCGAGGTTAAATCCCCCTAAAGACTGACCACAACTTGGGAACCTGTAGGATGCAGAGCTGGTCCCAGTAACAGACTCTGCTAGTCAGAGGCTGAACTGCACCTGGGGGATCTAACATTACGTCATTGCACTGTAAATCACTGCTGACTGCTGGTTACCCTCTGGTTTATAAAAACTTCTCTGAGTGGAGACCTAACAGCAAAAAAAACAAAAACAAAAAAACACATAACATTGACACTATAAAGAGTTATACAGATGCAGAGAAGATAAGGACAACACACAAAGCAAGAAGCTGAGAGGGCAGAAGACCAAGTGTTGGCCACTTTGCACCAGGATTGCTGTAGGCCCATTTCCACACTGCAGATGCTCATGTCCACAGTAGAGGTCTTCACGGGTCCACTTTCATGGATCCGAACCCGAATGGACCCGTGAAAATTCGACCCGAAACCGACCTGACCCGAGCTATTATCATAAGTCTGGGGGTCCGAACCCGAATGGACCCGCAATATTTGGACCCGGAACCGACCCAACCCGAGTCTTTAGTTTCTGACCACGAACCGAACCGAGTTATCCGAAAAGAACTGAGACAATACAGCCCGTAGTTGCTCATGTTAAAAGTTGTCTAGCGTTGAATAAAACTTGATTTTCTTACCTCTTCTTCTACCCGATTCAGTTGCTACATAGGCTACGTGATGGAAACAACAATAAATCCACGTTGTTATTTTCTCTGTGGATACAGATGCTATTGGTAGCAACTGATAACACTAACAGCCTACACCGGTCAGGACGTGTCGTGAATATGTTGTCTAATGCAGCGTTGTCATGTTGGCGATCCATTGTGCTTTACAGCTGCCGGGCATACCGCTAATAACACGATTGTTTCATGACAAACATGCCACATTTTTTTATTATTTATTAAGCCTTTATTTAACCAGGTCGGTCCCATTGAGGTACAATGACCTCTTTTCCAAGAGAAGCCTGGCCAAGACAGCAGCCAAAAACAGTTACAATGACAAATAAACACAAACATACAAATCCACTTGAGCATTAAATACAATAAAATGGTAAAAATAATAAAATTAAAGGTTTTGAGTTAAAACAAGTGCAATTTTGGTGTGAAGCAGCTTCAAGGTTTCTAATAAAATTCTTAAAAGTTCCAAGACCGATAAGTTCTTTCAAGTGCAGCGTGTTCTGCAGAGAGTTCCAGGAAGCAGGGACAGAGTACTTGAAACTGTGTTTCCCTAACACAGAGCGAACTTTGGGCACTTTAGTAAATAAAAATCATTGGAACGCAGGCCGTAATTGCAATTAGTTTAGAAATATATTCACTGAGGTAGTAGTGGGGCAGTAGACCCAAAATTGCTTTAAATAAAAATATACCAATGTGAAAGGCGCCGTGCTGCCAGAGAGGGCCACTCTACTCGAGCATATAGAGTGTGCAGTGGTGAGTGAGGGCTCTACAACCTGTAACAAACCTTAAAGCGCTATGGTACACAGAATCTAATGAACATAAACAGTTTGCAGGAGCGTTCATGTATAAAAGGTCACCATAATCAAGTACAGGCAAGAAGGTAGCAGCAACCAATTTTTTCCTGGCAGCAAAAGAAAAACACGACCTGTGACGAAAAAAGAATCCAACTTTTTAACCCTAGTCTTTTTACTAGGTTTTTGTACATGCAATTTAAAAGACAAAAAGACAACGGTCATCAATTAAAATTCCAAGATACTTGTAAGAAGGGACATGCTCAATTTCACACCCCTGCAAAGATAAAATGCTAGGAGAAGGTTCAGTTGTCTTTCTGCCATTAGAAAATATGATGAGTTTAGTTTTTTCGGCATTTAGAACAAGTCTTAGGTCAAATAGTTGATGTTCTAATAGGTTAAATGCAGTCTGTAACTTCATTAGAGATTCGACAATATTGGCCCTAAAACTGATCCCTGGGGCACACCAGTCGAAAGATTTAATAAGGATGATGAGCTGCCTTCAAAACAAACACATTGCTTTCTGTCAGAGAGATAGTTATCGAACCAGCCAACAGTTTGTTCCGATAGCCCGATGTCAAGCAGCCGTTGCCTCAAAATAAAGTGGTCCACAGTGTCAAAGGCCTTGGAAAGGTCAATAAAAAGGGCTGTACAAATATTTTTGTGATCTAATGAATCTATTACATCATTGGTGAATTTGAGGGAGGCTGTAATAGTGCTGTGTTGTTTCCTGAAACCAGATTGATATGGTGAGAGAATATTGTTGGAACTGAGGAAATCCTTCAATTGATCATTAACTAAGCTTTCAAGGACCTTTGACAGAATGCACAATTTAGAAATGGGTCGATAGTTATTTAGACATGTAGGGTCCCCTCCTTTTAACAGTGGTACAACATTGGCAACCTTCCAAGTGTCTGGAATGCAATTACTTGTGATCGTAAGATTAAAAAGATTAATAATAAATAATCATTTAACTGCCCCAAGTCCTGGCTGCTACCGATTCCGACCCGAACCCAGATTAACGTCTTTTGAATGGACCCGAGACCCGATTCGGGTTGGGTCGGAACTTCTGGTTTTCGGGTTGTTCAGAAGACCTCTAGTCCACAGTAATATTCAAAATCCATCAAAACTTAAATGACCAAAATGACATTTGATTTTTTTTTTTTTTTTTTTTTTAAGCAGGGCACACATTTTTGACTCAATTCTCTGTCACTACTCCACCCTGTCTAGCATTAACCTTAATTTGTTACTTAGCCTTTCAAATAAAGGCTCACAGGAAAAGAGATGGGCAAATCATTTGATTTAAGCGGGACTTTTCACTAAGAGTGGAAATTGGGCCATTGGGGAAATGCCCCTGATGTTATGTTTTGGACAGTGAATACACAGAGGGGGGCGAGACTCTTGGCAGCTGGCACAGGTTCATCTCCTGCATTCGGATGGCCTCATTCCTGTCAGAGCCCCAGCCACACAATATCTGAAGAGCTAAAAATAGTGACAGAGGCAGGGACAACTGGAGAATAGTGAACCCCTAAGACTGCACTAACCTGAGTGGATTCAACCAAGTTCCACTGTCATATATTGCTAGTGCCTTCTTAAACAGGGAAATGTATCAGAAGCTGTGAAAATGACCTCATTAAGCATCAGAAACTAAAATCCTAAAATCTTTTTACATAACGGCTTGTGATGTTATCAAGCACTCAACTATGCTGGATAGAAAAACACAAAATCCCCTGAGCTCAACTAGCTCATGTCTGTGTCACATACCCTCAGATCACTCCCCCTTATCATTAAAACACTGCGGCATTTGAGTTTTTGATGGCTCCACATTTTTGTACCGTCTGGCTGTCAACCATCTGCAGCCGTGACTGCAGCTGTCTGAGTTTTTTACAGTTGACTCTTCTTCCCATTGTTGCCTTTACCAAGCCACTGAAGCACTACCTGCTCTCAAGTGCGAATACTGAAGATGGCTTAACTTAAGGCACAAATTTGGTATTCTTAACAACTTTCTCCTGCCTTTATCCCTAACTGCAGGATATGTTCGTTTCATCACTCATTTCCTGCTCAAATAACCTCAGTGTTTTCCTTTCCTCTGTGGAATTACTGTCTTCAGTCCAGAAAATACTTTTTCTATTTGATGACAATTGCTTGTTTTTATGGTTGGATGTTGTTCTGATTTCAACCCTGCCACTGAGGGGACATGAGCCATTGTTCTCATCGTTCTGGTCCCAAGCTGATCACAAGTGTTTTGTCAGGAAGAGAATCTAAAGTAAAACTGATGGCAAATCAATGTGTGGAACATGGTGATCTTCTGTGATGACTCCTGAAAGGGAAAAGAGCTCCCTCGAAACTCTACAAAACTCTCAGATTCAATACTGTCTGAACAAATGTCCTATAATTCTGTTTCAACACTTCTGCTTGCACTCAGGCACTTCTGTGTGCTCACAACACTTCTTCTCCAGGATTCTCACATTTCCCTCATGGATGGATGTGAAACTACCTTGTCAGAAAACATCTCAGCCAACAGAGAGCCAGATATGATGCTGACATTATTGTCTGCCTTTGAGTGCACTCATTTAATTTCACTTTTGGATGACTTCTAATTAAGCGTGTTGAGCAGATCACACATTGTCTTGTTTCAGTGATGCTTTACCTCCTGGTGACTCAATGGCGGTGTCTGCATTCTGAAAAACTATCAGCAAAAATACATACAAATGATGAACAATTGTAATATGCCTGAGGTCAGGTGTACATGTTTTTCTACAATCGAAAACTGGAAATTTGCTGATTTACATTTAGGTGCTCATAAGTTCTAATTTGTTGTCTGGTGAAAATGCATTATATAAACAAAAGGTTTAGTGTTATTTGTGATGTAAAACCTCTATCTTGACCTCACTACATTTTTTGAGATGCTTAAACTATGATCTTTAATATGGATATTGAAATTGAATGGCATATAATACCCACAATTCTTCTGAAATCAGTTTAGATTCTCTTTAGATACCATTCAAGAACTTTACATACACTGTATGAAAAGACCTTTTTTTTTTCTCTCTCACATTAAATCATACATTTCCTGTTTTAGGTCATTTGGCATTACCGAAAACTATTTCTATTTGCTAAGTCCCAGAACAATGAGAGATGATTTTTCTTTTCATAATTTTTTATTACATTCTTCAAAGTCAGAAGTTTACATACATTTCTTAGTATTTGGTAGCACTGGCTTTAAACTGTATGACTTGAATCAAACATTTTGAGTTTTGTTCCAGAAGCTTCTCACAATAATTTGCTGAGATTTTGGTTCATTTGTCATGGCTGGGTCGGCCATGGCAGGAGTCTAGTGTGTGTGTATGTGTCAGGTTAGCGTCTTCCCCTGTCTCTAGTGCTTCCTGTTTTACTTTGAAGGTCTGTTTTGTCTTCATTGTTTTCTTTTGCTTCCTCCCTCCTGTTATCCTGATTGCCTGCACCTGCCTCTCATTTGTTACTCTGTGTATTTAAGTCTTGTCATTTCACCTGTCTGTGTGGGTCCATTAGTTGATGTTTGTAGTCTTACTGGGTTCCCTTCTCATCCCCCTGGTCCTGGAATATAAATTTGGATTTTTTTTTTAAATAAACCTTTCGTTTTGAACTCCTGCCTTTTGGGTCCTCCTTAACTGCAAACCACGACCTTATTCCTCCTGACACAACTGAGTTGGGTTTGTATGCCACCTTTTTCAGTTCTGCCCACAAATCTTTAGTTTTGAAATCAGAGCATTGTGATGGCCACTCAAACATTGACTTTGTTGTTATTTAAGCCATTTTTTGTAACTAATTTGGATGTATTCTTAGGGCCATTATCTATTTGGATGACCTATTTGTGGCCAAGCTTTAACTTCCTGGCTGATGTCTTGAGATGTTGCTTCAATATTTCGACACAATATTCTTTTCTCATGATATCATCTATTTTGTGAAGTTCGCCAGTCCCTCCTGCAGCTAAACACCCCCACAACATGATGCTGTCACCCCTGTACTTCACAGTTGGGATGGTGTTCTCAGGCTACAAGCTTCCCTCTTTTTCCTTCAAGCGTAACGATGGTCATTATGGTCAAACATTCAATTTAGTTTCATCAGACCACAGATCATCAACAGAAGTCGTTTCACTGTGGATAATGACACTTACCAGCTCCAGCCAGCATCTTTACAAGGTGTTGTGCTTTTGTTCTGGGCTTGATATGCCCATTTCACACCAAAGCACATTCATCTCTGGGACAAAGAAAGTGTCTCCCTCCTGAGTAGCCTGATGGCTGGACATTCCTAAGGTATTTATACTTGCATATAATTCTTTGAACAGATAAACGTGGCACCTTCAGGTATCTGGAAATTGTGCTCAAGGAGGAACAAGACCTGTGGAGCTCCACAATTCTCTTCCTGATATCTTGGCTGATTTCTTTTGATCATCCCAAATTGTCACACAAGGAAACAGTGTGTGTGAGGGGTGCCGTCAAATACCTGCACAGATGTGTCTCCAATTACCCAAAGTTTGTGAATTAATTTATCAGAAGCTTCCAAAGCCATGACATCATAATCTGGGCTTTCTCAAACTGTTTAAAGGCACAGTAATCTGTGTATGTAAACTTCTGACTTTTGAAGAAAGTAACAAAAATGCTTTAAAAAAATTCCCTCTCTTTGAATATTCAGGCATTTGGCAAAATATAAATAATTTTGGTAATCCTAACTTTTCTACAACAGGAAATGTTTTGTCTGATTTAATGTCCGACAGTGAGAGGAACAACAAAAAAAAAAGGTTATGTGTATGTAAACTTCTGGTTTCAACTGTATATCTTAGAACTTGTTAAATAAAATATTTGTCCAGCCATCATATATCTTAGCACAGATTCATTTCCCAATTTTTGTCAACTAGAGGAATAGTGTCATATCTAAAAGAGGGCAAATTCTATGCTGGTTTAGACAAGATAAAGACAAAAAAACAAACACTTGTTTCGAGGTACATTGAGAGAGTAATGTTTGAATTATCTCAAAGGGCTGCATACACAGTTAAGAACTGCTTCTAATATGTTGCAGTCAAATTCTCAACATGGATAACAGGTAGAGTGGAAAACTTACTGTGGAATTTAAACTTATTTATGTTATGTGTAGATTACTATAAATAAAAGTAGCTTATGTATTTGGCAGAAATTCTTGATTTCTTTTGACTTCTTGACTTCTTTTTCCAACTCTGAACCACACCAATGAAAGTGGCATTAGTCACTTTAGCAATAAAATTTAGCACAAATATTTTATTGAGTATTATGTAGTTGTCTCTTGCAACTACATATTGTGTTTAGCAGAAACACTATCTAATTTTGCAGAAATTCTCAAAAACATTCCTACTCTAAATCACGAGAAAAGTAACATTAGTTGCTTTAGTAATAATGACATGCTCATGAATATTGTTTCATATTTTGGGTCAGTTAACTGGAGTTAAATTGGTGCAAATAGGTGACAGAATATACTGAGAAAACACAAATGTACATGGGGAAGCATATAATTTCAAGTAGGTTTGACATTACAGAGTTACTGCTATGCAGTTTTTTTTTTTTGGTGGTTTTATTTTGTTTGACTAGCTTGTAAATTCAACATAGGGTACATAGCTGCAACTGATGTAGAGCAGCCACATTAACTGATGGTGGTGCACAACTTTGGCATATGGCATGTGAAATAATGAAAACCAAGATGGACCTGGTGTTTACTAGATTTATTTTCCCACTGGATGTCTTGTCATGTAGTCTGATAAAAGACAACCACCTGCTTCAAGGTATGACACCTGGCACTGTGTCATCTTGATCATGTGGTGGTTTTAATAAGCAGTGTGGGTTTGTCTGGTTCTTTGATCAGTGCTTCACAAGTTTTGCTAGTGAAAATCTGTGCTCTGCCTGGAGATTCAGTGTGTGACTTGAAAGTGCTAGCTAAAATAGTCTAGAGCCAGAGAGTGACAGCCTTAACAGTAAGATTAGCTATAAGTCTATTTTTTTTAAATCTCCTCTTAGACACAAATTCTCAAAAACAAATATGAACTTAGATATTTTGAAGCTTTTGCAATGAAGAAGAAATAAATGACAAAGACCTGCACTGGAAGACCACCACACAGTGGTGTGCAGTTGTTTAAAGGGTACGCATCCAGTAGGGAGAGAATAAGTGCCTATTGAGATTTCAGAAATAGAGCAAAAAAGCAATATATGCTGTATCATCTGGTTTTCTTTCATAACTTATTGCCCTCAATTCCTGTATTAACCTGTGAGGCATGGCCAATACATTTTTTTTCTATTAGTACTCAAGTGTCTAAACTAGAGGTGAGAACCTTTACAATTTTTATAAATGTGAAGTCAGTGATTTAGAAATTGGGAAACCTCTGACATGAGCTCACTTTAAAGTAGAAAATATGAAGAAAGCACTCGGGCAAGAAAAGGACACTTGTTTCTTCCGGTCCACTCTCGCGCAGCTTCCTGATGTGGAGTTTCTTGACTATTGAACAGGAAAATCCCTGCTGCCATTAAGACTACAAATTTCAAAGAGTCTATGCATATTTGAGATTATATCAATATTTATACTATCTACATAGAGAACCAAAAAAAGTAAAGTGAATTTCCAGGATACAAATCAAAATATTGCATTCACAAACTTTCAGGTTTGTTTGAGAACTTGAGGACAAATTTATGGTGGCAATTTGTTGTGCAAATTCAGGGAATTTAATTATTTATTTTTAAAGCTGACAACCCAATTAAACGGTCTCCTGCAATCATCAGTTTTATTGTAGACTAAAGCCTTTAAATAATCCCTTTCTCGCCAAATCAACTTCTCTGCCCCCCTTTTATGTGTGCAACCCTAGCGAAGCTTTGCTTGTAAGTCTTCATTTCATTGTCAAAATTCAGGATGCCATTAAATCAAATTCGATTATAAAGAAAACATCTGTGACTAGTTAACACATCATAAACTCACAATTGACATATGAATCAACAACAACTTACAGGCAGGATGATGATGATAAGATAGATTGATTCAAACTCCGTCATTCAGTGTTCTCTACACGATACACTTCTCTGAGACTTCAGGTGCGCGAAAGTGAAACCTAAACTCTTTAACACATATCTTTACAGAAATACGCTCCGGGGTGGCTTAAGCATTTGAATAATCAGTAGGCTATGAAAACGTGATAATATTATTTAAAAATATTTAACATATTCACTTGAAACTTTTTTCCCTCAGAAAGAAGAATGCCAAGATGGGAACGAGTCGAGATTACTCGCAAAAGAGCTCTCGAAGATGCAGCAAAAAACTGCCAAAAAATGGACACCTACAGAGCCTTGTGAAAGTATTCAGCCCCCTTGAACTTTTCAACCTTTTGCCACATTTCAGGCTTCAAACACAAAGATATAAAATTTCAATTTTTTGTCAAGAATCAACAACAAGTGGGACACAGTCATGAAGTGGAATGGAATTTATTGGATATTTTAAACTTTTTTGACAAATAAAAAACTGAAAAGTGGGGTGTGTAATATTAATTGGCCCCCCTTGGGTTAATACTCTGTAGCGCCACCTTTTGCTGCAGTTCCAGCTGCCAGTCTGTTGGGGGTTGTCTCAATCAGTTCAACACATCCAGAGACTAAATTCTTGTCCATTCTTCCTGTAAAACAGCTGGAGTTCAGTGAGGTTGGATGGAGAGCGTTTGTGAACAGCAGTCTTCAGCTCTTTCCACAGATTCTGGACTGGATTCAGGTCTGGACTTTGACTTGGCTGTTCTAACACCTGGATATGTTTATTTGTGAACCATTCCATTGTAGATTTGTCTTTATGTTTTGGATCATTGTCCTGTTGGAAGATAAATCTCCGTCCCAGTCTCAGGTCTTCTGCAGACTCCAACAGGTTTTCTTCCAGAATGGTCCTGTATTTGGCTCCATCCATCTTCCCATCAGTTTTAACCATCTTCCCTGTCCCTGCTGAAGAAAAGCAGGCCCAAACCATGATGCTGCCACCACCATGTTTGACAGTGATGAGCTGTGTTGCTTTTACTCCAAACATATCATTTTGCATTGTGGCCAGAAAAATTTAGATTTAGGTTTCATCTGACCTAGAGCACCTTCTTCCACATGTTTGGTGTGTCTCCCTGGTGGCTTGTGGCAAACTTTAAACCAGACTTTTTATGGATATATTTGAGAAATGGCTTTCTTCTTGCCACTCTTCCATGAAGGCCAGATTTGTGCAGTGTACGACTGATAGTTGTCCTCTGGACAGACTCTCCCACCTCAGCTGTAGAATCAGTTCATCCAGAGTGATCATGGGCCTCTTGGCTGCATCTCTGATCAGTCTTCTCCCTGTTCAAGATGAAAGTTTAGAGGGACGGCCGAGTCTTGATACTCCTTCCATTTCATTATTGATTGCTTGCACAGTGCTCCTTCAGATGTTTAAAGCTTGGAAAATCTTTTCATTTCCACATCCAGCTTTAAACTTCTCCACAACAGTATCTGGGACCTGCCTGGTGTGTTCCTTGGTCTTCATGATGCTCTCTGCACTTTAACCAGAACCCTGAGACTATCACAGAGCAGCTGCATTTATACGGAGACTTGATTACACACTGATGATGATCAATAGAATCCACCTGTCATTTAGGACAAAATTGGATCATTCAGAGATCCTCACTGAACTTCTGGAGTCAGTTTGCTGCACTGAAAGTAAAGGGGCCCAATAATATTGCACCCCTCACTTTTCAGTTTTTTATTTGTTAAAAAAGTTTAAAATATCCAATAAATTTTGTTCCACTTGACGATTGTGTCCACTTGTTGTTGATTCTTGACAAAAAAAATTTGTATCTTTTTTTTTGGAGCCTGAAATGTGGCAAAAGGTTGAAAAGTTCAAGGGGGCCGAATACTTTCGCAAGGCACTGTACTTCAAAAGGGTATCATGCAATAGTTAATTATTAGATTCTTCTTATTTTAGCCCAAGCTGCTGTGGCAAGATGGCTGGGCGCAGGAATTGCCAAAAGGAGGCCAACTGTTTTTCCTTATGGGCCTAGGAAGACCCCAGGTTCTCCATCCTCATCATCAGATGATGATTTAAATTAAATTTATGGCTGTGTAATAACCTAATAAAAGACAATGACATTGCCTATTTTGTTGTCTGTTTCCCTTTGATAAAAGTCCAAAAGTTGTGGTAGCCTATTAAAAATATCCAAGGTTCTGAACTCAAAAACTGTGTTGTGCCGTTTATTAGCATATCATGTCATATTGTGTTTTTTTTTTTTTGAAGGCCAAGTGGCCTTGTCCCTCAAATCATGAAATTCCAGGCCTATACTGGGATATCTATTCCCAGGAAGACTAGGAAACATGTTAATTGTTCTCCAGTTGTAAATTATCCTTCTCACTGTCAGGGTTGGGTGTTTTGTTTATTATTGGTTTTCTTTTTTTTTTTTTACTCTTAGTTTGGTCTGCCTTTCTTAAGTTCCTTGTGTTCTGTTTCCTGCTTTACTTTGAAGGTCTGTGTTCCTTGTTGTGTTCCACTTTACTTCCTTTTGTTCATCTCCCTGATTGTTTGCACCTACATCTCATTTGTTCCCTGGGTTATTTAAGTCTTGTCTTTTCCCCTCTTCCTTGGTGGTTCATCTGTTAATTTTCCCTCTTGTTTAGTCTGTGGCTTTTGCTAGCTTCCCATGATCCTGGCTCTATTTGCTCCTTTTGTTCCTGCCCTACTGTCCTGCTAGTTTTGGTTTTTGTTGGTAAAGGATTTTTTTTTTTGTTGTTGTTGGAAAATCCTGAGGGGTGTACTACGAAGCGAGATTAGAGGGTAGCGAGGTGAGTCTAAAGCCAGGATTTCCAGTACCACGAAGGTGGCTCTCTTTTAACCTGGCTAGATCACCATGGTAACTTACTCTGCAAGCTTAACCTGGTCCGGAGCAGGTTATGTGCAGAGTTTAGGCTCAAATCGGCTATAAATAGCGCCTCCCCTTCACTTAGCACCGCTTACAGAGATGGCATCGCCTTTTTTGAGAAATCCCATTGACTTGAGTGCCAGGATTGTGCGAGGATCTCTAAGGAGGGAGAGAGTATTCAGAGACCGGACTGATCTGCTGGCTTCCCATGACTATATTCTCTATGACTGCTATAGATTTTCAGATGAGGGAATACGTTACATTTGTAATCTGTTAGAGCCATATATTGGCAGCGCCACCAAACGCAGCCGTGTGCTCACAGTAGCGCAAACGGTGTGCGTTTCTTTGTGTTTCATGCCAAGGGAAACTACATGCATTCAGTTGGTGATGCAGAAAATCTGAGCCAGAATACTGGATGCCGCTATTCACAAGGTTGTACTTGCTCTTACTAAACTGCTGAATATGTTTGTAGTATTCCCTGGCCATCTGCCCACGCTTCCAAATAAAAGAAGCGTTTTACAAAATCACAGGATAACATAAATTAATAGTCCATTGTATTGATAATCAGTGTCATGTGGAATTTCATGTGAAATGTTTTAATACAATTCATTCATAGTTTTCCCCAGGGTGATAGGGGCAATCGATTGCACCTACATTGCAATCACTGGAGCTTTGGGGGAACATGAAGGTGATTTTGTGAAAAGAAAGTCGTTTTATAGCATCAATGTTCAGGGTAACCATTTGGTGCTCATTGTTGTAAGGTGATTGGTGGCACATAGCATGCAGGTACACTGAAGCTTTGTAGTGCTAGGCCTACACAGTGGATGTTGCACAATTGTCAGAAATTATATACAGGCCTGTATATATATATATATATATATATATATATATATATATATATATATATATATATATATATATAGATATATATATATATATATATATATATATATATATATATATACATACACACACACACACACACACACTGATAGTCTTTTTTATTTCAGTACTTGCACTGTGAAATTAACCTGAAATGCCTTTGCAGATGACTTGTGACCACCAGTTGATGGTCACAAGTATTGATGCCAAATGGCCCGGCTCTGTCCATGAACGCCCGGATCTTCCGGGAGTCATCACTGGGTCACCGGTTTGAGCAAGGTATGGTAAATATGACCACACAATTATATTGCCTGTTTAGTTGCGGTACTGAAGAAGTAATTTCCTCTCCCTTTTTTCATAGGGCACTTTGATGGACTGCTGCTGGGGGACAGAGGATACCCTTGCACCCGTTATTTGATGACCCCCTATCCTGACCCACAGACACCAGCAGAGAGGCGCTACAACGTAGCCTTATCCAAATGCAGGGTCAGGATAGAGATGACCTTTGGGGTCATCAAATCACGATTTAACTGTCTCCGTGGCCTGAGGGTCTCTCCTGAGCGGGTCTGCCAGACTGTGGCTGCATGTGTGGTGCTCCACAACATAGCCACAATCAGGAAGGAGAGAGTCCCCCATGTGCCATTGGTGGACAGCTGATGTAGTGGACCCCATCACCCTGGATCACCCAACTGGAGCAGCTGTCAGACGGGCCATCACCATGCAGTTTTTTATGTAGGCCTAGCATCATGTCATTTCATGCCATCTTATTTAGTTTCTGTTGTATTCCACACTTTTATTTTATTATCTGTAAATACTGTAGCCTATGTGCTGTTTGTGTATGTTGAGAGGCTACAACTTTGATTTAAAGCTACGGTCTACGATTTTACATATTGTACATTTTTATCAAAATAATTTAAAAGGTTATGGCCCAATAGTGTTACCTGTGAACTATGATCAGCAAAAAGAACCAAAGAAAAGAAATTTCTTCTAGCTGCCGAACGGCGCCTATTGGTCAATCTGGTCAAGATCGTAGACCTTAGCTTTATTTATGCAAACCTTTTGTACAAAAACAGGTCAACTTTGAACCTTGAAAAAAAGGATTACATCACAGGATGTGTTTTTCCTTATTTGAATTGTTTCATTTGCTGTGAAAAGAGTAAACAGTCATGAGTATAAAATGTCAATTATGTTTAACCAAAATAAATATAATTACCATTTACATGCCTTCTCCAGTTGCTCAATCTCCAATTTGAGCTTTTTAATTTCCAACTCTTTTTTTATGTTATCCAGCTTGAGATTTCTTTTATAAAGGGCTCTTACTTTGTCTGCTCCAATCTGTGTAAAAGGTATTAGCATGGTTGGTTCTTGGTAAGGCTCACTTTAAGAAAGATGGACATATGTAGGAATACTCTAAAATATAATACCCTCCTTCCAGTCAATCCTGAAGGCCTAGAGGTGGAGGCCACAGGCCGAGGAGAGTCTACAATGTCATCATCTTCCTGTGAAATAAATTGGCAAGCATAGACACGCAATTACTTTCCATTGTTGAGGTTCCCTGAAGCAGTTCAGACTATGTGCAGACTTCCACAAGCCTTTCAATTACACATTAGGCATAATTAGGTTAAGCTATACATTTACCACCACAGCTGCTGATTGCACAGACACTGTGTCCTCGTCATGGATCTCCTGAAAAATCATGTTGTACTGCATAAAGTGGATTTAACAGTTCAGCAAACACTGATAAGAGTATATGACACTTTGCTTTGATAGTTACCTCTGTGTGAGGTCAAAAATGGCATGTGCTGGTGGCTCTGGCAACGTCATAGTGTCTCCTTTAACTGTAATTAGATAAAGACTTTTCACACCTGAAAGCCACTACAAATATGCATTTACTACTTTACCACCAAACCACTTATACATACCCAGGACAAACAGATGTTGCTGGGAGCTACCAGCACCAGGGTCAGACTCAGCCCTTGAAACTCCCCCCATAATTGGCCATCCCTCGTTAGTGGCGAGGGCCAGCTCTTCTGCTGGAGTATATTCTGGAGGAGGAGGCCCCCCTCCAGTCTTCCTCTTTTGGTTTTTTTTTCTGTTTGCTTCAGGTAATATTAACACTTTTACACAGAGTATTATCCACATGCTGAAAAAAAATTATGAAAGCAACTACCTTACATACCACTTTGAATGATATTTTTGTGCTTGGTCTTTATTTGCTGCCAAGTCCTTTTAGTAGTGCTGGTACCACAGCTATTAGAACGGCCATTAAAATCTGGTTAGTCTATATGGTATTATATAGCTGCTGGTGTACTGGGCTGCATTATATTGAAATCTGTTTCTAATATTTTGTCCACTCCATTAACATATATGAGGGGGGCAAAATATTAGGTGCACTTTTCAATGTAACACAATCCAGTACACCACCAGCTATGACTTTAATAACAAACATAAAATAGAATTATCTATTATTACCTTTCTTACAATGTTAACAAAAACTGAAAATGTAGAAGCTTATTAAAATATAGCAAAGTGTTTGTATTGGATTGTATTAGATTGCATAGTATTACCTATTAAAGTGGCCGGTGAGCGTATATTGGTATCACAGATAATATTAAATCTTAAATCAATTTCACATAGATTTAGCAAAAAACTAAAGTGATTTTCATTTATCATATATAATGGGAAAGTCAGACCTACATAATGTTTAAATCTGCTGCATTAAGTTTAAATTTAAGCGCTCTAAAAGAGAGAGGGAGATTAATTAAGGTGCATTAAGTGGTCAAATAAATATAACTTACGAATTTACACAATCTGCGATTTTTTGCCAGCACTCCTCTCTGGTTTTATTCGCACCAACAGTGTTGCTTTTGGCCGTTAAGATTTCTCTGAAGTCCTCATAGCCCTGCATTATTAAAATCTGCTCCTCCTGAGTGAAATATACGGACCGCGCTCTATCCATTTTATCCAGAATAGGCGTCAAATGACGCGTCAAACGCCCCCTTTTATGTGAACGCGCACAGAACAGAAAGCAGAAAGCCACGATCGACAAAGATAGTTGATAACCACTGTCGTGGTACCAGTTATCTCTGATGGCGAGTTTCAGGTTTGTTAAGCCAGCTCACCCAAAGAAAGCCTGGCTGTGTCGAACTTGCTTCGTAGTACAGCCCTCTGCTCTCCTACATTTGGATCCTAACCCTGATAGCGCAAACCACCCCGACATGGACCCAGCAGGAGAAAGGATCTCACTTTTTGAATTCTTCTGCCAGGAGGCAGCAAAGAATAGGCCGCACTACCAGGAGGATTGTGTATGAAGGAACGTTCTCTATTCCGGGGCACTTGACTGGTGCTGAGAGGCCTCAGGAGTCTGCAGAAAAAGAGACCCTCCATGAGGAGTCAAGGCAGGCAATCCTGCACCTCCATAGTGTCTGTACTTCCAGTGCCAGTGGCGATCCGGGCGAATGCACCACCTCCAGTCCCAGTCTCCGTGGCATTCTGGGATTCTCACCAGGCCCTGCAGAAGGAGCTGCAGTACATCTTGGTCTTCTAAAGCCAACTCCAGTTTGCATGGTGGCCGACGGCGACACACCCCAGCAACAACCTCTGCCTTTATCTTAGCAGCAGCCGCCGCAGGTCCAGGTAGACCCCCCTCTTGCTGAGGAAGCCATGGAACTTGCCATCATTCACTGCTCCCCAGCAGAGCCTGAACTGCCCCTGGTTTCCACCCAGCACAATGGGCGCCCCCCAGAACTGTCTTTGGCCTTCGCCTGGTGCTGTCCTCCAGGACAACAATCTCACGTGTGTCCAGCCTTTTGGCCATTAAACTGTTTTTATTTGTGTTCCCTTTGTTTAGTTCTGGTTTGATTTTGTTTTGTTGTTAATAAAGGAACTGTTCTGTTGGAACCTCCTGCTCACCTTTATTTATATCACCTGCAAAGATATATAACATTTCCTAAACTGAAGGGCAGTGACAGTTGCTTGTCTTTAAGATTTTGTTGCTCTCATGGCCTATACTCACAGTAAGAGATAAGAAAGTGGGCCAGAGAGAGAAAATAGAGAGGACATCCAGCAAAGAGTCACACTCAAGGAGTCCTGGAGCCTCTGTACAATGGTCACCAACTTAAACCAGTGAGCTATCTGGTGGCACCCATCTGCTTGTCTGAGATCATTGCTGGTGGCAATGATCTCAGGCAATGCCAAGGAGGTTAGATCAGCAAGAAGACGAGGCACAAACAGGAGCCAGAACCAAGAGAAGTTAAACAGATGAACCAGCAACCAAGAAGGGAAAAAGAAAAGACTTAAATAAACCCAGGAGCAAATGAGATGCAGGGGCAAACAATCAGGGAGATGAACAAGGGGAAGTAGAACAGAACTCAACAAGGGAAAGACAGACTTTCAATGTAACATGGGAAGTAAAGGTAACATCAACAGAATAGAACACAAGGCACACGAATCAAATCAAGAAAAACCCTGAAAACTCACAAACCAAACCCAAAACCAAAAAAAAAAAAACAAAAAAAACAAAAAATCAGCCCCAAACCAGTCCCAGACTGTGGAGTTATGGGCCCCGATCGTACACCTCCCACTACCTGCTATACCTTAATAGCAGCATTAGGAGGTTTGGCGGAAGATCGGGCCCATGGGATTCCACTGTTTGCAGAATATAATCTCTCTCTGCATTGAAATTGGCTCCAAAGATGACAAGCCATTATTTTTTCAGTGAGGGGGATGGTGCCCCACACCATCGCACTGCCTCCACCAAAATATGATACTTTATCAGCGCAGCAGTCACCAAAGTGTTGTGTGCATCTTCTCCACATCTTGACCCTACAATCAGTTATCCTTCACATATTCAGGACAATCATTTGCCTGATAATCAGCACCTGGAGGTACCAGGTCAAAAAAGCTGTTTGGCATTGGCAGGGGAATTTGGTAACTCTTTCATGGGCGCAGCACGCATACTCAGGTCTGCTGCTCATCCCACAAATGCATGTTCCTTACAAATGTGGCCCCATTTTAAAAAGGAAAAATCAGATTTCAGACAAGCATTGTTACAAGAAAGGAATAATCACAAATTTCTCTACTTTTTGTGCTTTGTTGATATAACAGTTGGGGAAAAAAGTGTAAGTAAATGTAAGTCAAAAGACATACATTTCCATGACAAGATACATAATTTAGGCTTATAGTACTACATTTATGCCTCACTATTCATAAAATTACTATGTAGCTTTACACATCAGTTATTACCCACTGTTGCACAGTAGTAATGATATGCAAAGAGCAGAATGTGATGAAAATCTAACTGGGCTTTTAGATAAAGATCAAAGGCATCACAACCATGCACTGAATCCCCCTCACCCTCCCAAACACACACACACACACAAATTCTGTATTTCATCTGATGCTTTGAACCAAAAAGGGTCTAAATCAGGAAAAACTTTAGGAAGGGCCTAAATATGAAGTGATGCAATTATCTGACACATCCTTCAATAGGTGAGACTGTAGAAGCCAACTACTCTGTCTTTTGCCAACTTGAAGCTCTATACTTCTTGAAGCTCTGTGCTTCTTCTTTCTCCCCGAGTGCCTGGATCATGAGGGTGTACAGAGCATTAAAGGGCTTCTTTGAACAAAAAGATTCAATATGAAAAGGAATAGGATATTAAGCAGCATGAGGTGATCGTAGTGCTGCAGTTTGCCCTCCCTGGAAGCTGTGATATAATTAGATAAAGGTAGACCCGCTCTTGCTAGTCTTTCCCGTTGAGAATCTTCCGCGACCCACCAGTCAGCTCGTGGATCAGAACATTTTGTATTCTCCCCACCATTCTACCTGTATGTCAAGGTGACATCACTTCTCAGCAGTGAGGGGCAGGGCAGGGTGGGGTTGGGGGTGGGAGGGGAGTGTGGGCAAAGAGGAGCAACACAAAGGATAATTTCATGATGAAAGAAAAATAATACCTCAACTGCCTTTACCTTACAAACACCATATCTGAGATGTAAATGCAAGACACTGAAGTGGTTGCTACACTTCCCCTCCTGCGCACGAGCTCCAGCAATGTACACATTTCCCCAGTTTTCAAGTCAGGGCTTTACTAACCTTCATGGAAAGATCTTCTAAATTGACATTCCCTCATAATAAAGTTGACATGTAAAAAAAAAATAAAATATTTTATACTATGAAGCATTGCAAATAAAGAATATTTTGTGATAAATATCTTGACAGCTGCCCACATTGTGGCATTTTGTGTACCATATGATCAATGCAGTGCTTCCTTGAGATATATCTCAAAAGTCTAGGAACACATTTTTTTAACCTCAAGTAAGATTCTGAGTGTAGCTCAGTCAAACCAAAAGCCTAGGATGCTTTAATAAGCACAGCAGCACATTTTCCTCTTTGAAATGTTTTGCCTGATTATGACCTAGTTTTCTAAACCTTTTGTGATAAACTGACAGGCAAACCCCCTTTGCTGCACACATCTTGGCCTTAGAGCTATTATTTCCTTTGGATAAACAATACAAATTGCTGTATATTCAAAAAAGCAAATGTTGGGGGAAAAAAAATTGCAAATATGCCCTTCAACTAAATCTTTCTACCCACTCTACCCAGTGAGTTGATACAACTCTGGCAATTGCAAATCCAAAACGGTCAGAAAATTAACATTCTTATCAACAATGGTGTCAGGGTGTGTTATTTGACTGTCTAGAAGGTTGAATCTGTAAAATAAGAGCATTTATTAAAACGCTGATGCTTCAATGAGCTTAATTTCACTGCTACTATCAGTTGTGTGTGACTAAACACAGTGCCCATAAACTGACCCCCTTTTGTTGCTTTCCTCCAAGAAATTTCACTTAATATTATTAAACTGCTAAATTATTTTACTTCAAATAACACCAGGATCATTAAACTACCTGGATTAATACAGTGCTCAATAGGGAAATCATCATCTAAATATGACAATAAACATGTTCTGATATCTCGCATATATTAAAACTGTATACAACAGTTGTTTCAGGAATGTTTTAAATAAAGTCGATGGTGCAGAAGCCTAAGAAAAGCATCCATCAATTATGATGCAGTTGGTATTATAGGATTAGGTACAGTTTTTGAGTGTTAAACCCTATTGTTGCTTCTGAAACACTCACCCTGTCAGGGAAGCTCTTTTACACCCAACCCTGTTACTGACATTTCCAGTTAACCTAAATGGTGACCTCATCCACCATCTTGTAGTACCCTATCGCTTGAGTAAGCGGCCATCTTGGTAAGGGACGAGAGCGCCACGTGATCTTGGCCGCCATCTTGGAACCCTTCTCACATTACCCAGCCAGCTTCATTTACCACACACACACACACAGTCTCCCGGCATACATGCATATAAGTTGACACACTTTTCCATTGAATGTTTATTTGCTTATGTTAGACTAGTTGTCTTTTAGTTAATAGATATCAGGATCTTGATTCAAGTGTTTGTTCATCTTAATACTTGTGTTAATAAATTCTTATATATTCTAATGAGAGAAGTTGTTTGTGGTTATTTTATGCTGTTCTGTAACATTTGCTAGTTGAGAAGGTCTGTGCTCGGGCTCACAGCTTCTCTGTTGCTCTATAGCGCCACACCTGGTCACAGGCTGGCACGCATAGAACAACAGCCATTTTGAGACTGATTGTGCCGTTTAGTCTTTGTTTTCTGATTTATCAAGTGGCCCGTTTCAGTTTATTAACTTGTTAATACTTTTCTGGTTATTAGCAGCTGTCCCTTAAGACAGTTGGTATTAACTCCCTCTTTTGACTAAACGAGCTGCTTATATGCACAACATAAAGTTTTTACAAAATCCTTAACATGTGTTTCTCATTCACGATACCTTCCACTGTCAGGATGTTGACTGCCAAATTAATTTCAAGAAAAAAAAAGAGTAATCCTGATATCATGAATATTTCCTGCCACATGCAGACAAACAACCATTCACAATCACTCCTACGGGCAATTTAGAACCACCAACTAACCTGACATGCATGTCTTTGGACTGTGGGAGGAAGCTGGAGTACCTGGAGGAAACCCACGCAAGCACAGGGAGAACGTGCAAACTCCACACAAAAAGATCCCTGTCGAGGTTTGAACCAGGAACCTTCTAGCTGTGAGGCAACAGTGCTAACCACTAAGCCTCTGTGCTGCCCTGCTAGCAGTTTCATGGGTGAAAAGGGGAAAAAAAAAGGAGCTTGTGGCTCCAGCTGCAGAAGCTATGAAAATGTATCTGGTAGTAACCAAAATGGATGCTTCAATTCATCATTTGAAGGTACCGTTGCAACAGCTGAATTATGTAGCCACATGTCCTGGTGTATTTTATCTGTTTTGCATAATTGGAGTGATTGTTTTTCTATACAGCCTGGTTCACTAAATGCTGAATGGGCTTTTTCCAGACAGCAAGTTCAGTGTTTCTATTAGTGTTTCACTGCCTGTACAAAGACCATTGTTACTAAGATTGATGTCACACTTGGAAATTATTTTCTTTGCATAACTGGGGGTGGAGAGTGAGGTTTAGATGCACTTGCACTTTGGTGTGTGTGTGTGTAGGCATTTAGATAAAGGGAACTGGTATCTGTAAGAAGTGGAGAATTGTGTGTAATTATGTGTGATCATGATCTACTTCGGGTCTTAGATTAACAGCAGATGCTACTTTTTAATTTAAATCCCTGTGCAATGACTCTGGGAATATGAGCAGTCTGAGCTTCTTGCCTCTCCAATGCAGTTTCAAAGCTCAGCTTAATTGTAAGAAAAACGGAATAAAAGAATTTGAGAGAACAACAACAACAACAACATGTTCTTAAAAGAAAAAAGAAACACTTGCAAGTGTTTTAGAAGCCATGTCAGCCTGCCAGGAATTGTTTGCAGGGAGGCTTTGTTATTTATTACTATTATATCATTTTCAATAAAATCTAACTGCCAAAGGGCTTCTAGTAATACATAGAAGAGTATCATAATTATTCATGTACATCTTGTAGAATGTTGAAAGTTGCTCTAGACTACACTAATTCTCTGAGAATGTTTTAAATATAGGATCATGTGCAGTTTTCTTGCTCCTACAGCAAAGAGACCGATATCAGAAGGCAAGTTCTTTCTGATCCTGCTACAAATACATCTAAGAGGTCATGGTTGTTGCTTTCATAGAAAGAGAGGATTTTATTGGAAAAATAAATTAGCATTTTTTTTCAGAATCATTTTTTTCCTTTGCTTTGGACTTGGTTTAGCTAAAATAGAAGAAAGGAAAATGGCACAAAGTCCCAACTTGCTGCTTTATGCTAGAGGTTACATTACTACTCATTTTCAAGACATGTACAACTCATTCTTTGGATAACTATCAGTTAGTATTCCAACTAACTATAATCACTAGTAACTATAATAACACATTCAACATCTGTTTTTTTTTCACAACTGAGAAGTTGGAAAGGGCTATAGGTTTCTATTCAATTCAGTTTTATTAAATTTCAGTTTATGACAAAATTAATCTGAGCCTTTTAAGGAAAGAGTTGAACACATTCAGTTAAAGTCTAATTAAATATAGATCTGTTTTAGTCCATTTAATTGTAATTCATTTCATATTATAATACGCTTTATTCCACTTGAGTCCAATTAAGTTCATTCATTTCAGTATCATTTTATTTGTTCAATGCAAGTTTTGGAAGTGTAGCCTGGTAAAGCAAGCCAATAGATCACATCAAGTCACATTTTTTTTTTTCAGTCCGCATTTCTCCGCCTGGGATGGTGGATGACACGGGAGAGGAAGAATTATGTTTTAAAAGAAGAAAGGTGTCTATCAGCCTTAAATGGAAAAAGAAAAAAGAACAGAGACACAAAAGTCCCTCACACAGCACTTTTTAAGGTGGGTCTTTTGTACTGATACTCCACCTCGCTTTGAATGTGAATGACTCTGAGGTGGAATGAAGGGGGATTTGTTCTGCCTGCACCGGTAGAGAGGTAGTAACATGGCAGAGGTGATCCAATATGATGAGACACACGGCTCTTACCAAAAACAGTCCTGTTGCTCCGATGATAATTCGACAAAACTGGCATGGTGCATAAAGACACACTGACCCAGCACTCGGCTAGTCTGGCCAGCCATCTTATTATTTCCCTCCTTCATACAAAGAATTAATCTGGTTGCTCTGCATTCCATTTTGATTTCCTGTGGGGGAAATAACCAATGGACACAGAAGAAACTGCCACTGGGTGCCACTAGATAGCACTACATCCAATCAGTGACAGAGTGACAACTCGACCAATGCAACAAAAAATATCCAAATTGGATTGCAGTGGATTAGCGATGTTGGTGAATAACTTTTGTTGGTTTTGTGGTAAAAACTTGCTGATCCAAGGTGTTATTTGTAATTCGGCATCTAATTTGGCTCAGTTAAATAGTGGTTCAGAACACTCCTATATGAGTCATCACATAAAGCCTGCCCCGCCCCATTGTGATTAGTTCAGTGTCAACAGAAATGGCTGTGAAAGGGAAGGGTACTAGACCCAGCTCGAAGTTCCGTACCGTACCGTCTTCTTCCGCTTTTCCGAGGTCGGGTCGCGGGGGCATCAGCCGGAGTAAAGAAGCCCAGACCCCCCTCTCCCCGGCCACTTCCTCCAGCTCCTCTGGGGGGATCCCAAGGCGTTCCCAGGCCAGCCGAGAGACATAGTCCCTCCAGCGTGTCCTGGGTCTTCCCCGGGGTCTCCTCCCAGTGGGCCGTGCCCGGAACACCTCACCAGGGAGGCGTCCAGGAGGCATCCTAACCAGATGCCCGAGCCACCTCATCTGGCTCCTCTCGATGCGGAGGAGCAGCGGTTCTACTCTGAGCCCCTCCCGGATGACCGAGCTTCTCACCCTATCTCTAAGGGAGAGCCCGGCCACCCTGCGAAGGAAGCTCATTTCAGCCGCTTGTATCCGCGATCTTGTTCTTTCGGTCACTACCCAAAGCTTATGACCATAGGTGAGGGTGGGAACGTAGATCGACCGGTAAATCGAGAGCTTCGCCTTCCGACTCAGCTCCTTCTTCACCACACAGACCGGCGCAGCCCGCATCACTGCAGATGCCGCACCGATCCGTCTGTCGATCTCCCGCTCCATCCTTCCCTCACTCGTGAACAAGATCCCGAGATACTTAAACTCCTCCACTTGGGGAAGGACCTCATCCCCAACCCGGAGAGGGCACTCCACCCTTTTCCGGCTGAGGACCATGGTCTCGGATTTGGAGGTGCTGATTCTCATCCCAGCCGCTTCACAAAACCGGCTGCGAATCGCTCCAGCGAGAGCTGTAGATCACGGCTCGATGAAGCCAACAGAACCCCACATCATCTGCAAATAGCAGAGACCCAATCCTGAGGCCACCGAACCGGATCCCCCCCTCGACACCTCGACTGCGCCTAGAAATTCTGTCCATAAAGTAATGAACAGAATCGGTGACAAAGGGCAGCCTTGGCGGAGTCCAACCCTCACTGGAAACGAATCCGACTTACTGCCGGCAATGCGGACCAAACTTGGCACCGGTCGTACAGGGACCGGACAGCCCGTATAAGGGGAGTCCGGCACCCCATACTCCCGAAGCACCCCCCCACAGGAATCCCCGGGGAACACGGTCGAACGCCTTCTCCAAGTCCACAAAACACATGTAGACTGGTTGGGCGAACTCCCATGCCCCCTCCAAGACCCTGAAGAGGGTGTAGAGCTGGTCCACCGTTCCACGGCCGGGACGAAAACCACACTGCTCCTCCTCAATCCGAGATTCGACTATCCGACGGACCCTCCTCTCCAGGACCCCTGAATAGACCTTCCCAGGGAGGCTGAGGAGTGTGATCCCCCTGTAGTTGGAACACACCCTCCGGAACACCCCCTTTTTAAAGAGGGGGACCACCACCCCAGTCTGCCAATCCAGGGGTACTGTCCCCGACGTCCACGCGATGCTGCAGAGGCGTGTCAACCAAGACAGCCCCTCAGCATCCAGAGCCTTGAGAAACTCCGGGTGGATCTCATCCACACCTGGGGCCCTGCCACCGAGGAGCTTTTTAACCACCTCGGCAACCTCAGCCCCAGAGATAGGAGAGTCCACCCCTGAGTCCCCAGACTCTGCTTCCTCATTGGAAGACGTGTCGGCGGGATGGCGGATTGAGGGGTTTTCGAAGTATTCCCTCCACCGATCCACAACGTCCCGAGTCGAGGTCAACAGCTCCCCATCCCCACTGTATACAGTGTTGATGGAGCACTGCTTCCCCCTCCTGAGACGCCGGATGGTGGACCAGAATCTTTTCGAAGCCGTTCGGAAGTCGTTCTCCATGGCCTCTCCAAACTCCTCCCATGTCCGAGTTTTTGCCTCAGCAACCGCCAAAGCCGCGTCCCGCTTAGCCTGCCGATACCTGTCAGCTGCCTCCAGAGTCCCACATGCCAAAAAGGCCTTATAGGACTCCTTCTTCAGCTTGACGGCATCCCTCACTGCTGGTGTCCACCAACGAGTTCTGGGATTGCCGCCACGACAGGCACCAACGACCTTACGGCCACAGCTCCGGTCGGCCGCCTCAACAATGGAGGCCCGGAACATAGCCCACTCGGACTCAATGTCCCCTGCCTCCCTCGGAACATGATCGAAGTTCCGCCGGAGGTGTGAGTTAAAGCTCCTTCTGACAGGAGACTCTGCCAGACGTTCCCAGCAGACCCTCACAACACGTTTGGGCCTGCCAGGTCTGACCGGCATCCTCCCCCACCATCTGAGCCAACCCACCACCAGGTGGTGATCAGTTGACAGCTCCGCCCCTCTCTTCGCCCGAGTGTCCAAGACATGCGGCCGCAAGTCCGACGATACGATTATGAAGTCGATCATCGAACTGCGGCCTAGAGTGTCCTGGTGCCAAGTGCACATGTGGACACTCTTATGCTTGAACATGGTGTTCGTTATGGACAGTCCATGACGAGCACAGAAGTCCACAAACAAAACACCACTCTGGTTCAGATCGGGGGGGCCCTGCCTCCCAACCACACCCCTCCAGGTCTCACTGTCGTTGCCCACGTGAGCATTGAAGTCCCCCAGCAGAACGAGGGAGTCCCCAGATGGAACATTCTCCAATACTCCATCCAAGGACTCCAAAAAGGGTGGGTACTCTGAACTGCTATTTGGTGCATAAGCACAAACAACAGTCAGGACCCGTCCCCCCACCCGGAGGCGGAGAGAGGCTACCCTCTCGTCCACCGGAGTAAACCCCAATGTACAGGCGCCAAGTCGGGGGGGCAATAAGTATGCCCACCCCAGCTCGGCGCCTCTCACCCGGAGCAACTCCAGAATGGAAAAGCGTCCAACCCCTCTCAAGGATACTGGTTCCAGAGCCCAAGCCATGTGTTGAGGTGAGTCCAACTATATCTAGCTGGAACCGCTCGACCTCACACACCAGCTCAGGCTCCTTCCCCACCAGAGAGGTGACATTCCACGTCCCTAGAGCTAGCTTCTGCAGCCGGGGATCGGACCGCCAGGGTCCCCGCATCCGGCCACCGCCCAGCTCACTGCGCACCCGACCTCTATGGCCCCTCCTGCAGGTGGTGAGTCCACTGGAGTGGGGGCCCATGTTTCCCTTTCGGGCTGAGCCCGACCGGGCCCCATGGGCAAAGGCCCGGCCACCAGGCGCTCGTCTCCGAGCCCCACCTCCAGGCCTGGCTCCAGAGGGGGGCCCCGGTGACCCGCGTCCGGGCAAGGGAAATCTTGGGCCTCGGTTCTTCTCCATCATAAAGGTCTTTATGCTCGAAGTTAATAAAGAAAAAAGCAAACACAAATACATATAGAGTAAAGAGAGCAGAGTGAATACAGATGCTCAGTGCATTATGTGAGGAAGCCCAATCTCATAAGAATGCAGAGTATCTGTCAGGAGCAGATTTTAGGACCCAAGTGCAGTACAACAACAGGAGGTATCTTGAAAGTACTTTATTTGCAGTTTCCTTAAAAAAGGCAAAAATAATCCACGAGGCAAACAAAGTCCAAAGGGAGCAGACGAAAGGCTTTTTGTGGATGGGCAGAAGGCTGGGACAAAGACAAGAAGACATGGTCAAAGGCAAGCCGGAGTCAAAACTAACATGTCAGTCCGAGAATGAATGCTGGAGAGTAATGCATGCTGCAAAGACAATCTGGGACTGCATGAGGGAAACAGTGCAGCTTAAATGCTGGCTGGCTGACGAGCAGAGATGAGCTGCAGCTGAGGCAAGGCAGATGTGGAAAACTGGAGCTGATGAGGAGGTGTGGCAGAGAGGTGAGAGAACTCACCCACCACAGCATGAGCTGGCAGGGCAGACCGTGACAGAACCCCCCTAAAGGGATGGCACCTGACGTCCCAAAAAAAAGAGGCCCACCCAGCCCGGGTGGGCGGAGGGGGAACAAGGCAGCAGGTGGGCCTAAAACTCTTCCGAGTCAGAACAATCCATTCCCTCCATAGACAGCACCACAGGACCGGGGATGGCCAAGCCCCCAACACACGACAGAACCCCTCATGAGTGGGTGGCAGAACTGAAACGCTGACCATCGAACCTGGAGCAGTCGCTGGTGTCAAAGCAAGGGAAGGCTGGGAAGGGTGTAGGCGATGAAAGTCGGCACAATATGATAAATTAGAGGACAGAAAACCACTTGAGGGGAGAAGGACAAATAAAGGAAGAAACGTCTAACACAAATATGTGATACATGTGATACATGACACAAACATGACCAGTTAACCTAATATGTAAGTAAACTCAGAAAACCCAACACAAAAAGGGACACAGAACCTTCTATATGTAGGTGACACTGTTAACCACTTATCAACTGGCTTAGAAAACATAGATAAATTCCGACAATAAATAGTATGAACTTGGGGTCAACTCTATCAGACCCTCTGGCAAAAAGGGCTTTTTCTTGCAATCTGACTTTGTGCCATTTTAAAAGGAATTTATAATGAAAAGTATTTTTCTACTGATGTGCTGATGACTGCTTTGGGCTTTGAGTTTGCAATTATAGTGACTTACTTTCAAATCTTAGCTGGATGGCCAATGGTTATTCAGTAACCAGTCAAAACAGAAATTATACTTGGTGGTTGTCCAGATCTATACTTGCTTGAAAATGAGCTTTCACAGTGGCAGCAGAGCTCAGTTTAATTGCACACTTTTATTCAAATCAAGTTCAGCCATAATCTTTTGGTTCACCTGTTTGATTGGTGTAAAAAAAAAAAAAACAACAAAAAAACAAAAAAAACCCCCCACCCATACAGACTTGAGAATTGCAAGGCACAGGCACTTGGTAAACTACAAAAGAAGTGTTGATGGGTTCAGTTTTTTGGTTTCTTTGTTAGATGTAGAAAATAATTTTCTTTTCTCTAATGTATTGTTTGTATCCTAACATAGTGCTTGGGAAGCTTTTTTTCCCCCTTTAAAATCTGTTCTCATCATTCATTAAAAATGAACACAAACCTGAGACATGAAGTGCCCTTTTCTTCGGTACCATCGATGGCACAGGCTTCAATTCTGGCTCCAACTGACTCTCATTCAGCTTCTCTAAATAAATATAAATTCATTAAGTTCTTTCGACAAACCATCAGTGTCATTTAAAATATCCACTCTGATCAGAGTGCAGGTGGTCTGTCTAAAAGTAGTTAAGTAACACCTATTTTTGTCCAATCTAGTTTTTAACGCCACTTGCCACTTAGTTTGGCTGGTTTTTGCCAATAGTAGGGACTGGGGACAACCAGCAACTAGCAACCAGCAACAGCTACTCTGTTTCCCCACAGACACATCAATGTAAAGCCAACTTCACATTGCATGCTCTGATCATTGAACTGAGAAACGGAGATGCAGTTGCTTTCTCCAGTAGGAAAAAAAACACATCACTGCAGTTCACAGCTATGGCGGTCTGGTTCTAAACTTGTGCAACACACAAAAAAAGAAAGTTTGCAAACAACACTTAATAAAGCTCTGCCCAGACACAAAAACCTCTTATGTGGATCACGCTAGAAGCGATCAGCAGTGTTGTGATGTCCGTGGAAATCTAAACTGATGATATAGGATCAGTTGGACAGGGCAGGGTTGAAATTTATGGTCTGGTGACGCTCTTGCAATGCTCTCCCTCTCTCTCTTTCTCTCTCTCTCTCTCTTCTCTCTATCTAGTTGGTGAAGAGATGCGCCGTTGATGCAGCATCTGCTGGGCTGTCTTCCTTACCGGGTTGATCTGAGGCTGTTAGGGGTGCGCACAAGTGCCTTTTCTCTGCATCAGGGCTTCTGTACATCAGGAGGTCACTCTATTGATGCTTCATGGCCAAACAAGCCGTGTGGTGGTCCTTGGCAACCAAAGAGGGCTTCTCCAGACTGGGTGCCTTGGAATGAAACCTCCTAGGCTGGTTACTGAGGAGGATCTGAGGCAGATACCAGAGTTGCTGTACCTCCACAGTTCACAAAAAGCAGAGAACTTGGTCACTGTGGGCCATGCTTGGTAGTTCAGATGGTCAGCATGAGAGCTGTAGTATTTATAGGTTACCAGAGGCAAAGAGATGTTGCACCTTTGCTGGAGAAGGTCAGAGAGAGAGAGGGGAGGGAGGCTACTGGTATTTATACTCTGGCCAAAGGTGCTGCTTACCAGCAGGAACCCCTGCAGGGGTCCATGCTATTAATGATTTGTTTTAAGCTTGTATGATTTATGGAATGACTCTATTTGCCTTCTTGTGATTTAATGCATCTGTGAAGCACTTTGAATTGCTCTGTGTACGAATTGTGCTCTACAAATAAACTTGCCTTGCCTCGCCTTACCATGTCCAATAAGAGGGTGTTACAACTGGCTGTAAAATAAACTGCAAAGCCTGCTGTGGGTTTGAGTCATTTTGAGGTCTCTTTGTCTTAAACAACCATGTGGTCAGGCTTTGTTGGATGTCAGACCTTTCTTTGTAATTATAATACATGGTGGCCCAAAATGTGAAACTGAAACTTGGGCTGCTTTAAATATTTTGCTATTTAGAAAACATTTGGGACTGCAGCCCAAGATGACCATGTTTAATTACTTTTACCCATTTCCCCTTTGCCCATGGGTCAACTTTGGCAAATTTCTTGGATTTTTCAAAAGCCTCATCGATGTGCATAAGTCCCGGTGGCTTCTTTGCTGCTGGCTTGCTCATGTTAGCGTTAGCTCACGTTAGCGTTAGCTCATGTTAGTGCGATTTCAAAACTCTGTCAAAGCGATGGTTAAGTTTCAGGTGG
This sequence comes from Hirundichthys speculiger, assembly GCA_018398805.1. Classification (NCBI taxonomy): domain Eukaryota; kingdom Metazoa; phylum Chordata; class Actinopteri; order Beloniformes; family Exocoetidae; genus Hirundichthys; species Hirundichthys speculiger. The sequence goes on along the minus strand of JAGFBZ010000963.1, from coordinate 746,298 downwards.
CTGGTCAGGTTTGACGTATTAAAGCTGTGCTATTTTTCCCTCCTCGTGGAATTCACTTGGAAGCATTTCCTACAATTAACCAGGGAACTATCTTCTTCGGAAACTTTAAAGACGTTCCATACAATGAATGCCATTTTCTCTGTTTTCATTAGCTCACTGTGCCGCATGCTGCATTCAAGGTGTAACGTAAATTCCCTCGTTTGCTAGTCGTTCTTTTAGCCTTTTCTATTTTTTTTCTATTTTTTATTTTTTTATCTATTTTTGTAACATATAGGAAAATACTGTGAATATCAATTAAAGTCAACAACTAACAAAATTATGTCCCTGGTTATCAAGTTGTTTTCTGGCATGAGGGGGTATTCTTGATTTTCCTTATTGAGAAGTTGTTTTTCTGATTATGACGACATCACTTGAACATAACATTCTCTGCAGGTCATTTGGTTCTCAGTGGGAGTGAGTCACTGCTGTGTTGACAAAAATATAAATGTTATCGGGGCTTTTCGTCATGATATCGGACTTATCAGAATTATGTCATAATTTCCTGTTATCAGCCTGATAATTATCAGCCTGATAGTTATCAGGCTGATAATTATCGTGCACCCCTAGAAAACTAACATCTACTGTAAACTCCACATATGAATTAAGCACAAAAGCAGCCATTCCCAAACTTCAGAATGCCAAAGCCCAATTTGAAATGTCATTAAAATTATTTTTAATGACCTCTCATGGCCCACCTGCAGTACCTCGATGGCTCACCAGGGGGCTGTGGCCCACACTTTGGGAATCACTGCACAAAATATATTTTCTTTTGTATGACAATGCTTCTCGGTAATAAATTTCATCCTGCTGGAAAGCCTACTAATTGTCCTTTTAAATGGTGCCACATTTGCAAAGAACATGCATTTATGGGATGAGGAGCAGAGCTGAGCATGTGAGTTGCTTCTGTGTAAGATTTGTCAAAATCTTCTTTGTCAATGCCAAACAGCTTTTTTTGTTGTTGCTATTGACTCTTGCTTTGAGCTTCTGGTGAGCTTCTGCTGACAATCAGGTTTCAGCACCTGTGAGCATGTACCCTGGTACAGGGGTCAGTTGGTGTCTGGTCCAAGAATCAACATGTTATGTTTGATCGATTTAGCTACGGCACATGCCATAATGCAACTTCAAGCTGATATTCCGCAAAACCAAGATGCGGCATTATTTGGAGAGAGACCTTGTGCAATCTGCAAGCTGAAGGCTGAGTTCCATATAATGGGGGTGTCAGAGCCTGTGAAGTGGGCACCCCGAGAAGGCCGCTCCCTCTTCCTGTCAGCACTTTGCAAATCTGCTGAAGACTACCAATCAAGCTTTGCAGAACAATATGGCTGACAGCTCTCTGCCCAGACAATCCAGAACAGACTGCACGCAGCCAATCTCTGGTCTCATAGGACTGCCAGGCAGCATGCTGTGACTGCCCTTTGCCATCAGGCCCATTTGCGCTGGTGTCAGCAACATGTGCACTGGAACGTTGTGTTTAGCGATAAGTCCAGAAACTGCCTACAGCAGATAGATTATAGGTTTTAAAGTATGGAGAAGACACTGAGAACGCTTTGCTGAATAATGCACCTTTTGGAGTAGCATCCTTTAGTGGAGGCAGTGTGATGGTGTGGGGGTGGCATCTTCCTCACTGGAAAAACAAGGCTTGTCATCATTGGGCGGTGATCTCACCGCAGAAAGATATTGAGATGAAATTATGACAATCAGTGGCAATCTCATATCTTCACACTTTGTGACCAAATTCTATCCTCCAAGAGGATAATGCTTGCTGCCACAGCAAGGGTTTATCAGAGGCTACCTCCAGAAATGGGAATGGGAATTTGGAATGGCCTGCTAGCAGTCCTGAATTCCCGTTGAACATTTGTGGGATCTGCATGGGTCTGCTGTTCATGCCAGAGTGACCAACACAACCACGTTGGCTGACTTGCAACAAATGGCTTGTTGAAGAATGGGATGTCATCCCACAGGCTGTTGTCGCTGTGTATGGTTCTTCCACACATTACTGAGGATCCTGTTTGTGACAATAATACATTTATATAGTTAAATTACCAATATGTCTTCAATAATCCAATCCAGCAGATCAGAGATAACAGCAAAAAACAGCTGTTTGGCACTGGCAGAGAAGATTTGCTGTGACGACTCCTCCACCTGTACACCAGGTGGTGGTGTTGGTTGTTTTTGGTTTCTTTCTATTGGAGGTGGAGAGTCGTCAGCCTGAGGAGACACACCTGGGCTCAATGGTTCTGCTCCCATTAAGAAGGCCATTTCCATACTGTTGCAGCTGGGCTGTGAGCAGGCTGAGGCTCTGCTGTTGGGTTGTGGGCCCAGTCGACCGGACTGTGATTGGCAGAGCGTTTTTGACCGGGGTTTTGTTTGGGTTGTGGTGATGTGACTGTTGCCAATAAATATAAATTTGGTACTGACTGTCTTGTGCTGCCTCCCTCATTTTTGTCACGGCCTTCGAGCCTGGGTTGTGACATTGCCAAATCTTTCATGGGTGAAACCCACAGTCAGGTCTGCTGGTCATCCCACAAATGCATGTGCCTTACAACTGTGGCATTGTTTAAAAAGAAAAAAAAATAGAACAAAAATCAGGCTTTCCAGAGGGTCTAAGGCTTATTGCCAAGAAGTGTTGTGACAATAAAAAAAATGATCAACCAAACAAGTTTAATTACTTTTGTGCTTCGTTTATACATGCAGGCTAGTGAAATCAGACACCAGACACAAATTCTGTATTTGTGGAGCCTTTTTATTTTCCTGGCTTCTTTCAGAAAAAAATAATTAAAGGTATGGTGGGAGATCTTTGAAAAAAAAAAACGGTTCCAGCAATCCAAACTCAAGTGAGATTTTGAAAATACACACTCCTTCCCTCCTCCCAAAGGCTCTGCCTCCTCCTCTTCAGCCCACCCCTCGAAACGACGCCTTAACACGATTCACGACTACATGAACGTGCACGCTGTCTCGAGCGGTCACGGAAGTTCATGAGCATTCACGAGCACTCACGTCGATTTGCCAACAACAAGTAGCTTTGTAGGAGTAGAACTAAAAACAAAATCAATAAGCAGCATTTATTGGTTTGTGCATGAAGCTTATAGTTAACAAAAGGTATAGCATTCAATGATACTGGGAAAGCTACCGTCAAGGATAACAACAGCCTACCTAACGGTGTCACACATAGTACTGTACCCTAGTTGACAGAGTTGGTAGCTTAGCGAAACATGCTGGAATATGTTCGTCATGTCACTCAATGGACAATAATTTTGTCATCTTTCATTTTCTCACTGACTGGGTGAATAGGCCTACAATACCCATAACCGATCAGTATGTTGAAATATTATATAATCAGAACAGCATCATCTTACCTATCCAGTAGAAACTGGGCCACTGGCATCAGTCTGGAGCCCCTTTTCATGTTTTAGCTGGCGCCAGCACTGGAAAGCTGTACCGATAACCACTCTTGTTCTGTTTCGTTCTTCGGTTAGCTTCCGCATGGCTGTTGCTTTTTCAACAACAGTTTTCCCTTTGATTTTGCTGCCGGTTGACGTCTTCTTCTATGCTATTGTTGCAACGAAATGATCTGTGCGAGCTAACTTGATTTCTGGCTTTCAAATAGCAACGCTGTGTCCGCTCACTGATTGCCAGAGCTGTGGGAGGTCCTCGAGTAACGAAACTGTGAGGGGTGGGTGGGAGTGCATTGATATTTGATGGACGTATTAGGCAGCCAATAAATGTAAAGATGATCAGTATATTGATTGGTCAGAGTTTTTCTCTGATTATACCCTCTAGACCGGACCAAAAGGTTTCGGTTTTTTTGCAAACATTCTATTTCAGTGGGTGCAATGGGAATGTGAAAAGGTTTTCAGGCAATATTGTAAAAAATGCTGCAAAAAAAGATCACCCACCATACCTTTTAAATAAGTAAATATTTTAATTAAAGTAGTAGCCTTCAGATAATTATGGAGTAGTTCAATAAATGGACGGAGCTGTACAAAGACCTTAATTCAGTGGTGGATATACTATATCACCTCAAAGGCGCCCAAAACTAAGGCCCTGATCGTACACCTGCCGCTACCGGCTACCCGGAAATTGCAGGTTTAGGAACCTCTGCTAACCACTAATGCAATCTTCCGCCTCCCTAAAGCCGCTATCCGCGTTGCAGACTCCCTTACTCACATTGTAGGCGTGGCATTGGGTGTGTCTTTTGCGCTTTCCGCAAACTCAGTATCTAGCGATCGCGGGTTTAGGATAGTGGGTGGTCAGACCACCCGCAACCAGCGATCACAAGATACCGAGTTTGCGGAAAGCGCAACCTGCATGTTGGCGCGTTAAAGAGCGCGTCCAAATGGCACAAATGTGCGTCCACCTGGTGGCATGGGGACGTGCACAAACGGCTCTACCTCTCAAATACGCATCACCGTATTACTTGCATATGTTTTTATTCTCTGGAGGTCAGAGGATGTCTGGCCAGCAGTTGTGGTGGATGTGGGAATAGTCACGGCCAGACACGTCAGTCTGTACAGCTGTGGCATGATCTCATTCAGATGTTTGCTGTAGAGGAAACTAGGAGATCACAAAACACAGAACATCGTGCACTGGCCCTCTCCTTGCGCTCGGAGCACCCGCGATGCGCTCAGTGGTAGAAAGTACAGTTGTGTTCAAAATAATAGCAGTCTGTTCAAAAAATTGAGTAAAGCCCAAAATCCTTATAATGGTTTTTATTTCCATGCACTGAGAACACTGCACATTATATTTTAAATCAAAACATGAAGAAAAAAGCAGAAATTCTTTACCAACTTCTTTGCCAGAAGTTGGTAGACTCCATGCAACACAAATGTGAAGCGGTCCTCAGATGATCAGTGATTCATAGGAATGCTGAATCCTGGATATTTTTCAGTTTATACAGTAAATATTTGAGTTTGTAAAGTAAAATGCAGACACTGCTATTTTTTTGAACAGCCCAATGTTCATTTTTTTTCATTTTCTGTAAAGTGAGTAAAGAATTTCTGTTTTTTTTTTCTTCATGTTTTGATTTAGAATATAATGTGCAGTGTTCTCAGTGCATGGAAATAAAAACCATTATAAGGATTTTGGGCTTTACTCAATTTTTTGAACAGACTGCTATTATTTTGAACACAACTGTAGATGTCATCATACCTGTTCCTCTGGCTCAATTCTCATCCAATGCTTCGTTCTGCAGTATTTTAAAAAAGCACATCAGCTGTGCATCGTGGTGCGTCTTGGCGCAGCTGTGCGCACAGCCGCTCCCGGCGGCCACTGCTGAGTTCTCGCTGCTCTGCTTGAGCGTGTTTACCGGGAGCGCACCAACTATCTGGGACTTTCAGGTAGTCAATAGGAATTGTCTGTGTAAAAATATTTTTACCACCGCCAAGGAGGTTGTTTTTGCCGGCGTTTATCTTTCTGGCTGTCTGTTTGTCTGTCTGTGTACAAGATAACTCAACTCAAAAAGTTATGGATGGATTTTGAGGAAATTTTCAGGAGTTGTCAGAAATGTGAAAAGGAAGACCTGAATTCATTTTGGCTGTGATCCGGAAGAAATCCTGGATTCTGGATCACTTTCAAATTTTCGATAACATTGCAGTCAATGGGGCCGGAAATTTTGTTTCTCAATATTTCCGTTAATTATTGCCCAAAACTCATGAAATTTCACTCAGGGATTGTCAATGGGAACCTCTATCAAATTTCAGAGACTGAGCCGGATCTGATCCAGAAGGTGGATTTTATCACGATCTGTAAATAGCTATATGGGAGAACTGTTGTGCTTGGCGGAGTTCTGCGCTCTCCGAGTAATAATAATAATAATAATAATAATACATTTTATTTAAAGGTGCCTTTCAAGACCCTCAAGGTCACCGTACAAACATTTTAAAAAAACAGTTAAAAATTTAAAAACAGTTAAAATATTAAATTAAAATTTGCAGCAGCCAATGTTGGTTAGAGTGAGTAAGCTTGTTTAAAAAGGTGGGTTTTCAAGAGGGATTTGAAGATGGATAGTGAATTAATGTTTCTGATGTCAGGAGGGAGGGAGTTCCAAAGGCGGGGGGCAGAGCGGCTGAAGGCTCTGGACCCTATAGTGGACAGACGGGCTGGTGGCACGATGAGGCTGAGGGATGAGGCAGACCTGAGAGTTCGGATGGGAGTGTTGATGTGGAGGAGGTCAGAGAGGTACGGGGGAGCGATGTTATGGATGGCCTTGAATGTGTAGAGCAGAATTATAAAGTCGATGCGATGTGTGATTGGGAGCCAGTGGAGTTGCTGGAGAACAGGTGTGATGTGGCTGATCGATGGTGTCCTGGTGATGATACGGGCAGCAGCGTTCTGGACCAGTTGGAGCTTATGGATGGATTTGTGGGGGAGACCAAAGAGAAGGGAGTTGCAGTAGTCCAGGCGGGATGTAATCAGAGTGTGGACCAGGATGGCGGTGGTGTTAGGAGTGAGGGATGGACGTAGGCGATTAATGTTACGTAGATGGAAGTAGGCAGACCGGGTAATATTATTGATGTGGGATTGGAATGATAGAGTGCTGTCGAGGATGACACCCAGACTCTTAACCTGAGGGGAGCGGTTTGGCGAGTGCTTTTCTAGTTAAGAAATGCTTTCCTGGAAGCTCACTGGCTCTTTTTTTCTGAGCAGTTTGTTGAAATTTCTTGGAGTACAAAAAAAAAATTAAATCATTTGCTCCACATGAGTTAGAGCTAGTTATGTATATATCAGTGCAGAGGAAGAGGAAGGAAGAGGAGGAAGTTCTGCAGCAGAGTCCCAGACGAGCTGCACATAAGAGCTGCTCTGATCTGGATGAAAAGGCGCTCCATAACGGTTGTGGGTAGCGGGTTGCGGGTAGCGCAACCTGCTGATGCACTGATTGGTTAAACAGGTGGAACGCCCTAACCACTCCCATGCATAGTATATGCAAAATATAGCAGTTAGCGCAGGTAAGATCACGGGTTTAGGGAGGTGGAAGATTGCGTTTTTTTGAGGGGGAACGCCCCTCCCGCTACCCGCTATCCCTTAATAGAGGTTTTAGGAGGTTTCCAGTTTTCGGCAACCAGAAATGCCTTCACTAAACTATGTTACATTCTTGGAACATTATAACAGTTTGTTTGGTCTTTTTGTGGGACTTCAGCACTTTGTAAAGAGGCTATAACTGTAGATTATTTGTTTCCATGGTAACTCTGCAAGTGTGTAAGTGAGAAGGAGGGGACCATAGTGAGGATGCTTAAGGGGAGATTATCATGCAAAGTGATTTGACCATGTTCCATTCTTCTGTTAATATGTGGACTGCGGTTTGGCATCTCAACTATTGGCTCTCAGGTTTTTTTGTTTGTTTTAAATAATGATTTTTATATGTGGGTCAAACCTTCTGTGGTTGTCTCTAAAAATATTCCTATAGGCCAAAGGATTCCAGTGGTACATTCAAAGTGGGGGACTGACATTTTAGATGAGAAGGTCTTCAGCTTTTTCCTTTCTCATTATTTCAGAGAGAGCGTGTATATGATGCATGACATGTTTGCTTGCGTGCGTCTGAATCTCCAAGGATCTACTTTAAAACTTGGATGATTCCATATGACTTCCATTGAGCTGTTAAACTCATTCTCTAAATTTCTTTATTGGAAAATTGAAAACCAGCCGTTAACTGATCAAGTACAGTACAGAATGAAAACTGAAATATAAATTTAATTGTAATTAGGCTAGCATTTACTAGCACATTTTACTAGCAGAATTTACTAGCAGAATCCTGGATTCTGGATCACTTTCAAATTTTTGATAATTGTTGCACTTGATGGAAGTCTGCGCTCTCCGAGTGCTTTTCTTTGTTCTAACATGTATTTCTTACAGGTTTTTATGTCATTTTATGTATTATTTATAATTTATATAAAAAATATATATGTTTGAATTTTGGTTGACTTGGAATGGATTACAGTATTTACATGGAAAACACGTCTCTACTTATGAAAGTTTCAGGTTACGAAACTACGTCCAGAACAAATTGATTTTGTAAGTAGAGGTACCACTGTATATGTATTTTTCTATTGCTGAATCCTCTCTATATTGCAGAGACCAGCGGTTTGTAGTCATTGTATTTCTATGGGTTTTTACTGCTTTGTACACTGAAAATTTTCTATGTTAAACAATTAATAACAAAATGTTGAAGGCATAGTGACATGATTACACAGCTCATCTGAACTACAAAAAACATAACATTTATCAACTCAATGTATTTTTTGAAAGAGTAATTTAAGAGAAGTCTTAATGAAAAATAACGAATGTTAAATAAATAATTAATACTAAATAATAATAATAATAATAATAATAATAATAATAATAATAATAATAATAATAATAATAGAGTCACTTGAAAAAAAAAAAACACTGAAGATGTACCTTAATGCTAATCAGCTGTTGAGTACCAGCAATTTGGCCTTTTAGGTTCACTGAACAAGACTTGCTTTCCAGTCATCCTTTCTGACAAACAAGCACTTTTCTGAGCAGATGAAGTTGTCTTAAAAAGGTTCTTGTTTACTGATGAAAAGAAAGCAACGTTCAAAAGTTTATCAGGAGAGAAATTTTGCAATGCTATTTAAGAAAAAGATTTATCATCTGGGTCCTTTTTCTGTTTGAATGATTGTTTTCAGTCTGTGAGCTACATTAAGATCAAAGAGTTTGGAAAAAAAAGAAAAAAAACAAGGCAGGTCGCCATTAGTTGTAAAACATTACATGGATTCGGAGAAGAGTAGATTAAAGGGAAAAGCAAAGGAAAATAAGCAATAACTATTTTCTTTGTTTTGGTTTATGTCTGCCTCTTTCTTCATTTTCTCATAAACAACAGGACTATTTTGTTCTTTCCTCATAGACTCAGATTACAAAGATTTGTGTTACAAGGTTATGTTTGCCAGCTTTTGACCATACAGTGCTGGAAACCCACAATACTCTGCCAACACAAAAATCCTATTTGGGATTCCTGCTTTTGTGTACCGAAAGAACCGAACAGCAACTGTTGGTGTGACTGTATGACATAAAGTACTTAATCAAAGGCGGGAGTGAGGATTTTATTAAGGGTAGCTGCAGAAACAAACCTCTGGGATACATATTTCATAAGTTTCAAAACCATTATAGATTTTGCAGAGTGATTTTATTACTATTGTGGTCAACAAACAGCCACATCAATCTGAGATGGAAACTAACGCTTCTGCCTCAAGCAACTCTACCACAACTACTCCTTTCTGGCCTCATTACGCAGCACCCTCTGCTCAAAGGCTCCTCAGATAATAACCTAATAAGTCTGATGAGACTATACACCTCGTATACTGGAGACTGCTGATGTCCTTGGCCTCTGTTACAACATTACAGTTAGATTATTTTTTTTCTTTTCTTTTAAGTTCGGGTATATTATAGACCAACACGGTCTCATAGAAGTTTCTCAAGCTGTCACTATACATTGATTTGTGTCATGGGATACACGATTAGCCTCATTTTCAAGCGCAATGAGACAAAAATAATTGGTAATAGGAATGAAATCTCAGCAGTAATGAACATTTTTAACTAAGGCTATATTCATAAGTTGGAGGGCTTTGGAGGAGTGATGGTGGGTCGTCAAACATTGATAGTGAAAGAAAGTTTGAAGGTAAATTAGGGAGAGTGAAAAGACAGAGCGATCTCTGTACATGACTCACAAGCTCTATTATCCTTTTTTTTTTTGCTTTTACTCCGAGAGCCAACCAGTCAGAATATGTCTAGTCACATTCACAAAAGAGAAGATCAAGAAGTCAAGCACTTGTAGGAATGTTTTGGCAATGTACTACTTGCTCTTGATCTACATCAAACTAATAGGATTAGCTCATTAACATGCGCAGACACTTTTTAAATGCTTTTTAAAAGCTAGATCTTTAAAATTGGCCTTATTGTAGACCTGAAACTTGTCTGCTTGTTCAAAACATATACAGTGATCCCCTGCCAATTTGCGCATTAAGTTCTGCGGTTTTAGTTATTTGCGGATTTTTTGGAAATATATAATAAAAAAAATGTGATGTGTGAACCTGTGTGATGTTACAAGTTCCTGCAGTGCCAGAATAAAGTGCCCGTTCCATGCAGAGAAAACCGGACTGTTTATTTTGTTGTTGTTAGCGCGTTAGCCGCTAATTACGAGCCAAAAATAACACAAATATGGTTCAGAGACCAGAGGCTGTGAAGGTAACAGAAAGACCACAGTTGAGCCTTTGTCTTGTTTCGCTGCAGTGCCTCGCTACTCTTTTTGCAGTTTTAAACATATTTTAAACACATTATTGAGGCTTGGGGGTAGGGCTGGGCGATATGGCCTAAAAAAAAAATCTCCGATTTTTTCAGAAAAAATCCCGATTCACGATTTAAATCGATTTTTTTCACCCCCTACCTAAAATCAATTTGTAGATGACAAAGAAATTGTTCAAAACAAGTTTCAGTTTTATTTTGTTTAAATTTTCCCTTCTGGTGTTTCAGTTACATAAACAAGCCACAAAAAAAAGAGATGGCAAGCCCTGCCTGCCATTGTGAACAGTGACAATGTAACTTTTCAGTAATCTAGTTTCGAAATGACACAAAAAATAAGTAAAACATAGTATTATAAGACCCCTTTTTTGAGGTTGACAAAATAAAGTGCAAACAAAACTCTCAGTTACCTGAACATGTTTTGCATAATAAGGAGGTGCTTGTGTGGTAAACAAAAAGTATTTGGGCACTATTTTGATTCCCTGAATCATGTTAACTTAACTTAAACATCTGCATCAAATAAAATTAAAAATTTAATTTTAGGCTTCCATTGTAATTTACGAGGCAAGGCAACGTCAGAAAAATATTTGCGGCCTGGTAGCACGTACCTGGGATCCAAAACTTCGAGCAGGTGAATAAACCCCGGCTTTTCCACGGTGTATATGGGCACCATATCTCTTGCAATATACATCACGACTGCATCCGTGACAGCTTTCCACCGAGCTCCTTTCTTATCATACGGGATACAGTTTGTCAACGTTTCCAAGACGGTAGGTAGTTTTCTGGTGGCGGTGCTTGGGCTGCCGCGGTCGTTTTTTTCGTAGGGAGCAACACCTCTCAAACTCGGCAGTTAACTTCTGTTTAAGGTGCTGCAGTAAATTGTAGTACTGCTACCTTTGGTAGCAACAGCCTTTAAACAGATTTTGCAGCGAGGTGCTGTTTGTTCTGTGTCTGACGCCACGAACCTGAACCAATTCCAAATAACCGAGGATACGTTTCTTTTCTTCGGTGTAAGATCAGCACTGTTTGCTTGTTTGTGTACCTAGCGCGGGTGGGGAGGGGGGCGCGCGAGGGGGGCGCGCACTCTGACCTACGGGAGCCCAGCAGGCAGGCGCTGGTGGCGGATGTTAATGAGAAAATCGATTTTCATTAAAACAAATCGACATTAAGTACAAATTCGAATTAATCGATTAAATCGATTTATCGCCCAGCCCTACTTGGGGGTCTCTGGCTCCCGTTCGCGGATTTTGATTTTCGCTCGGGGGTGCCGGTCCCCATTAACTGCGAAAAATAAGGGATCTCTCTGCATAGAACAGGCAGTTTATTCTGGCACTGCAGGAACTTGTAACATCACACAGGTTGTATTGTACGGCTCCTGTTGGTTAACAGAGAATGTAAATCTATACACGCTGGGCTGCTGTTTATGCTCACTCCACTTTTCATCTAACCCTGTTTTCGTTTTGCTGTCCATGACACACACACACACACCATTACCCATAAGGCCCCACCATTACCCATAAGGCCACCGTCTTAAAGGGGCCAGGCTGGCTCACAATATTACTTCGCTGTGAGAGAACGCGCACAACATCCTGTGAAGTTTTTGCGATTTTTTTTTCTTGATTTTTTATCATATATTTCTGAAAAATCTGTGAATAACTAAAACTGCAAATCTTAAAGTGCAAATTGGCAAGGAATCACTGTCAAAGTGTGAAGGCAAAAAGAGCAGCAGCTAGCAACTTTAGTTTGAAGATGGAGACATATACATTCTTCAGCTAGATACACGATTGGTTTTCATTTGTTGGGAAGAAAAATAACAGGAAAATTATTTTCAGGTTTAAATTGTGCGTAGGTACCTAGAGACACTGGAGACACAATGCTGGAAAGAGCCTTGACTGCTGACCGTAAAAGTTTTCTCGGGGCGATGGTTCACAGGATTAATGGGTCAATTTTGCTCACAAGCTGCTGTGTAGTGCAAATGCATCAAAGGGAAACACTTATGATGTTGTTAGTTTGGAGATTTAACAGATCATAACTGTTCATTTTATGGACTTCTAAACACAATTATGGCCAATATTGCTGATACTGGGTCAGACTTGTAAAGTCTTATAGAATAGACCAGCCTACTAAGAGGAGAAAGATGGTACATTGATGAGGAACATTTACAGACATTACAGATGCCCTTTCAAATGAATATGATGATACCCCCCCCCCCCCCCCCCCCCCCCCCCCCCCCCCCCCCCCCCCCCCCCCGTACCTCATTGCAGATGTGCTTTACACACTGACAGCATCTTTTCCACGTTCATGAATGAAGGAAAAAAGGTGTAGTTTCAAGCCTAAACCCTTGGGAACATGATGAGAGCTTTTTCTCAAAATAATAACTGGGAAGAGCTGTTCTTATATATATCACGAGTTATATAATTTAAACTATACTGTTCATATAGGATTACACTAATCCTGTATGAAGAGGACTTATGCTGTGCGGACACACATGCAGATCTGAATTTTAAGGAATATTAAGGAGAGAAGCCAATAACTAATTTAGTGTGATATAAAGGGAAATAATATAGACTTCCACCTAATGTAGCAAATTACTTTTGGCATGAAGTGACAATAATATTACCTTTGTACAGAATAATGAGGAATGGAAAACAAATAACTTTTTTTTTAAGCAAAAAGCCCAGCATATATTACTTACTTTCACTAATTTCAGTCAAGACACCTATAGAAATAAAACATATTTGTGTTCTTTTTAAATATTAGACAATATGGCTCTCAACTTCAAACATCCCTGCACTTCGATGAGCATTTGCGAAATGCCTGAGGCAGGAAGAGCAGCAGCAAAGACCTTTCAGGGTACACAACAGATCAGCATCAGTGACAGACTTGGCACTGATTAGGTGAGACATAGTTTGAAAGGAAAGAGCTAGAAGGGGTTGTGTAAAGAGATTTTAGAGAAGCAGTAAGGCGAGGCTGGATAAAGCAGCCTAAATTGGCCAATTTAATCTGTAGAAGTCAATGAGCTGATCGATGAGCTTGACTAAATTGCCTGTTTGGATCAAACCAGTGCTACATGAAAGTGTTCTTAAGGACCTTATGCCAGGATATATATATATATATATAACTGTGGTCACCTACACCAGTTGCACTGACATAAAAAGAAATAAAATAAAAAATAGTAAACAAAATCTAACAACAACATTTTGTTCTTGGACCATATCATCCTTCTCTGTGCAGCCCCGACAAACACGTCTGATGTTAATGTGAGAACTGGAACAAGCTTATTGTGCAAACCAGTGAGATCTCCATGACTTGGAATTGAGTGTTGCACAATAGCAATAACATACACTGTATCCCAAGGTTCTGCAAAGGCTTATTTAGAAGCCCGATAGGAAAAGCATGGTCTATAATAAAGTTCTGGACTTTTTTTTCTGCAAAAAAAAAAAAAATATAATAAAATAAATAATAAGGCTGTAAGCAATTTTATTTATCATACCTGGTCTATTAAACACATTAAAAGAAATATGAAATGTTGACCAAAATAATAAAACAGCTTCACAGTCCAGAGGTCTAAAATATTAATTTTACCATGATGTCATGAAGGGAGGAACAAAAATAGTCCTATTGCCAAAAATGTGGGTTTATTGTATATACATGGAACAATAACCTCAAATTACATTTGAAGAACTTTCAAGCTTGTGAAATTAACTGCATGTAGACTACGTAAATGACATCGATCACAGTAAAAGTATGAGTGGTGGGGAATTGTTCCTTTTGAAATTATGAAAATGGGAAATATTATGAAAACCCTGCATTTGGCTGGCGTGATGTCCAGGATGTACCTCTACCCTGCCAGAAGGTAGCAGGAATCAGCTCCAGAAAACCTCTGTGACTCTGAGTAAGAAGACACTAATGTGGACTCAGTCATCCAGATCATGGCAACTCTCAAAGGCTTGAATCGAGGCAAGTGGACTTCTTTTTTTCACTTTTTTCCCCCAATACAACACATGTTGTAACCCTAACGCATGTTGGAGGAGGAGTACAAGAAACTGATCCAGGACTTTGTCATACAGACAACCGCAACCACTTGCACCTCAACATCACTAAGACCAGGGAGATGGTGATGGACATCAGGAACCTGTGACTATCAACGGTGTGTGCTGAGTTTATAAAGATGCACAAATACGTGGGAATGCAGTTGGATGGTAAACTCGACTGGATTGCCAACATGGATGTTCTTTGCAGGAGAGGACAGAGTCATTTGTACTTTCTCAGAAGGCGGCTGTCCTTCAAAATCTGCAAAAACCTGCTGCATATTGTTAGGGCGAGCACCCTCTTTTAAGCCGCGTTGTGCTGGGGAGTCAGCATCAAGAAGGGGGGTGCCTCAAATTTGTACAAGCTAGTGAGGAAGGCAGGCTCTGATGTAGGATTGAACCTGGACAGCCAGACGTCTGTGGCAGAGCGACAGGCGCTGAACAGGCTTCTGTCAATCATGGACAATCCACTGTATCTCCAGACAAAGGGGCAGCTTTACTGTCCTTCTCCTCTGATAGACAGAGGAGGTCTTTCTTCCACACCATGCCGCTCTTTATCCATCACTTTGTTTTTGAAGATACATCACCTTCCATCCAGAAGGCATTGTTAATTTGAACTGAACTGTGGGGAATTTTAAGGGTAAATCCTATTTCACCATTTGGCCCTACCACTTAGCGCTTCTCCTCCACTTTTTGTCATAGAGGGGTGTGAGGAGGGGAAGAAACAGCTAGCCCATAAAATGGAGATTTCAGGGGGACACCTTCAAATAGAGGGCTATCCAGGAATATGTTATGAATCACCAACAAGATGACCGCAGAATCAAGCGTGGGGGGGGGGGCATTTAAAGTATTTAAATTTAGTTTATAATTATGAATAGAAGATAATGTTTTGTTTAATAGGAATGGTTTTCAACTGCTACATCATTCAGTTTTAAGGGTCAAGGGGTAGGGTAGAAGGTAGAGGAAAAACTACAAATGAGAGCTGGGATTGGCCCAAAAACTCCAACATGATGCAGAACTGACACTGTGTTTGAAACTGTAATGCATCTGAAATGTTCCATTGAGTGAGCCTTTGAGATTTGCAAGGTATATTTGTGTGGGTTTTGCACATCTTAATTTTCTTCACATCATGCTGCTTTTACTGAACCTGAAAATATATTAGGATTAGGACTATCAAAGTTAACGAGTTAATTACGCATGAATAATGCGTTAATAACACGTTAACGCAAATTCTGTTTAACACCACTATTTTTTCAACACGTGATTAACACACACGTTTCTGTAAATATGACCCTCAGTCAATTAGTGTATTTACAGTCAATGTGTGGGACAGACATGGCGACAGAATAGTGTCTCATAGACGGTAAGTTTAGCTTTAAGGTGCTGCCAGATGGGTCTGTTGAAAGAAAAATGTTATTTGTATTTACTGTCGATGTGAATTGAGTAACCACCGCAGAGCGCGGTAAAGTTAGTTTTATATCTGACATTTGCTTGTTTTTTTTGTCTTTAAACTTTAATAGTCTCATGAAAACGGCACAGATATCATCCAGGTTGGTATCATTTTGCAGATCATGCCAGAGATTTCACAAGCGTCATCAACCCTCCAAGCTCAGTGAGTGTGGAAATAACTCTAAGGAACAGCGCTAAATGTTCTTCTGAGTACCTCAGTGCTGCCGTGGAGCTTAGGGACCGTCAGCAAAATACTGCGGTCAAGCAGCAGCAGCCCCCAACAAAATATACTAACAAACATAATGAATTAAGCCCCCAAAAAGTACGGCAGCATTGGTGGACTTCCGGTTTTCAAACTAAAGGCTTAAATAAAAAATAAAGCAAATCCCCGTGACCCTGTATAGGACAAAATGGGTATAGATGATGGATGGATGGATGGATAAACAGAACATAAAAAAATGCAATTAATGTGCGATTAATCGCGAGTTTACTATGAAAATCTTTTGATTAATTGCAATTAAAAATTTTATTTGACTGACAGCCCTAATAAGGACTAAAAGTTGTACAAAACTCTAAAAGGTAATCATGTTCTGCTTAGGTCCTTATATACATCCAGCCAGCCAAACACTTAGCAAACCAAACCTGATGCTGCATTGAAGTAAGACTGTCCATTTGTCTTTTGTTTGAGTGTATTCCCAGTAGACTTATAGAAAACCATAAAAACCCAATTTTCAGCGCTGAATAAGAAATCAGTTTGATGAACTGTTCTGGTATCCACTCAGTGGGAAAGATGGCAACTCAGTATTGTTTTTCTTTCAAAGACCTAGTCATGCCCAAGGTTTTGTTTCCTTCATTTCCAGATAAAAACAGAAATGCAGTGGTAAAAAGTGGTTCATGAAATATCCTGCTGAAATTAATTTAGTTGGTCATCTGTGTGCTCAGAATGCTCACGTCTCTTCTGAAAAATAAAGGATACATTTTATCCTTTCTGTTGTGTTCGGGTCAAATCTGACCGATTTTCCTAAATATTGTAAATATTGTGTTTTATATTTGATTGTCTCAGGGCCTTATGATAAGGGGGGAGAAACTAACACGACACAAACGTTAAGTTTTCTGATGAAAAAGATTCTATTTTCAATGCCTTTCACCCTCTGTGCAAATTTTTACATGCTGTGTATCACACTGATGGGTTGATGGAGCTACATATACCAAACAGTTTCAGGTAAGTGACAATACATTCCCAAATTAAAGGTCAATTTAATAGTACAAAAAAGACTCAGAGACAGATCTATGGCTGGCAGTCATCTCTCCTCTCACACTGTAATACACAGAATATTTTATCCTTCCATCAAATGACTGTTATCTAGAAAAGTCATTAGCCTAATGGCACGTTTTCCAAATAGTTTATTTCTAGTCTTGACGCATAAAGCCTGAGATCTGTTTTGTGGTTTAAGAAATATTTATTTATGATAGAAACTCTTCAATAAATGAAAAATTAGAATTAGAAAATAAAATTTTCTTTTCTTTTCCTATTGATGTCAACAGAAAGTACTTGGTTCCAAAAACTATGCATGCATTTATACTTAAACTACGGGATTAGCAAACATTATGAGTTTTGTTCAGATGTGCACAAGTTTTCTTCTTGTGCACATCGAATCCAATACTCATTTTCTGTGTTAGTTAAGCAGTTCAGCTGTTTGTATTGCTTTACAACAAAGAAAAAAAAGTATTTTTAGGCTATAAGTCTAATTTCAGCCATTTTAATACATTTGTGTATCTAGCATTGACTAACGTTGGTTTAGTCCTCACCTTTTTACCCTCTGCTGTACAATTGTGAGCTTAGTCAAAATCTTAATACACTACTCAAAAATTAAAGGAACACTTTGTAATCAGAGTATAACATCAAGTCACCTAAACTTCTGGGATATTAATTTGGTCAGGTAAGTAGCAGAGGGGGTTGTTAATCAGTTTCAGCTGCTTTGGTGTTAATGAAATTAACAACAGGTGCACTAGAGGGGCAACAACGAGATGACCATCAAAACAGGAATGGTTTTACAGGTGGAGGTCACTGACATTTTTTTCCCCTCCTCATCTTTTCTGACTCTTTTTCACCAGTTTTGCATTTGGCTAGGGTCACTGTCACTACTGTTAGCATGAGGCGATACCTGGACCCTACAGAGGTTGCACCGGCAGTCCAACTCCTCCAGGATGGCACATCAATACGTGCCATTGCCAGAAGGTTTGCTGTGTCTCCCAGCACAATCTCAAGAGCATGGAGGAGATTCCAGGAGACAGGCAGTTACTCCAGGAGAGCTGGACAGGGCTGTAGAAGGTCTACAACCCATCAGCAGGACCGGTATCTGCTCCTTTGTGCAAGGAGGAGCAGGAGGAGCACTGCCAGAGCCCTACAAAATGACCTCCAGCAGGCCACTGGTGTCAATGTCTCTGACCAAACAATCAGAAACAGACTTCATGAAGGTGGCCTGAGGGCCCGACGTCCTCTAGTGGGTCCTGTGCTGACTGAAACACATTCAAAAAAAAAAAAAAAAAAAACATCTCAGTTGGACACATGGTGACCTAAGAATTCGAGGTCAGACTGGAACATAACAAGAAATTGTTATGTAAACAAGATCTTGCTTACTGGCTGTAAGAAAGATAAGATGCAAAAACAGAAAAGACTTATACACCACAGTTTCTTGCTGGTAGTGTTCTCTTAGAAAAAAAGAGAGAAAAAGAGAAACTTTTGTGTCTCATTTTAATTAGGTGTTTTATCTGCTTCCAGTGACAGGTTTATGTCCGTTGGGATTGGGTATCAGAATGAAGCTTGCTGACCTTCTATGTCCGATGTAACCCATTCAGTTATTCTTTTATTCTTGTTAGTAATGATTACACGGACTAATTTGCATGTTCATAATCTCTCATTTCCTCACCTGGAAATTGCAGGTGACCTCAACATTATCATTTTGACCACTAATTCTGTTGAGTGTTTCAGCTCTTACCATCTGGAATGGAGCAGAAGATAAATTGGTTGAGCTGTAGGACAGAACACACTTGATACAGTTGTGTTTATGCCATTTCATTAATATCATGTCATTTCAGCTCATATTGTGGATAAGTGTGACCTTGTGGGCTTGACCTGATGTGAACAATTTGACCTTCCGTGTTTTTTGTGTTTGTACAGTACAGGAGCAACGGTGCTTAGTGTCCCGTGCAGCATGTTGTGCACCTGGTTGAATCGAGTATATAGAAGACAGGGAGTGCCTGGAGTAGTGACATATATTATAAAAAGTGATTTTATTTTGTTCAGTGTGACATCATTTTTAAGAAGCCATATAGAAGACTTTTTGAGGCATAAGTGCATATGCGGTATAAGTGAAAATTATCAGACGAATAAGAAAACAGATATCCAATGTCAAACTTTGATGTGAATTAGAAATTTTTCCTTGTTCGGTGCCTGATGGAAATAAGTTGGCTGACCAAATTGCAGCGGTATTGTAATCATCCTGGTGTGTACCAATAGCTAAGAATGTGGACAGAATAAATTTCCCTCGACAACAATTGTGTACTTTAGGATTGTGTCATTAGGATTGAATGACAAGACCAGAGTTGAACAAGACCTTTATAATCAAATTGGCACCTGTTTTACTGATAACTTCCCAGAACAGAATGTCCCTGGATTTTTCTTCTAAGTTGATAAAGATGGGTGTGTGTGCATTATGCTTTTATAGGACTTGGCTGCAATTCTGCAAATCCTTGGGGGTTTTTCGAATCTGTTGCAGGGACGGTTATAGCGTAACCTTGTGGTCATCTTTGGCAATGATGATGACATCCAGATAATAGCTTTTGAATTTGGATTGAATGAATTATGTCTGTTTATAATTGATGCATCCAACAGGTGTAATTGTCTCTTGCCGGCATTTCTTTCTGTCTGTGCAACTTTGTTTTTCCTTCCTAGGTTGAGGCCTTAAACGGTTGAGGCCGACCAGGTGAGTGACGGTTTGCTCATGAATTGTAGGCCTGGCTGAGGCTGTGTTATCTTTACCTGGGTACAACTGTGTTTCCATGGTTCCGGTTCTGAAACCTGGGTTTTTGTGCTGATAAGCCATTTCTGGTCTGGTTTTATCTTTTAAGGCTGGGACTTCAGCGTGACTGTTCCTGGTGACTGAATGTCTTCTTGACCACCTGGTGATGACTCCTGGTACTGAAGTGCACAGGTGATGTTTTGTTGCCTCGTCCTGTACCTGAGCGGTGTGGGCCTGAGGGCTTGATGGAGGATCAGGTGGCTGGTCTGTGTAAAGCTTTAAATGGGCCTGTAAATTCAGATTCCACACCAGTGTCTGGATGCAATCCAGTTGTTTTTCCCAGCTGAACTCAGACAAAACTCAATCCACTGTCTGTGTTCCACAGAAACTGTGTAAACGTGTTATTAGTCACCTTTAGACTATAGAATTTATAAATCAGGTCTGAAATTTGGGGGGTGCTATTTGGACTTAGACTTGAACTTGACCAACCTTTAACAACATTATGACAATAACATCAACAGCTTTCTTCTTTTCCATCTGGAAAACATTGCCGCATGTTCCACTGGTGGTAAATGTACCACAGTTTGCGCACCACTGTCCTAGATAACGATCCATGAAAGGTTTTACAGGGGAGAGGAGTTTGCGGATGTCTCTGACAGCATATTTACAGCCGGGCAAAACCTTTCTGATCATGTGTCGATTATGTTCATCTGAAGTTTTGAAATAGTGAAGCTCTTTCACAGGTTTGTCCTGGATGGAGACCCTGCCCATTGGTCCTCATGTATGTGGGGCTCAGGGGTAGTGGGGTTAACCTGAGTCTGTTACCATTGAGGTTTGTTTGACAGACCTCCATTGTTGGTGTGGACCACCCAGGAACATGTATCCTTTTATCAGCTGAGCTGTAACTCAAAGGTAAACTGCTGAGGTCCTTCCAGCCAGGGGGCCTCTGCACAATGTGCAGCCAGGTGACTGGGCTCCGATAATGGGTACCTGCTGGGAACTGCTGGAAGGCGAAAGCAAATGGTCCCTTCCAGGTTGGCTGTCATTAAAATCGCGTAGTGGAGGATCTGGTTTCCTGCTTAGGGGTTTATAGCTATCAGTGTCATGTTCTGCAGAGGGGGAAGAAGGACCCAAGAGCAGGAGTTCCAAAAGGCAGATCAGCAAAACTCATACATGCCACGAAGACTAATGGACCCACGCAGACAAGGGAGAAGACAAGACTTAAATACACAGAGGAACAAACGAGGGGCAAGTGCAAGGAATCAAGGTAACAAGAGGGAGAAAGCAAAGCAGAAAACAATGAAGACAACATAGACCTTTCAAAGTAAAACAGGAACCACTTAAGACAGGGAGAAACACCAACTTGACACAGACAAACATATACAGGGCTGCCATGGCCGACCAGGCCATGACAATGGGTTGAATGTGTTATGGTTGTTAATTAATTAATTATGTTTATCATAATAATGTGAAAAATTAAAATGCAGCCATAGCCATCATATCTGATTTAAATAGTTCCCAGTATAAAACAACCTTATATTAGATGAAATATTTCTGTTTGAATTTACACTTCAGCTCCCTTCATTTTTTTTAAAGTTTCTTTGATGTTTTATGTCAAGATAAAAGACATGAGAAAAGTTTTGTAAATCAAGTTTTTTAATATATACTTTCAGACATTTCAACAAAGTTTGTGTGGGAAATAGCAATATTCTAAAGTCTTAAAGCAAGGCTTGGATTTTTCGATCAGTCAGTCTTCATTACTAAGGACAGGTATCAGCATCAGTCTTGAAAAATTCACACTGGTCTAGTGTTAATAATTTGTCATTTTTCAGGGTTCTGAGAAGCTTCCTTTTGGGGTGACATTACAGAGAATCTCCAAAGAAATGTGTTTATGGTTGTGAGGGCAAGTTGACCAACGCTCAGTTAGAAGTCTGTTTTTCTGGGCCAGCAACAGAGCCAGTGTATTTATTTCTTCAGAAGTCTTCAGAGATGACTGAGGGGACATCAGTGCAGTCAATTTTCAAATTAATCGCAGTGAAATTGATGGCTTTTGAAGCTAATTATGACATCAAGACAATCTTAATTGTTGATAACTCTGGATTCAAAAGTAATAAGGAGACGGTGTTATTTTTTCATCTTTTTCTTGGCTGCATATGTTTTCTGACTTAGTCCGTATTTTACTGTAAATTCCACATCTACTCTATTTAGCATAAGTGTATACAGAAAAAACAAACACATACATGGTGAGAGATGACATAATACGTAATTTTACACAGTAGCAGGTATGTAATCTGCTCCATATGTAATCTGTGTTATCACTGTTCATTGTTTCGCCCACTTTCATAAACTGAAATAAGTTCTTGCTTGAATATGCATGAAATGATTTAAAGTGTTGAGGTACTTTAAAGGAAATGTTGACAACTGGGCACTGATTTGTTGGAAAAAGTGTGTCTGAGTAGCAATGAGAGTTGTGTGCTTTCATAAGATGTTAGCTCTCAGCTGTAGCTCTCCGCAAGCCTCTAGAAACTTGAATTAGAAACACATTTGCTCATTTTCAGAGACAGCCTCTCATAACAGCGAATCTTTCATAACTGTCTCTGTCATTCTGAATTGCAGGCTTTTGGGGTTATGATGGGTGCAAATCTTCTCAACAGGTACCAGAGATTTAGAAAAGATGAGTGAAAATGGTGGCCCTGCTATGGACTGGTGACCTGTCCAGGGTGTACCCCTGTCCTTCACCCAAAGAGAGCTGGGATAGACTCCAGCAGATCTCTGTGACTCTAGATAGGATGAAAGGGTTTGGATAATGGATGGATGGATGGATGACTGAAAATGAGCAGAATCAGACGCCTAAAAAAAAAAAATCTTGGCAGTTGGAAAGTAAAACTTTTAAACCTTTTATTAATGTGGAGTGCCTGCTAATGTATGGTTTGATGCATGATAAAAATATTCTCTCATAATATTACAAATCTAGAGAAAACATTTCTTTGCAAGGGAGTTTTAAATGTGTAAAATCAACTCATACTTAACCACAATTTAAGCCCAAATGAAGCTAAATTAATTACACAAAGTACAAGAAATAGATAAATAAATACATTTGGACTTGGATCCAAAGTGCTTTCAAAAACTGCATCCACTGTAGCCTGTGTTTGTACCAGACAAGCACATAAGCTCAGGTCTGAGCATCAATAGCCTCAGTCTAGACACACAGATGGCCCAGTCGCTGCTGAGCAGCTAAACAGGCTTCTCACAGGGTGAGTTCTGTCTTGAAATGGTGCAGCAAGTTTCAGCAAGGGTGAGATTCAAAAGTTCTTGATTTCAGAAGAAAAATAGCCTCTTCCACCAAAAATATTATGTCAAATGTAGTATGAGAAGCAGATATTTAACATTTTCACTTGGATTACCCAATACCAGATAAATGGACATCGCTTCAAATTTGTATTTTCCTTTTCTTTTTTGGAAAAATGCATGTTAAGGATGTGGGGGGTGGGGAGGTTTGACTGCACTAGAGCTGTGTAGGGGTACTCGTGTGACTTTATTAATATTTTAATAATTACCTAGGGTGCCACCGGCTTTTGTTAAAAAGACGGAAAACTTAAAAGAACAAATGAGTCACAATTTATAGTGGGTTCTTGAACGAGTTGGATTGGCCGTGGAAAATCAGTCATCAGAGTCGCTAATACGTTGTACAACATTTATTTAGACAGAGACAAGAACACAAAACATATAAGACATTCATATATATATATATCTAAACAGGCACATCAACATCGCGAATTCTTCATATTTGGCTATAGCGCATGACAGGAAGTGACGATAGAGAGGAATAGGAAGGAAGAGAGTCATAACAAAAAGATGGCGGGTACGAACGGGTTGCTAACAGCTAATCTGTTATCAAAGTGAACAAATTAATAAAGAGGGGCAATTCTCGAACTAATTAGCTGCCGAATAATGGGGAAGTGTGTGGTCCGAACGTGGTCCGTGACGCACGGACCGGTCGGAACCGTCAACACTGGGAGACCACCAAATCTTATTCTCTGTCAGCCTTACCCTGGGCGAGTCTGGCGGCTTACTGTAGTCGGCGCATCGGTTTAGCACGGTTCGCAGTGGTGTCCTCCGGAAACCGTGTCTGGTCGATGGCTCTCTTTGACGTCCTTGGAGTCAGGTCTCTGGACGTAGCGCGTGACTCGGCGGGTCGTACCGCTTTCTCCCGTCTGGCAGGCGAGTTGGTCCCGTGGCCTCTGACTTCGGTCGACAGGAGCCGGCAGTTAAAAGTTCGTTTTGCACGTCAGAGTTGACGTGCGGCCCCAAAAGAAAAGACGGGCACAAAAATCAAAGTTGTTACACTAATGCCAAACTCTGGGGTTTCGGCAAAAGTTCTAGGCGGGCTTTCGGGTGTCAAACGTCGCGTTTGGACACTGCAGCCGCACGCAAAAGGGTTACAAAAGTTTTGTTGGTTGAGACTCGTGATTGTTCTATCAGAAGTCAATGCGGCTCGTGCCAAGCTTCAGTAAAATTGAGGGCTTGGAAAAAGGGTGCCGGAACAAAATAATGACTTCAGAAAAATAAAGTTAAGCAACCAAAAATGATTTCAGAGTCTTTATCCGCGCCACAAAGTTTCAAAGAAAATAAAATAAAAAGGAGGGAAAGTTTCAGAATTAAAAAGGAAGAAGCACTGTGTCGGAGAGAAAAGAGAATAGAGGGACGAAGAGAGAAGAGGGTAAGAGGGTAAGAGAGAGGACAAAGGGCCGATCCGGCTTTAATACTCCCCGAATATTTCATGAGCGTTTATGCAAATAAATGGGGTAGGATCCATATTGTCCAATCAGAAGATGGGGAATTTTCCCGCTGGAATCCGGAGCGTTGCATTCTGGGAGATGAAGTTCATTCTCCCCTGTCTCCTCGGCATGCGTAGTCCAACAAAGTTTTAAACACATTTACCGTTATTGACTTAATTATCAGGATGAAATAACCTCACAAACACAAATATCACAGTTATGTCACACAGAATAATAACTTTTAACCTTTCATTTAACAACTGTCCTGTGGAAGATCAGGTTATAAAATGACAGGAATTTGAAACAGAAGAATCATGTCACTTCACTTCCCAGTCTCTCTTTTCAGGTGTTTTGTGAAATGTCATATTGTCTTGAGTTATAACATTTTAAGGAAATCATAGTAGTTTTGTTTGTAAGAAAATTGTTTATATAACTCCAATTGTCTTCTCTCCTCCTGAGTGAAATTTTTGGGTGCGCTTTGCTCTCACCAGCAGATAAGAGTTTTTACGACTCTCTTGCATTCCACCTGTCTAAGGAGATGTTTTAGAGTTCCCTAAAATGGTCTTCAGAGCGAGTTACCATGGCAACTGTGGGTTTTATGATTCCAGATGTGGTCCTGGACAAAAGTTTGCCATGGCAACGGCATTCTTGAGTTTTATAGCTTACGGTGCTGGTTGGTACCAGGGGTGAGAGGTCACAACTGCAGGGCGGCTTTAATCAATGGGATAAACTCCGAAGAGGGATCCTACATCTCCCCCCTTTTGATCGATGCTTCGGGTTCTTTAGAAGGCGTCGATCAATCCAAAGGTCCCGTCTGAGGAAGGAAGGTCTGAACAGAGTTAGATCAGTGTCTCCCAGTATTCTATCGCTAACAGTCGATCTAGACTCCTACCGTCCTTATAACGGTGTTACTATTTTAAGTGAGCACACTCCGATGGCTCCATATTCTACTCATGTGGTAAGTTTATTTATCGTTAGCAAGACCCTTTTGGCGTGAGGATCTTTACAGGCATGCAGGACAAGACAGACGCAAAACACACAGTGAGTAATCTGAGCCGAGGTCTCGACCTTTGGCTATGATTGTCTATCCTAATTCTAATTCACATTTCCCAGGTATGGGCTAATCTACGATTTTATGACCACACAATAAAGAAGAACTTCTAAAAAGAAAAAAAAAAAAAATCTAGGTGAAATGGGTATATTTCACATCATAAAGTCGACAACAAAAAATGTCCTACTAGTACACATCGGGGAGAGAGAGAAGGAAACTTCTACAAGAGCGAGGGGTTTATGGATGAGCACCCCCCTTTTGTTAGCTTCCTGCTGGACTCGTATCAGGCCGCTGGGGTCAGTGTTGTCGCTCTAGTGGGGAATGAGAGCATAGGCGTCGTTAGAACACATGTTGGAACAAACGTCAACTTAGAATCACACCAGGTACCTGTCTTCCAACTGGTTGGTAGATCGGTACCCACACGTTCGTGAGTTCGCTCGGACACACTTTATTCAAACTTATCCTACGCTGAGGGGTTGAACCAATAATTATCGCACCAGGTCTACGCTGTCAACTATCGTTACAGGAGTGATAATTGCTCTAATTATCTCTGAGAACGAAAGTATATGAGTCCTACTAACTATTGGCTATCGTGTTGTCCCCTGCGAGTCCCATGGGGGTTTGGTGCAACTCGGTTGGGTTGCAATGGACCCGTCTGAAGAGGGGGTCCTTTCGGCCTTGATTGGTCCCGATCTGAGACACCACTGGAGACAGTGTGTCGGTGACCGTGTGTGGTCCTGTCCAACGTGGGAGGAGTTTTCTTGTGAGCTTCCCTGGCTTGGTACCAGGTCTGGTATGCTGCAGGGATCGGTAGCACCACACTTTGTCACTCACCTGAGGTTCCACGTGGGAGGTTTGCTGGTCATGATAGGCTTTCCGACCGTCGGTTGTTTTCTCTAGTCGTTTTTTCACAAAAACGAAAGTCGTGCGCGGGTGTACGTGCAGGTCGGCGAGGTATTGGAGCGCAACGTATGCGTTTGTTCGTTCTACCTGGCCCGAAGGTTGGTGTTGATGGCTGATAAGGGGTTTTGTTTTCGCCCCTGACGTCTGCCAGACTTGTTGCATCACGTCTGCGGTACGGTGCGTTCCCCGGTCGGAGTCGACGCATTTTGGAAGCCTGAACCAAAAAGAGACGTGGTTCATCAGAATATAGGCTGTTGCCTCGGTCGTGTCATTGGTGGCTGGGAGGCGTTCAATCCACGTGGTGGATGCGCGGGTCACAGCCAAGAGGTTTTTGTTACCTCGCGTCGATTTGGTGGAAGGTCCCATCCAGTCAACCTGGAGGTCGGACCAAGGAGACGAGGTTCCCTGTTGTTGCAGGGGAGCTCTGTGTGTTGCTTCGGTGCCCTTGTGTCTCGCCGAAGGGGTGTCATGGGCATGCATTAGCGTCTCCCCCCTTTGTTTGCGGGGGACCACGAGCCTTGGCGAAGGGTGTGCTCCGGAAACACATTGTAGGATGCCCGTGACCATTCGAAAGAGAGAACGCATGTTTACTAAGGAGGGCGAGTAAGGAACGTCGCTGACGTTTGCCGGCGTAGCCTGCGTCTCGGGTGTGTCCGTTAAGGATTTGACAACGAATAAAATGGCCGGGTCCCGATATCGAAGAGCGGTTGAGTCGTCAGTTGTGAATGCAGATTCGACGGACCGAGGGTCCGGAGGGTGATTCACGTCGTTACCGGTGGCAGTCGCTTTAGACATTGCGCCGATGGGCGCAAAGTGGGTGGGTGGGAGGGAGACAGGTAGCCACGCCTGGTTGAAGAGCTCCGGTGTGGCTCGTAAGGCGCTGTGTTCGGCTACTGTGCTCTCGATGTCATTCAGGTTCCTATCTGGACCTGGTATGTGGGCGTTGTCTCCGACAACCCTGTTACGGACGACGTCTAAGGGGAACCAGGAGGGCGTTATGGCTGACCGCATATTTGGGTTCTGTGGCGCCAGCGTGTTGCGCAACTCTTGGTTGGCGGCTGATCTGTCATCACCCAAATATCGGCGCACTTCTGTTACCTGGTTCTCGTGGCGTTCGGTGCCATTGGCCACAAGAGGGCAGTGGGGTTCGACTGCCTCAGACGCACTAGAAGAGCACGAAAAGTCATCCCGTCCAGCAGCTGCACCTCACCTGTGGTGGCGTTGGACTTGGTTGCTCGTCCACCATCCGAGTTTTTTTTAGGTCGGGTGGTTGGATAGAGTGTGGCCGGGGAAGGTTTGGGTGTTCTTGGTTTCGCCCGATGGGGTTTGGACAAAGTAACACCGTGCTTCCTTGGCTCGTGGACGGTCAGGGTCAAAGGTCGTCGGACTTGAGCCCAGAGCTTTTTGCCGTTTGAAATCGATTACGGGTTCAAACCGGTTAAGCAGGTCTTTTCCTACCAGAAATGGTATGGAATCGAAAGGCGACACATAGACTGGGTGGACCAGTTTCATGGGACCAACGGACAGTTGGACGAGTGAAACGGTCGTTAGGATGATGTTCTCGTGGGAGAACGGTCTTACCTTCAATGAACATGGGCGCGTTTTCAAATCCTTATTGGTTTGATTTGCGAATAGACGCAGTCGTTGGAACAGGGCATTTGACATGATGGTCACGTCTGCAGCTGTGTCCAGCAAGGCGTCACAGGTTATCATGCCCTCCAGTGTGAGGGACAGGTAGAATTTTCGAGTGGAACCCTTTTCGGTGAGGTGGCAGATAAATTGGTTGACAGGTGGTTCCACCTGGACCGTCGAGTTGTTCTGATCTGCGGGTTCATCCTTCTTATCCAGTTGGGCGACCCAAGTGGCATTGGGAGGAGGAGCGTCCTCACTTACCTCTGTGGGGTAATTAACGGGACGACTTTGGTCCACCCCCCTTTTGTTGGGAGAGACAACTGCCAGAGCAGCATCGCTAAGACTACCGAGTTCGGGGCCCGCGTCAGGGGTGCCCAGCGCGTCGTTGGGTCTAGCGGTCGCATGACTTACGGCAGAAACTGTGAAGAGATCAACCTCCTTTTCCGGATGTCCCTTCTCCATTTCCTGTAAAAACAATTTAATGTTTTTCATTTCGGTTTTGGTCAGGTACAGAACCTCTTGGTCGTCTTCTAGGTCGTCCCTAGTGGTTCTCGCATCCGAATGATCTCTCATTGGTGGAGGACGACGAGAAGTGGGCGGTGACCGTTCTGACTGATATCTACCGTGGTTTTGGTTTCGATATCCGCGGTCCGAATGGTGAGGTACAGGTCGATCGTACCTGTTGTGTGGATACCTTCCCCGTTGGGGGGTCCCGTGAAATCCATCACGCCACCGTCGTTCGCTCGGTGGGGATCGTGGTTCACGGTCAGGCCAATAAGACCTGGTGCGGTTGGGCTCGCGATTTGGTCGATTTGGGCTAGACGGAGGTGTGTGTCCTCGCCCATGTTGTGGTGCGAACGTAGGAGCAGGGGTTGATCGAGACGCTTTAGGTCTGGTGGCCCCTTCGAGCTCCATGGACAGGGGCTCTGCGCTGATTGCGAATACGGCGTGGTCAGGGGGCTTGGCGTGCGACTGTTTCTGCCTCTGGAAACCCAGACAAGCTAGCTCTCGTAGCTGTGCAATGCTGGAAGAGCGAGGGTTTGCCATGACTCCGAGATGGTGGCTCGTAGCGGGATGGAGATTTTGAACGAAGAGCGACTTGAAGTTCTGCTCTTCCTCCATCCCAGGCTCGTTACGAGTACCAAAATAGGCTTCGAGAAGTCTATAATAGTACTGTTGGGGAGGCTCTTGTGGACCCTGTTTGACCGTAAGCGCTGCTGTCAGACCACATTGAGATGCACTGTCGGAGAACTCTTTCTCCAAAGTTTGGCACAACCTGTCGAAATCTCCTTTAACGATTTCAGGTTGGCGATCGACGAATCGGCTGACTTCACGATTTGCTGTCAACTTAATGAGATAAATTTTGTCCTGGGTCGAGGCATCAGGGAACCTTTGCAGGTAGAACCTGAGGTCTTCCAAGTATGCTCGAGTGTCATTTATCGCTCCAGGAACGGGTTCAAACTTTGGTATGTGTCGGGCTAGCCTTTCTAATTCCCTGTCGGGGAGGCCCCGGGGAACCTGTTGAACCGCTGGGGAGGGCGACTGCCCTCGACGCATTGAGTCTAGGTTTGACTCACGAGGTTGATATGGGTTCGCGAATGGTGACATGAGTGGCGGTGAAGGAGGTTCACTACCAGCTCCTGGTACGCGAGGATAAGCCTTTAGCTCGATAGAAAAGGGCGGAGGTGTTCCAGCCGTTCTGGCTGTGAGGGACCTCCTCAGCTCTTTTCTAGCCGTCTCTAAGTCTTCAGCCATGCTGGTAATTTGGCGGTGGGCCTCTGTGAGCCCGCGCTGAGTTTGAGCGAGCTGTGCCTGCAACAGTAGAACCTGTTCCTGTTTGGCGTCGAGTTGCTTACTGTAAGCGCAGCTCTCTTCCTGCATAGTTGCAGCTATCCGTCGGACTTCTGCGAGTTCCCGATGGGATGCTTTACACGCCTCATCCATGTCCTTAAGTAAGACGCTTTGAGTGGCGATTGTCTGATCGCTTTCGTTTTTCTCGATTTCTAAGGTTGTGATAGTGGCTTCGCACTCGTCCGTTTTCTTTCTGGCCTCGTCCCGCTCGGCTACGAGCTGGGCCATCTGAGCGTTTGTTTCCTCAAGCTTGGACTTGTACTGTTTCGCTTGGGTTTCGAGAAAAGCGCTGGTTTTCTGCGATTGGGTTATTTTATGCGAACGTGACTCGAGTGAGCTACGTGCCTTTCCTAGCAGAGCTTGTGCTGTTAGGAACTGGGAAGTTAGCAAAATCGTCATGCTACCTAGCATTTTGGTCAGAGCTTTGTCTTTCGGAGGGTCGGTGATTGCCTCCGCTATTAAGTCGGACAGTTTTGAGTCGATTTCGGTGGTGGTTAATCGCTCAACGTGTTCTTGATAGCCAGGATTTAGCTTCCCCGTGAGTTCGGTTACAGCTAATTCCAGGTTATCAAAGATGGTTCCGTGGCTAGAACCGTCAGAAGGGTCTGCATCTGCCATTTTCTCCTTTGTCTGAGCGTTGTTGGCAGTTTCCGTAGCTTCTTTAGCTTCGTGCCACCTAGCTAGCCGAACGTTGGTTCTGGCTTAGCCTAATCTGTTCTACTTAGTTTGGCTTAAATTTGGAAACCAATCTATCTAGCTTCAGTTAGCGCTTAGCGTCCTAGCTTAGCTACCTAACCTTGCTAGCTTAGCTTCCTGATTTCCTGAGCCACAAAACAGCCTAGTTAGCTTCGGTTAGCACTTAGCCTACTAGCCTAGCTACCTAGCCTAGCCTAACCTAGCTCAACTAGCTTAGCTTCCTGACTTCCTGAGCCGCAACCAGCCTAGTTAGCCTTGGTTAGCACTTAGTCTACTAGCCTAGCTACCTAGCTTAGCCTGACCTAGCTTCACTAGCTTAGCCTCTTGACTCGATTAACAACAAAAACAAAGAAAAATTAGCCTAGTTAGCTTCGGTTAGCACTTAGCCTACTAGCCTAGCTACTTAGCTTAGCCTAACCTAGCTTAACTAGCTACCAATAGCTGAGTTAGCACTTAGCCTCCTCGCTTAATGAACTACAAAACAGCTGAGCTAGCTCGTGTTAGCACCTAGCCTCCTAGCTTAGCCACCTAGCTTAGCCTGACTTAGCTTGATCAGCTATGAGTTGACCTGGTTAGCTTCAGCTAGCATTTAGCTGGCTGAGGGCTTAGCGGAGCTTCTCTGACTATCAACGTAGCCTATACTGACCCCTAGTGGTCACTCCTCGGTGCTGCAGCACTCTATGGGTTGAATTATCACTCCTGTTGGATAGTCGACACTATACAGTTTTGGTTAGACTGTTCAATCAGATAGTTCACAAGAATTTGTCATTCAATAATCAGAGGTGATCTGCTGTTGTCCTTTCTTGGGACAAAATTATTACATATAGTGCCTTTAGCACCAACTTGGTTATTCTGACAATAACCACAAGAGGGTGGCGTTTCTCCACCTGCAAACTCAGGGGTTTCGTCACGGAGGGTGTTACCAGTGCGATGACGTCGTCACGTCACGCCCTGACTCCGCCCACCGTGAGGTTCCCAACTGTGTAACAGGAGTCACTTCACCTCTGGCCAGCGGCCAGAAACAACATGCAGAGCTCACGCGTCGCGTGTGCGCGCAGCTGCTCACAAAAATGACTCTACGTGACACGAACTCAAAAGCGTTAGTTAATTCAATAACTCTTGACACAAACTGAACCCAGCGGGTTCTCAACTTCACCTCTGCTTTAAAAGTTTATCAACAACTCAGCCTCGGCTGAAACACAATACTTTGCGCGTTTGCTCGTGCCCGTGCAGCACGCGCGAGTGGAAGACGTTTAGCCTCTAACTCGGATTTTCTTGGGCCTGATTGCCCCTGTCTTCTGCTTTTAGAAGTGATTAACAACTGGTCCTGTCACACGGACTTTTGAATCTCAAGCGGCAGTGCTCAAAATTTGTTTTCGCTTTAGAAGTTTCACACTTCAGCTGCGCAAAACAGAACTTTCCGCTGTGTGAGCGGGTCAAAGCGCGTCAGCGCGTGAACGCGCCTGGCTCGAGTCGGCTTTTGCCAAATGACCACAGATCGTGTCCCGACCCCAGTTTCCTCAGAAACTGTTGTCTGGACTTTACTACTGTGACGATAAATAAATAAATTCTCTCTTCAGACGTTGGTCTGAGAGAACGATAGTTTCTGCAGCTTTTTGGGTGCAGAACCGGACGGCCCGCAGGGCGGGGTCGTTCTTCCGTGTTCTCTCACGGTTACAAAGGAGGATTTTCGTTACCACACTGGATTGCTTTCCGCGCTTTCGCGAAGCAATATTTTTGTGGCGACAACGCGCAAAAATGAGACAACGAATTTCTGGTTAGCTACGCCAGATACGTCGCTCTGCTGAACCTCGTGCACGCGCCGGATTTCCGCGGACACGCGCAGGAGCGCTTCAGAGCAGATACGAAATTTCAGGAATACGCTGAAACTTCGCCTGCTGGGGCCCTTTTCAACAAAAATCTTAAACATGCATGCATAACATTAGAACGTTATCAAACACTGAGTCCAGCGACTCTACAGCGGCCTCACGGGCACGCGCTTCGTAGCTGCAGCTCTCTCTGTGTCTGCTCACAGGAGAAAAAGCGGGGGGTTTTGGTCTGAGCGCGGCTGTGCACTCAGAGCAAACTTTAGATCAGCGGACTTTCAGATTGATTTTCCAACAGCGTCGCAAGTCGTCCCATCTGGGGTGCCAATAATACTGTAGGGGTACTCGTGTGACTTTATTAATATTTTAATAATTACCTAGGGTGCCACCGGCTTTTGTTAAAAAGACGGAAAACTTAAAAGAACAAATGAGTCACAATTTATAGTGGGTTCTTGAACGAGTTGGATTGGCCGTGGAAAATCAGTCATCAGAGTCGCTAATACGTTGTACAACATTTATTTAGACAGAGACAAGAACACAAAACATATAAGACATTCATATATATATATATCTAAACAGGCACATCAACATCGCGAATTCTTCATATTTGGCTATAGCGCATGACAGGAAGTGACGATAGAGAGGAATAGGAAGGAAGAGAGTCATAACAAAAAGATGGCGGGTACGAACGGGTTGCTAACAGCTAATCTGTTATCAAAGTGAACAAATTAATAAAGAGGGGCAATTCTCGAACTAATTAGCTGCCGAATAATGGGGAAGTGTGGTCCGAACGTGGTCCGTGACGCACGGACCGGTCGGAACCGTCAACACTGGGAGACCACCAAATCTTATTCTCTGTCAGCCTTACCCTGGGCGAGTCTGGCGGCTTACTGTAGTCGGCGCATCGGTTTAGCACGGTTCGCAGTGGTGTCCTCCGGAAACCGTGTCTGGTCGATGGCTCTCTTTGACGTCCTTGGAGTCAGGTCTCTGGACGTAGCGCGTGACTCGGCGGGTCGTACCGCTTTCTCCCGTCTGGCAGGCGAGTTGGTCCCGTGGCCTCTGACTTCGGTCGACAGGAGCCGGCAGTTAAAAGTTCGTTTTGCACGTCAGAGTTGACGTGCGGCCCCAAAAGAAAAGACGGGCACAAAAATCAAAGTTGTTACACTAATGCCAAACTCTGGGGTTTCGGCAAAAGTTCTAGGCGGGCTTTCGGGTGTCAAACGTCGCGTTTGGACACTGCAGCCGCACGCAAAAGGGTTACAAAAGTTTTGTTGGTTGAGACTCGTGATTGTTCTATCAGAAGTCAATGCGGCTCGTGCCAAGCTTCAGTAAAATTGAGGGCTTGGAAAAAGGGTGCCGGAACAAAATAATGACTTCAGAAAAATAAAGTTAAGCAACCAAAAATGATTTCAGAGTCTTTATCCGCGCCACAAAGTTTCAAAGAAAATAAAATAAAAAGGAGGGAAAGTTTCAGAATTAAAAAGGAAGAAGCACTGTGTCGGAGAGAAAAGAGAATAGAGGGACGAAGAGAGAAGAGGGTAAGAGGGTAAGAGAGAGGACAAAGGGCCGATCCGGCTTTAATACTCCCCGAATATTTCATGAGCGTTTTATGCAAATAAATGGGGTAGGATCCATATTGTCCAATCAGAAGATGGGGAATTTTCCCGCTGGAATCCGGAGCGTTGCATTCTGGGAGATGAAGTTCATTCTCCCCTGTCTCCTCGGCATGCGTAGTCCAACAAAGTTTTAAACACATTTACCGTTATTGACTTAATTATCAGGATGAAATAACCTCACAAACACAAATATCACAGTTATGTCACACAGAATAATAACTTTTAACCTTTCATTTAACAACTGTCCTGTGGAAGATCAGGTTATAAAATGACAGGAATTTGAAACAGAAGAATCATGTCACTTCACTTCCCAGTCTCTCTTTTCAGGTGTTTTGTGAAATGTCATATTGTCTTGAGTTATAACATTTTAAGGAAATCATAGTAGTTTTGTTTGTAAGAAAATTGTTTATATAACTCCAATTGTCTTCTCTCCTCCTGAGTGAAATTTTTGGGTGCGCTTTGCTCTCACCAGCAGATAAGAGTTTTACGACTCTCTTGCATTCCACCTGTCTAAGGAGATGTTTTAGAGTTCCCTAAAATGGTCTTCAGAGCGAGTTACCATGGCAACTGTGGGTTTTATGATTCCAGATGTGGTCCTGGACAAAAGTTTGCCATGGCAACGGCATTCTTGAGTTTTATAGCTTACGGTGCTGGTTGGTACCAGGGGTGAGAGGTCACAACTGCAGGGCGGCTTTAATCAATGGGATAAACTCCGAAGAGGGATCCTACAGCTGACTGAAAATGGCTGTACATCTCAACAACTGCCACATCTGTTCACTGGCAGTTGTTGTTACCACAAAAAGAGAGTAAAACTACTACAAATTGTCATTAGGACCACTTTTTTTTTTCAAATTTGACTTAAATTTGACTATTTCTACCTATTCAATTTCCATACTTTTCAAGACTTTTCAGTATACACATTTCTGACAGTACGGAAGTGAGTCCTGCAGCCCACCAGGCCTGTGTGTGTGTGTGTGTGTGTGTGTGCGTGTGTGTGGGTGTGTGTGTATGGACAGAGAACACATGAGTTAGTGGAAAGAGACATCCGGGTCCCTTTGGTCGTCTACCTTTCTCAGTGATCTCTCAGTAGTAAAAGCACACTGAGACTCAGGATTAACAAGCCTTAGAAAGCTGAAATGTGAGTCTGAGGTAAACTCTGCTATCACAAAGACGCACACACACACACACACACACACACACACACACACACACACACACTCTTTTTCTTTATGACTTTCCACTCCAAGTATTCCTATATTTCTAGAAGAGACTGACTTACAACTGTGCACTATGTGTGTGTTTTGACAATTTGAACACTATACCTGCAAGTTTTGATCTCACTGGTTTGGTGTCTATTATCACACCAAGACCATAATGTGATCTGCTATTGACTTGCTCCTTTACCAATATCCCTTACACAAATTGAAAAAAAAAAAAAGGATATTAAATGCGATATATCCCAGGATAACCCATCTCATTTATTCCTGTTCTGTGTATGGATTATTGGGTATACACCATCTCATATAGAACAAAAAAGTGACAGTTGTCTTTCATAGTTCTTTGATGAGATTTGGATATGGGTTGTTGGTGTAGGACTTGAGAGATAAGGTATTAAATTCAAACATGATCCAGTGGCATAGAGTTGCTAGATATTTACAGAAATCCCTTGATCTGAAGAAGAGGGTCACATAACAGTCATTAAATAGACAGTAAAGGAGCATGGGCCTGTTTCAACAAACTATTGAAAAAAAACTAACCCAGAAGCAACAAATTCTGAGTTGAGAAATTGAGTTTTTGGTTTCAGAGCAGGTGTCCAGAGTTGGTTCAGTCAACTCTGAGTATGTTGACCCTGAGTTACCGCAACTGTAAAAAGCCATCATCAGTGGAGCTCCGATAGGGTGATTTACTATGGCAATGCCAAGAAAACAAAAGAGATCCTCCTCCTCTTCTTCAGTCATGTGATTTTCTGCTGAAACCTAAACTGCTAGAAGCAGGAAAGGGATGAAAAAGAAAGGTTAAAAAGGTTTTAAAAACTTGTCCAACACACAATGTGTTTTGTAGTGGTATTGGACTTAATGTCAGTCAAACAATGTGCCTTATTTGGAATATTCCAGTAATCTTTGGAGATGGTGTTCCAGAAAGTGACACACACTGGCATTAGTTGTTACCGTTATTGCATATTGTGAACACAGAGAAAAGACTATGTGTTGCTGAGGGAATGACTGTATTTTTAAAACATCTTATTGAAGAGCACCACAGTTTATTTACAGTTTTGTGTCCTGAAAATACTTCGATCCCAAAACATAACTTCATGATCCATTATCCTGAATGTATTCACCAAATTGGTCCTTTAGTACAGGTTTAGAGCATGAGTTAAGAAGCAAAACACAAATTCTTTAAGTCTAAAAAACTTCAAGAACATAACAAAATCCCTTTAAAAAAAAAAAAAACCACAATTAGCTGTTGCCAGGACTCACCAAAGGTATTGAGTCTGGAATTTTCAGTCTTGTAAATTCTGACTGATTGTGTCAATTGTTTCAGAGTATTTTCATATTGATATCCATCCATTCATTCAATATCTATGCCCGCTTAATCCTCTGCAGGGTCATGGGGATCTGCTGGAGTCTATCCCAGCTCTCTTCGGGCGATAGGCAGGGGTACACCCTGGACAGGTCACCAGTCCATCGCAGATCAAGATGTAGACAAACAACCGCACTCACAATCACTCCTACGGGCAATTTAGAACCACCAATTAACCTGACAGGCATGTCTTTGGACTGTGGGAGGAAGCCGGAGTACCTGGAGGAAACCTGAGCAAGCACAGGGAGAACATGCACAAAAAGGCCCCTGCTGAAGATCAAACCAGTAACCTTCTAGCTGTGAGGCAACAGTGCTAACCACCAAGCCATTGTGCTGCCCACTCATATTGATATATCTAATGAAATAAATGTTACAACCTGAGTTAAACATAATGGCATTGAATATCATCCAGGTCTTGTTGTTTGCACGGGTGTTGTGAATGAGATACCAGTGTTCAATAAGGTTATATGCACCTTTTTTTAGATTTTTATTTATTTCATATCTGAAGTGGAGACCTCATTTGTGGAGCACTTTCATGCTTTTCATATTGACACTATTCATTATTCAGTTTTTACTCCTTGATGTGAGATACTCCAAGCCTTTTGATGTTCAATTGTCTTATGGTACAGACTTGTTTTTCTATGTTGTGCCAGACAGCTGCATTGTAGAGCGTAAACAACCTTGTTTTGGGCAGTATTGTACAAGGTCATTGAACAGGGTTTTAGGAGTGCCCTGCACCTTGTCAAATATAATGTGAAGCCCCTGTTGAAGAAAAAGAAAATTTTCATTACAGTATTTTTTGGAGTGATTTTTGTACACGATGGGTGGATGCTTTGACTAACCCTAACAGATTGTACACTTTTAACTCCAGTAGTGTTAATCCCAGTGGACCCTGTACACCTTATCAGTAGCATGGTAAACACTAGTTAAATGTACATTTAACACCACAAAATGTTACTTGAATACTGGTGCAGTGTTGAGTAGTCAATTCTGTCGTCACTCAGTGAACTTTTAACACTAATGAAGTCTTCCTGTCATCTGTTGTGGTATTTATATTTTACACCTAATAAGATTGTTTGGTAACACTGTCATAGTGTTAATAATTTTAATACTTCTGAAAGTGTTAATCTAACACTTAACCAGTGGTTCCCATGTAAACCCTGGGTCAATGTTGATTTCAACTCTACAACTCTTCAACCCCTATTAACCGCAAAGTGTGACGGATTACTGTAAAACTAACAAGAGCTATGTACATTCAGACCATTTAACATTTATCGTCACAATTGCAGGAGTTGACAACCTAAATGCAGAACACAGAGAGGCCACAGAGAGGCCAAAACAAAACTGTAGGAATAAAACAAACAAAATAAAAACACTGAAGTGAAATGATAAGAACATCATAAGAAGACTAACTGAAAAAAACTAACTGAATGATGACAAACCAGCACGGAAGTAGTGAAAGACAGGACGATGTATAAACACAGGGGCGCTGAGGTGGCACAAGTGTGAACAGCCAGGAGAACTGGAAACACACAAGAAATTACACTTTCAAAATAAGCCTGAAAGTAAAGTAACTGGTTAGTACAGAAAAGAGCCGATAAGCCAGAGATAAAAACTAAACTGAGGAACTGAGTGAGGGTAACGTAAGAGAAATTAAGACTCGGGAGGAGCAATAACACCGAGTTCTGTTTTGATCTGATACCAGTAATACTAGTGCTAGTATCCTGGTATCAATACAAACATCTTTAAAAGTCTTGTCGTGTAGATGAGAACCTTTGTGACTTGTAATATTTGCTTTTTAGTTGCAGAAAAAATGCACATAAAAGCTTACTTTTAAGACATAGCTTGGTTAATGGAAAAAAAAGGTTTTTCATATTTTTTAACAAAAGAATTAATAAAATACTGTTTATTCTTCCAAAAAAAAAAAAAAAAAAAAAAAAAAAAAAAATATATATATATATATATTTATGTTGACCAGAAAGTGACTCACAAAGAAATTGAGATTTGCTCATATTCTTTCCCTCTATTAAACTTGACGTTTTTCTCTTTAGACTTCACCCGTTCTTCAATAACTGAGTGAAATACAGAGAGGTACAAAAGTCGACCTGAGGACATCTATGCCATATCATCATTATGGTTTCATATAATAAATATCCTGCCATGAATTATTAAATTTAGATGTTAAAGCATTATCTGACACCAGTTTTTCAGATGAGGATCGTTCCTTAAAACTAAACCACCAGTATTGATTAATGGTATCGATCTGCCCAGCCCTAATCAAGGTTAATCCAGAAAAACCCAGAAGATGAATGAAACAAAACAGAAAACTGGGGACATAAAACAGACTCAGGGAAACCTAAACCAGCCACAGCTCTACAATTATTATTAAAAGTACCCTTTTTTAAAATACAGCTGTGATTTCATAAATTAATTTGCTAATGTATGTTTTATGTTTGTTTCTGCAGGTAAGGTCCTAGGCCCAAAATGTTGAGCTGCATGAGGTGCACGCTTGGAAAAGTCGGTGTAACTTTGTGCATTGTGGTTGGCTAAAAAAAAGTAGAATAACAAGGAGGACAATGTCCAGGTTGCCTGAGAAAACAACTGGATATGTATAATGCAGTTAGTGAATATTTGCTTGCCTTGACATTCACTCTATTACTTGAAACTTTGTGGACTGGGAGGTTTTAAACCTGGTCTTTGTCCCAGTGAGGTGAAGGCCAAGTTCTTAAAAGTGCCAAGGGAACTGGGCCAAATTCCTTAACCAGCAAATACCAACCACTCACCCAGGTAATTGAGAATGTGAGGCTCTTCCCTCCACAAAAGGTCAGAAAGATCATTATGAACGTATAGCACTTTGGTAAATGGCACTTGTTTTTAAATTTGCCTTGACGTGAATGAGAAGATGAAAGAAAAACCCCAAAGGTAATGTCACAGAGGGGCAAAAGGTGGCATTTTGTCAGGAGAGTCGAGATCTCTTTGGTCACAAGCCGCCTGCTCTGGGTGCCTTATAGCACCTCCAAAAAAAAAAAAAAAGACCAGTGGGCGGGGGGGGTGTCTATATGAGAAGCAGGGAGAGACATCAAGCTGACAGGCTTTCACCAGTCTGAGCTGGAGAGATGAGTGATGCAGAGAGGAGTCGTAAACTAGCTCTCTTTCTTACAAGGTCGGTGGACAATGCTGATGTGAAAGCACATCCACACATGCGATGCACTACATTGCATGAAGGCATCTGCTGTACTCCATGGGAATTATGTCACTGAAGACATCAAACTTTTTGTGGTTATATAGCCATGCTAAAAAGTGTTTTGAGTGAGTGAGTGAGTGAGAGAATGATGGGTGGACTTCCTGGGATGTCAAGTCCTAGGAAGTCCTAGGTACTTCCTTCCATATTTTCTTCTTGTAAATAGTCTTTCACGTTGATTGGCTTGAGACTGTTTGGAAATGGCTTCAAATCCCCTCCCAGGGTGATAGGCAGGAACAGTTGTTTCCCCTAAAATAATTGCTGATGTCTTTCATCTTTGGCACCTGAATGCTCCACATCAGCAAGCTGCCAACATTTCTTCTTTTATAAAAGATAAGGATCAGTTCATCATGCTCCTTCTTTTAGCAGAAAGGCTACCTACCCTCCTAGTTCCTAGAGAAGCAGTAGTATGTGCCTAGTTTTTGCATTTTGGTGATACTTTCATTTTTGTTTATCTGATGTTGTATTTACCTAATTCTGAGACCTAGTAAGGAGCAAATGAGTTTTTAATGTGCCTTGATACGACAAGCCATATAAATGAAAGCGAGTTTACTTTCATTTCCACATGACTGTAGATGCAGCGATAAGTACAGCTGAAAATCTTGTAAAATCTGAATGATTGTAACTATCTTGTGTCAGTGTGACAGAGGATGTTTGGGACAAGGCTGTCACTGTAGGGCTTGCCTCTGTTTTTTTTTTTATGAAAACAAGTGAGGCAAGACTGTTTTTTTCTTTTTTTTGGGATCTTTCCATTTGTTTCTTAAGATTAAGTGGGAGACAGAAGAGCCAGAAGCAATGAGAGACAACTCCACAAATGCAACAGGACAGTCTGATTCAAAAGATGGTCTACACATGTCACCTGGGGATAGAATACAGCACTTGAAGATCTTTCAGGAGAGTCACTTACTGATGAAGTGATCAGTGCACTCCTCACTGGTAGGAGTTGATGCTGAAATTGACTCGTACAGGAAACGGGTGCTGATTCTGCTCACTGACTCCTTCTGAAGTCATGGAGAGAAAATGAAAAACATTTCCCTCTTCAGCCATGACCAAAGCATACCTTCCTGTCCCAGCAAACTCTTTTAACAAGGAAGAATGTGTTTTGCTCACACAGCAAGGGACATTGTAAATGCCCAAAGCTCTCAGCTTCTACCTGAAAATGTTGACATGCTCATATACCTATCTAAAAAGGGAAAAATATCTGAGTGACAGTTTGAGTTCGCCAAGAGACTTTTTTTTTTTTAATTGCACAGTCCTGTTGCTGTCTTTAGAGGAGAGAAGGACTTAAAATAATAGATATAAAAATAAATGCATGCTTGGTGGATGTTCATGTTTCTATCGTGTCACTGTATTTGATACTTTAAAATGTATGACTGCTTGGACTTTAAGACAAGAAGTAGCATCCAAAGACTGTTCACTGTGAATGTTTTTAGCACTTTAAATGGATTGAGGCCACATGATTTGTGTGAACTTCTTCACCTTCATACTCCTGTCAGAGTGCTAAGATCATCTATTTCAGATGGTCTGAGCCCTGACTGGACAACTACAAGAGGTGGATTTTCTTTTTCTGGGGCGGAATTACCCAAGATGCCGAGGGTCATTGTCCTGCTGCAAGCCCAAATCATGATGCTCTGTGGACTGCCAAAGTACTCTTTTGTTCAAGTAATTCATTCTTTGGATTTACTTACTTTTTTTCTCTGGGTAAAGTTTACAAAACATTCTGGAAACATTGAGTTTATTTTAAATGTGGATCTTAACCACTTGAGCCCTGTGGACAGGGTACAGAGTCCAGAAGAGTGGTACCGTAAATGATTCTTAATGTGCTCTGTCTTTAGGGCTAGAAATGTTTCAATAGCTCCATTAAAACTGAGAGGCAAGTGGTAAGATCGTGGGGTTACTCTTCTCTTAAGGAACAAAGGCAGAAAAAAACGTGAATTAATGGGTAATTAAAAAAGATATCATAGAAAAAAAACACAAGATAGAGAAAGTATACAGACATTTCTTGTCGAGACATAACGGTCAAGACATCTTTATGTATCCATCTGACTGCTTGATCATATTTACGTTCATTTCTCATATTTCGCAAAATATACAAACAACTAGGGATGCATGATAACAGTTTTTAAAACTGATACCGATAACCGATAACTTTCATCTCCTAAAGGCCGATACCGATAACCGATAACGCACATATACCTAAGATCATTACATCAATACTATGAACAAAATCAAAACTAGTTTGGACTCTTTAAATGAACAGATATTTATTTTTTCCATTGAAAAACTACTGGCAAGCCTTTCAAACATTTTTGTAAAGCTATCAAACAAACTTATTTGATATCTCACATCAACTTGAATAGGTGCATTACTGACTGATATAAAAAAAATAAAGGCTCATTGAACTGATGGAAATACATGCATTAAAATTACATACTGAAAAGGATTTACATTTAATAGATTTTGACTTGTGGTTCCATTTAACCCTTTAGGCGCCAGAGTTTTTTTCAAGAAAATATACAATTTTGATATCAAGATTTCAAAAGGCTATAACTTAAAAGCTGTTTGAGATAAAGGTATACTGTCAATGAGAAAATTGTTCAGTATGACTCAAGGTCTGTGATGGGAGTGAAATTATTCATATAATTTGCATAATATGATGTCACGAGGTCACGGCCATATTGGGAAAAAGTTTAATTTTGATATCTAGGTTTCAAAAGGCTATAACTTTAAAGTGGTTTGAGATAAAGGCATACTGTAAATGAGAAATATCTCCAGTATGAACCAAAATTTGGAATGGAAGTCAATTTGTCATCTAATTTGATTATTGTGACATCACCTGCCTAAACCTGCTTGTCGTCCTCATTTTCAGATTTTTCCTCAAGCCCCATGCACAATGAAAGCTTTCATTTCAGAGACAATGACATCATAAAGTCATGAAATCTGGAGTATGGTTTCAATATTTCCCTTTCAAACAACTGGTAGCCATTTCTATTTGTTTGATTGGTGATGAAGCTCCAGAATTCATCATTTGGAAAAGGGATGAAATCAATGGGGTCAGAATTTGTCAGATCATCTCCACAATAACCAACAGACTCATCAAAATTTAGGCTCCACTTTCGATACTTTTCCTCTTCTCTCAAGAACTCTCAACTGTCACCATCATCATCACTGTGATTTCCGATGTGCATTAGCGGTGTGTTTTTTTCCCTGCGGCTTCTCCCGCATTGCCAGGACAACCGCGGTTGTTTTCATCCCTGCTAAATTTTTTCATATTTGCGGTGACACCTCGACCTCTTTCACTCTGTTCTGCTCTTGTTACGCTCATCATTTCTACCACTGCTGCACCGCCTGTCTCTGTGCCAGAGGGTGTTTTTCAAACTCATTTTACACTAAAACGTTGAGTAGCACCACCATTAAAAATGGTTCTCAGATTACAGACACAAGTCTGCTATCTCCTGGTGAAAAGTAGTAACAAGATTCGGCATCACATTAATAGATACAACCCGTGTTATTCAGCAATATTGCTAGTCACAGTATTGCGACGTTGGTGCTTAAAGGGTTAAATTAATACCTTTAATTAAAGTAAAAAAAGGTTCAGTGATTTTTTTTGTTTTTTTATCTCATAGAAGTTTTAGATGAGAGAGATGAGGGAGAGGAGAGGGGAGGGGAGACTGCTGCTGGCTTGCGCACGCTTGCATTAGCTCGCGTTAGCACGGTTTTAAAAACTCCATGGAAGCGATTGTTATGTTGTAGGTGGCTAATCAGGTTTGACGTATTAAAGCTTGTGCTTGTGCTTCCCTCCTCGTAGAATTCGCTTGGAGCATTTGTCACAAATAACCACCAAACTATCTTCTTTTGAAACTTTAACGAAGTTCCATGCCATCACCGCCATATTTGTTGTGATCAGCACAATGCATGCTGCATTCAAGGTGTAACGTTCCGACGTTCTCTCGTTTGCTAGTCGTTCTTTAAGCCTTTTCTATTTTATTTTCTTTTTTATGTGTAACATATCGATTTTATGTGTATAATATCGATTCAAGTTAGCAACTACTAACATTATGACCGACTCAACAAGTTGTTTCCTGGCATGAAGGGGTATTCTTTTTTTCCTGATTTTTCCTGATTGATAAGTCGTTTTTCTGATTATGCCAACGTTACTTGAACATAACATTCACTGCTGGTCATTTAAGACTCAGAGGGAGCGAGGCACTGCCGTGTTGATGAAAATATATATGTTATCGGGGCTATTTGTATTGATATCGGACTTATCGGAATGACATCATAATTTCCTGTTATCGACCTGATAGTTATCGTGCACCCATATAAACAACTATTATATGTCTGATGTTTGACTTGACTTTGAAATCTCACATAATGTATAGTGAAAGCCACGTTAGAGAGCATCCTCCATTGAGGAGAACTGACATTACTTTTTGTTTTGCATTATACCTGCTTTATTTGTCCTCCTTCCATCTATTTAAAGTCATATCTCAGATGCAGCCAGTTCAAAAACAGATAACTGGCAGAGTTTTGCATCAGGCTGAAGTTAATGAGCTGGTGTTGTTAATGGTTGGTTATAAAGACGCAGAAGGAAATCTGTTGAATCATTTCAAACATAGGAAAATGCATTCACTTCAGCCTTATCTAAAAAGTGCAGTAATCAATGGTTTTATATTTATACATTACAAAATGGCTTCAATAATGCAAAAGAAATTACCAATATTGACAATCTTTAAGCCTTATTGCTTTAGATTTATGGTGCATTTACTCTGAAGGTGAGTCCAGTGTTGCACTCTGTTTCTTTCTTCCAACTTCAGGGTT
Source organism: Hirundichthys speculiger (assembly GCA_018398805.1). NCBI lineage: Eukaryota > Metazoa > Chordata > Actinopteri > Beloniformes > Exocoetidae > Hirundichthys > Hirundichthys speculiger. Next base: position 701,508 of record JAGFBZ010000963.1, on the reverse strand, counting down.
TCTTTCAACTATATGCAGTATGTTTTATCTTTTCACTCTTAGTGGTCATTTCTTTGGGTTGCATTAGTGTGTTAGTGTTCTTTTGGTATCCACAGCATGATCATACCCAACCAAAGTGAATGGAAAAGTATTGAAACAAAATAAAAGACATACCGAGCTGCAGTGGTGGTCATTCAAGGCCAAATGATCCTCTTGCTTTCTACTTCATATCAGTCAAACCTGAATGTGTTACACAGAAATTCTGCAACAACAGCAGGAGCTTGGAGCTCTGTAGAGATGGGATGGGGAAGCCTCAACCCTGCAGTGTGGTCAAATGGAAAGTCTGGTCAAAAAGAGAAAAGAAATTACAGATTTTGGCTACTGCGAGTCTGCCACAGAGCTCGGCTTTCTGATTCTCAGTGAGTATGATTGTTCCTTTTCCAAGGCCGTGAAGAGTTTCTCCTGCCATTTTTCTTTAAGCTTCCAACAAGGTCAAGAGAAAATTCAATAGAAAAGATTATGTGTGATCTGATTTTTTTTTTTTTTTTTTTTAATCTGGACAATTCAACTGGACCCATGCTCTCCAGGACAGTGACTGGTCCTGGAGAGGTGAACAGAGGTAAAAAACTTACCTACAACAGCTCCAGCTGCAGAAACATAGGGTTCTTAGATTAATGGCAAAGAGACCCTCAGACAGAGCACTTCTGTGCATTCTTCCTGTGTTGCACACCGCTGTCTGTGTTAGATGAACATTATGAATTGGTGTTATGGTGAATGTTTGTAGGTTTTTCCTACATTAAGTGTTACATTTGTGTGCACCCCCTGAAGTTCTGCACTGAGGTTCAAGCCCTGTGGATGTTTCCCTAATTCACCACACCATATTAGAATTGAAAAGGTAATTATAAGGCTTCTGTAGAGTTTGTTGACAATCTGACTCCAGGGGAAGGATTGGAGAACACTTCACTACATGAGGCTGACAAAGCAACAAATTATCCTGGGGCATCAGTATTTGAGACAAGTTTGTTGTGAAAATCTTATCTCTCCACAACCAGTACAACAATAAAAGTACTGAATGCTGTTTTTACTGACATCTACTCTTTTAAGTCACATTTATCGATTTTAGTAACATGGAGGTACTTTGTCATGTGAGAACGCTTATTATCTTTTTAATGAAATCAGAATTTTGCTGTGTTTTGAAATTATTTGTGTATACTTTGTATAAAGTCTATATCAGATATATAGTTTTAATACCATGTGCCATTTTTTGGTGAAAAAAAACAACAAAAATTAAAGCTGCAAGCAGCGTTTATCGGGCCCTCGCACCCTTGGACACCGCCCCCCAGGTGTCCACCACCTTCCCAAGCTAGTTGGAAATAAAGACAATACAGTGATAATTCCATTTGGTTATAAAATGGAAAAGTTGCTGCCCAGTTTGAATCCAATGGTATGAAACCAAAAAACTGGTCTGGAATATACTCAGAGCTGAGTTCTCAGCTCCCATATCAAGGCTGTAACTGTCACAGTTGTGAATAATTTTAAACAAATATAAAGAGTCAGAGATCAAAATTTGGATGGTGAATGAGGACTGTTTTTCAGTATGAGCTCTAGGAATCCAAGGCTGATCTGATAAAACACAGACAGAATTCAAAATACACTAAATAATGTGACCAAAATCATGGTCCTTTGACGAGACAGTAGCACTGTCCAAGATTGTCAGATACACTTGTTCAGAGTGAAAGAATCATCAAATATCTTCATGTGTCATTCAGAACAACTTTTCCATTCATGGCAAGAGAGCTGTTTAGTAAAGCCTATAGTTAGTCTCAACAATAGTGTGTTAGGGCCAATAGTCATAGCTACAGTTACAGGAATGGCTGAAGACCAGACTAGAGCAGGCTGGTCTGAAACATAGCCTCACACTGCAGGGAGACACCAACATATTCCATTGAGTGGTGTCCTCACCTCTTCTCTTCCCATCCAGAGTTACCAGAGTATCCAGAGTTACTTTTTTAACCTAATTGCACTCCTGTAAAATGACAATAAAAGGATTTCTATTTATTCATATTCCTAGTTATTTCCCGTATTGGTTCGAATATAGGACGACTGATTATAAGAAGACTGCTATTTTTCAAATATCCATCCATCTTCTATACCCGTTTTATCCTTGAAGGGTCACGGGGATCTGCTGGAGCCTATCGTCTACGGGCGAAAGGCAGGGGTTCACCCTGGACAGGTCGCCAGTCCATCGCAGGGCCACACATACAGACACACAACCATTCACACTCACATGCACTCCTACGAGCAATTTAGAATTATCAATTAACCTAACATGCATGTCTTTGGACTGTGGGAGGAAGCCGGAGTACCCGGAGGAAACCCAAGCAAGCACGGGGAGAACATGCAAACTCCACACAGAAAGGCCCCGAGGTTCAATCCATGACCCCCCCCCCCCGCCGAGGTTTGAACCAGGAACCTTCTAGCTGTGAGGCAACAGTGCTAACACTTTGGGAAAATAAAAATATGATGAAGACAATAAGGTTATTCATAAAATAACTCATTATTGTACAATTACTACAGAAAACAATCACACAGAGATAACATTCTGCTCTATTGTTGAACATTTTATTGATTTCATCTTTTTTAGGAAGTATGGTACTATACTTAAGGTAAGGCACGTGTCAGATTTCCATGTTATTTAAAATCAAGGTATAGTACTATTCAGGGACGGACTGGGACTAAAAAATGGCCCTGGACTTTCACCCCCAAGTAGGCCTACTAATAACCATTGTTAATAATGTTTGATTTTTGATTAACATTTGTTTATTAGCATTACTTGGAATAACAGCCATTAACTCTGTACTTATATCTCCAAAATTCTAACGCTTTAGATAAAAATATTTGATATCTCGACTACAGACAAGAAGAATAAAACAGATTTGGTTTTCCTAAATCACATGACATTTTTTGCCTTTTAGGTCTATTCTTTGTCAGAATTAGTCTGCTTGACACATTTTATTGTTTTTATATTCTGCTAAGGTGACCAAAGAACCCCACTGGCTTCTTGTTTATACTGCAAAAATACTCAAAGATAGTCAAAGATGACAAAGTAGCTTTATAAACTATACATTTATTTAAAACATCCCTTTTCTGTTTGAAATGAAAATGTTCTGATATGTTAACATAAATAATGCCTCATAACCAGTGACATGTGGTGAGATTCATGGCTGGTGAGACACTGACTCCATCAGATTTATCTCACATTTACACATTTATGAACCCAACAGAGTAGATTATTCACCATTTGGTCAGCAGTAGTTAGCAGGTTATGTTTCATATGTCGTAACAGCATCTTTTTAAAAGATTTTCTGGTGGCCTTTATTGGATAGAGAGAAAGCAATGACTAATGTATTACGTATAACATATTACCAGTGTTGGGGTAGTTACTCAAAAAAAGTAATCCATTACACATTACTAGTTACTTTTTAAAAAAGTAATCCCTTACATTACTTAGTTACTCGCTGCTGAAAGTAACTAGTTACATTACTAGTTACACTACTTTTGGATTACTCCGCAATATCACCTGAGCTGCACCTAACTTGATTGCCAATGAACAACATATAGTTAGAACTTTATTACTGCAGTGCCCAGATCAGCACAAATGTGTATTCTAATGAGGAGGACATACACAAGATCTCTTTATGCACTTTAATGCAACAAAGCTGGAAAAAATGACAGGAACATTTGCCAAAAAAGGCTACAAGACTTGCTGTATGCAAAATGTTTCAAAATAAAATTGGGATTAAAGCTTTCACTCTAATCTTAATTCACTCAGTAAATGTCTGTTTATACTTCCATGACGTAAGCATCAGCAAACTGAATTTCTTTACAACATAACTTAAGTCGTCCTTCCAACCACCCAGTACAAACAAAGTTTGTTTAAATTATATGATTAAATAAAATAAGACAATGGCTCTCATCACAATATCAGACAATGAATGAGACTTCAAAGGAAAATAACTTAACACTACATATGAAATGTAATTTGTAATTATGTGAACTATAGCTTTACAGTAGATTTTTTCTTCATCCTACTCGACATTCTCATCAAAGAAATGGTTATACCTCAGCAGGAGGAGTCTCTCAAACCGTTTGTCAGACAACCTGTTCCTCTTCGGAGTCAGTACCAGGCTGCCAAGGCTAAAGAGCCTCTCAACCGGTGCACTAGAGGGGGGGGCTGTGTTGTACTTCAGTGATAAAGTCTTTATTGTGGGGAAACGGTGCAGGATCTCCATCTCTGACCCCGACTGCAAATAGTCAATGACTTCAGTTTCATGGTTGTAGGGGGCTAGATCCTCCTCATCAAAGTCAAAAAAGTCATTCTTACTTGTGCTGGAGGTGGGTGTCTGAGGCCTATGTACAACCTGCTTGTCGGGGGGGTAAGCACGGCATTCAGTGATCAGCAATGTCTTTAAGGCATCTCTCCTCTCTTCTTCTTTCTTTGTGGCAGTGGGTAGTTGCTTCTGGCCAGGGCATAGTTTACACTTTACAGTCACATTCTTTCCCTTTACCACAACAAATTCGAAGTAGTGTGCGTATCTCCACCCGTCAAAAGACGTCCTGAGTGGCTCTGCCATCATTTCTTCTCCACCTTCATGAAATCGAGCTTCCGTCTCTAGGTCACGTAAAATCACGTTGCTGAGGTCAGACAAGCGTTGCGCAGCCCGTGAACGTGCATGAAAGGGAGATTTGATTTTTTTTTTCTGTCCTCCCGCTCTGCATATAGCTGAACATCTTAAAGCAGGGGTGTCCAAACTCGGTCCTCGAGAGCCGCTGTCCTGGATGTCTTAGAGGTTTTCCTGACACAACACACCTGATTCTAATGAATGAATCATAATCAGCTTGTCATCCAGGTCTGCACAAGTCAGTTAACGACCCATTCATTTGAATCAGGTGCGCTGAAGCAGGGAAAGAAAGACAGACAGCGGACCACGAGGACTGGAGCTGAACACCCCTGGTTTAAAGTAACTAAAGTAACGCATTTTTTTTTGTCTAAGAGTAACTGTAATGCGATTACACAAATTACAACTGTAACGCGGTACATTACTGCGTTACTGGCGAATATAATCCCGTTACAGTAACGCGTTACTTTGTACCGCGTTACACCCAACACTGCATATTACGTATTACAACACTGGAAACTGAACCCACAAACCACAATGAGAGTCCACCCACTTAACTACTAGACTACCTGGTAAATACTATTGTAGGACCCCGAACTTATACTGATTTTTAAAATTAAACTGGCCACTGCTGTGATTAGTTAGGGTATCATTCAACCAATCATCCTTCAAACAACATTTGTTGCCTGTTCCATAGACATTGCACCACCACGCCCCACAAAAGAGAAGATACAGATCAATAATGCCGAAATGGAAAACACTTCTCCCCCTCAAACTTACTTGGCTTTCTTTATTTTTAAAATTTTTCCAATCCACCTTTCTCCTCATTTTCATCTTTAAAAAAATCTTTTACTTATTAATTGTATTAATTGTGGAAATAACTATAGTAGTATTGAAGCTTACAGTAATTATTCCCTGAAGACTGCTGTAGCACGACTGCTAGTGTGCACGTAATTATGCATTTGAGCTTGCATTTGTGGCATTTTACTAACATGTAAAGCAAGCTTCACATAATCTTAGTAGCTGTTGTGGTGACGACAGACAGCAGAATCCCTGTAAAGGTGATGATTCTAGGTGCAGGTCTTTATACAATCTCTGATCAAGGGCAATGAGTTAGTTATCTTGAACACAGACAGACAGACAAACGCCGGCAAAACATAACCTCCTTGGTGGAGGAAATAATGGTCAGCATTCAGTCCGAAGTGTGTTATCATTGACCCAATTACTGGGTTATTAGCCACAAAGAAGCCGTTTTGCGGGTTCAGACGGTCTTTTCTTGTTCTTCTACAAAACACGGTCAGTTCCACTCGTAAAATGTAAAATTACTATTGAGATCATTTGTAGCAGTAATGTTTAAATAAGGTTGCGTTAACTGTGCTGTTATCGGGATGCGTTTCATCAGGTTAACCAACTCTGAATGTATGTTAGTGTTGTTCATTGAACGTTACAACAGTGGATGTACATACATCAGTGCTCACCATTGTTGATCATGCTGGTGGAGAATCTGTTTATAATCCATAAACGATTCGTAATCCACTGTATCGTAGTTCTCCAGGTGTCATGGTGAACAGTCTGTATAGCTGGCTAAGCTAACGTTAACCACGAAGCAGGTGTAGCCGATGTTCAACAGGTAGCATGAGGGCTAAAGTAGAAACATCTTCATACACTCCACAGGTAGACTTTGCTGGTCTGGAGCATTCAGGTGCATGTTAACACAACACCACAAAGGAAAGACATAAGCAATGATCCAAGAAATGCAATTGGTGGTGCGATTATTAAGTATCCTCATTTGCACCACCAGCTCCAGGGACTGTTCTGGAGTAAACTTCAAAAAATGAAGAACATCATGGACAGCCATGAACATCCTCTACACAACACAGTGATTCAGTCTTCAGTCAAAGGCTTCTTCAGATCTGCTGTAACACAGACTTCTACACGAGATCTTTCCTTCCCACAGCTAGAACCTTCTACAATGAATCACTGAAGAGACTTAAATCATGACAACTACTTTAATTTTCTTTCAGGTGTGAAAAAATGGATTTTTAAATTGAATTGAACTGAGTTGCAAAGTTCTACTGTTACATTCTTCGCGGTGCATGTCCCAACAAATGTACTCCAAGGTCAGACCATGCAATATTCAGACGTACAAATAAAATCCCAAGATCTACATCTCAGACCCCACAGGCTTCACTGAGCATGTTAAATGATAACGTCACCTTTTGCTTTGGAGGTACTAACTGTCTTGTGAGTGGAGAAGGAGTTATTTGACTATTACTGTGCTCTGCTCTGCATTAGGCCAGTGAGAGTTAACCAGAGCCGCAGCTGCTGCAGGATGCATTTTTATGACACTGGCATTAGTGAGAGAGTTGACAGTTTTTATAAGTTAGGCACAGCTGCTGGTGATAATTAACATTTTTACAGCATGTAAGATCGAGGTGCACAATTTTCAAGAGCGGCAAATAGGCTATACATAACTTCTAATTTATTCAAAAAGCGATGTTTTAGCAAGAGCCTGTTTATTTATTTATTAATTTCTTTTAATTCCGTCCTCTGTTCATGAAACATGGTAATAATCCAAACTTGCCCAGTTATTTACTTAAAATATTCAAACTGCTCTCAGGAAGCTGATGATTGTATACCATTTTTACTGAGGGCTTTTGTACTCTTTTGAGGACCAAGTCTGCATGTTTTTTTTTTCCAAGGCATCTGACAATAGTTGCCCAGCTAGAACAGAAATCATAATTAGTGTTAATTGTACTTAATAAATATTCTATTTTGTTCACAAATGTAAACAAATGAAATTAATTAATGTCAAATACATTGATTTGTGGATATCTGGTTCTTTGTCAGATGTGTCTTTGTTATATATGTAACAACAAATTCAATATTTTGGGTCCGAGGCTGCTTTTCAGCACACACAAATCAGATAATATCCGTCATTATTCATACTGCATTCTGACACTGTATACAAAATATTGATTAGGTGATAAATAAAAAAGATCAATTTCAAATTAACTGATAATTAAACTGGAGCAAAATGGTGAGGCAAATAAAAGCCATGAGCATCAGTGTAAAGACCTAAAAATGAGTTTTGTCTGCCAGAAATCTTACTCTTCTCAATGTTATTGATCAACTGTCCTCCTCCTGGGCAGATAGATTAAGGTCATTTTTAATATGGGGCAGTAAAAGCTCAAAAGAGGTTGTTTAATCCAATGTGCAATGATGTTGCAAGTCGTTGACTACCAAATGAGGTTGAGTTGTCTGACCTGTTGTAATGCCCCATGTAGGATTATTTCCTCTCAGAGAGAAATATTCCAAATTCATCTTTCCAGTCTAACTTTCTTTTTGTTCATCTTTCATTTCATTCGTATTGTTTTTTTTAATTACCTTATTTGTTTCTTTTTTCCTCTTTTTATTTACAAAAGGGTACAAACAGCATGAAAATTATTTAAAAATCCCATAGATCTATGTTTTATTCACAGAAGAGCACAGGAAACGTATCGAGTGTGTTATTCTACAATTTCATGAAAAAATACTGGGCCCTTTTATATTTGATGGCAGCGCTGCATCTCAAGAGAAACACGTGGACCTCCTCCATCAGTAAGAACGTGGAAACAGTCCTTTCACAAATCTCCAGCAACTCATCCCCCTCAGTTCATTGACGGAAGTGCTCAGCAGTAAACATCAGCCTAACCCAACCTTTTGAGACATGGACGTCAAATTGAAAATCACCTTGTATGTTTCTTGAGATGACATATTTCCTCACTTTCAACATTTGATATATTTTCTATGTTCAACTGTGAATAAAACTATGGGTTTATGAGATTTACAAATAATTGTATTCTTTTGCTCTCTCCATTTTACACAGCATCAAAACCTTTTTTGGATTTGGAGTTGTGACTGTATAAATATAGAAAGTGAAATCCATTATCTGGACTCACTTTTTAGTTTTCGGGGTCATGGGGGTCTGCTTGAGTCAGAGGAACTGAAGTCTGATCTGTAATATTACGCTGATGTCCACAAGACAATACATAAGGTGAACAGGTTTAGGCAGCCTTAAGGTCTGCCAGCGGTAAAAGACACTTTTCTGAGAGCATGCTCATCGCAGATAAGCAAATTGTTTCAGATAAAGTGTTTATATGAAAAGGTACTTTACAGTCTGACACATATGGCAAAAAAACTGTAATTTCAGTTCCAGCTATTTTTATCATGGCTCATTTAGAAGAAGGATATCTTGTTTCATGGCAGGGGAAATTTGGGTGAACATTTGGGTGAAACTGCCCACTGTTCCTGAATCAGTTTCTGAAGGCTGGAAATAATGGTTTTGTTTGTTTACCATCCCATTCCCTCACAGTCACACCGAATATACTGAAAAAGGAGAGCTAAAAGAGAACCCTGGAACCACTTTAAATGACATGCTCTACTTGTTTACCAACTAAAAAAAATGGCAAGGTTTGTAAGAGAGGTTCTTTAATATGAAAAGTGAAGAAGTACTGTTTTAACGCATGATTAAATACTATTTTCATAGTGTACTGTGTAACCAAAAATAGGTTGGTTTAATAATAAAGTAGTGCAATGTCAGAATTAATTTATTCAGTTCGATGTTACTTTAATACTTATAATTCAAATCCATATTGTGAACATATTAAAACTTACATGGGAAAAGGTAAAAAAAAAAAAAAAGGTCAATGGATGGACTAAAGTAGGCAATATGAAGTTCTTCACAGCGTTTTGCTTTGCTGACAAGTAGTGTAGTATAGATCATCAGCAGTAACTTTCTTGTGTTCATCATATTATTGCTCATATATTTTCTGCTCAAACAGGCAGGTGCAAATATGAAAAAGGAAAAAAAAAAGGAAAGAAATGTACGGGTGATGTTCCTTTTTTTTTTCTTTTTACCATCCAGTCAGCGACTGAACCTCATTGGAACTGACAATGTGGGACTTTTGCTCTGATGGTGGTCTCTGGGGTGACACAGGTGGCCCGCAGCTGTGACTTTAAACTCTCATCAGAGCAAAACCACAGCGTGATTGAATGTGGCTTTGACTGAAGGGTAGTTGTTGCCACACAGTTCATCGCAGTTCAACCGGTGACTGAAATCAGGTGGACTCTCATTCCATCAACAGAACTAATAATGATGCTTGGCTTAACTGTGTAATGATGAAATATATTATGAATTACTTCAAATTAATGTGAAATGTCTTCACAACAATTTTCTGCTGGCAAACATGTACAGTATATACTATGAGCAATACATATCATTATGAAATACATACCACTGGTCACTGGTCATGGTCTCCGGTTCCTTCTGGATTTCAAACTTCCTACAAACCATCATAATATTCGTCACTACAAATCTAAAATTGTTAGGTAGATTTAGATTCACACATAAGTAACACACATAACAGCATTTGCTTCATCAGAACAGACAAACACTTTGCAACATGACAGACCTGTGAGCACTTCAGATTGCAAGTTATTGGAGAGCGTTAACTTTTTTCTTCCTCTTTTTTTGTTATTCTTGCTTTTAGTGTGTAATTTGCAATTGCTGATTAATTTTGGAGGGAAACTTGAATGATGAAATTACATTTTTTAATGTGTTTCAATTTTTTTTTTTTTTTACAAAATGATGATATGAAAAAGCTGCTTTCAATAAGAAAAAATGTCACAAAAACTTCAACTGCAAATGAAGATGAAGTATTATGTTGGTAGATGAAGCTTTTATACATACGTCCTGTACAGCAGAGCAGACCTTCCCTATAATGGCAGCAGTGTTTGTTTGGTTTCTATGTGAGATTAACTGGATTCTGTCTAGTAAAATGGCTTAAAAGCTTGTCAAACAGCTCAAAAGCTTGTCAAACTACAATGAAAAAGAATTTTCAGTAGCAAGAAAACACATGCCACTTTACCTTGAAAATGTCTATTATATACTGTTTGAAATTTAAAGCAGGTGTGAAAATACATTTTCATTTGGTCAGGGAATGATAACAGGGAGTTGGAAAATGCAAAAGTTTGCTGAAACAGGATAGACTGAAATTGCATTATACGGGGCTTGAAATAGAAAAATAAATGAATAAAAGTCTTTGCCAGCTAGAAAGGGAATGGCAGGATGATTGGTTTAATTTTATTTTTCCAAACTTTAGATTATTTTTTTTAGAGGTTGGGTGAGCTGTTAGAGTCTATGTTCAGTACACATTTGCTCTTTATATACAGACACACACATTTCTGTTCAGATCCATGCAACCAAATCACATCAGTTCCTGTTGATTATAAGTCAAGGAGTCCAAATTAAACACCTGGGGGCACAAAGATGTACAAGGCATTTGTATTAAACCAGTTTCTTGATGCTGTAAGTCTAATTAGCTGTCACAAGAGAATGTTAAAAGTCAAGTCAACACTTACCTGTGACATCTAACTATTCACCACAGGTCTTGTGCGGTCTTTATTCTGGTACTCAAAACATCTTTGAAATAATTATTTGAAAATGAATCTTCACAGGCTGTTTGACCTCGGGTCGGTTTTCCACACTGCTTACAGTTGATTGGTGTATAAAGCAACTCTTCCATCACAACACTCCACCTCATTAAAATAATTTACTCTCTCAGCAACATTAACAAGCTGAGCTTAAAGAGCTGTTGATAGAAGCGCAGATGAAGTGGGCAGTTTTGAGACACTTGTGCACGCTCTATAACGATTTTGCAGTCATTCACGTGTGTCTCAATATGATATCAGCCCCAACAGCAGAAGTTAAAAAAAAAGGAAGAGGTGGCTCCAGGCTGTGTAATTACAGTGAGTGGCTAATTAGGTTTGTGTACTTAAGTAGTAAGAGCTGTTCACTGTCATAACACAGATGACCATGGCAGCATTGAAAATTAACTGCAAACATGTTTCCTTCTTTATAAGAATAGAATAATACATTTTTTATATGCCACTAATTAGTCAGTTGTTTTTGTATAAGAATTAAATCAGTTTTGCATTCCGATCCATACCCTTAGTGGTGATTAAGAGATGCAAGCCGAACCCTAACTCCATGGTAGAACATGCTCCAAGATGACTGGATCTGTTGTTGTGGCAGTGTGCACATGTGCAACCAGTGCTGAAGTTCCTGATAAAGCATTGCATATGGCAAAATAAAGGGTTAGTCTTTGAGTGTAACGACATCTCCACTGATAACTAATAAAACCGACTTCTTAATAATTTCCATGACACACTGTGAGGTAGCGTTGTAATATCAATAATTAATAGATTAAGCAAAGAATTTGAATCTCCAAAATAATGTGATTAATATGTCTGACTTTTACTTCAAGAAAAACATTCACTCAAGCTCTTCATTGACTCCACACATTTCTGATAAAGCTGAAAATCCAATTCCTTTGTCTTTTAAGTCATCAGGAAGTTTTTAACTGGTTTTGGGATCATTACTTGCTGCGGTAAGAAATCTTTTTACAAAGATGAAAATTAGTGAAGCAGGTCTCTGAGGAACTGAGCGCTATTTTTCCTGTCAGGATGGAGTCACTTCACTGCACGTGTCCAACTCCAAAGTAACAAAAAACAGAGACTTGAATATTCCTGCCACAGTCTTTCACACATTTCACTACATCCTTTTGCTACTGCCACAAATCGCCTGCTTTGATACGTCAGTTAACACAGATCTTCCAGTCATCCGATGTAAAATGCTTCTTTGTTTTAGCCCACCAAAAGGATGTGGTCTTGTTTTACCTCCTAAGAAGTGGTTTTGGCCTTCTGCTTTGCTGATCTCTTTTTCAGTCAGCTGAGTTTTTGTGGATCTGTGAAATTGCTTTTCTATCTTTCAGTGAACAAATGTTGATGCATTGGTCTTCCCAACAATCTTTTCAGGTGCTGTTGTAGAAAAAGTAGTATTACTTAAATTCTGAAGTTTCTGACACTAGCGTCCATCTTCACAGAGAGGCATGCTGTGGCAGCATAGGTTTATAAATTACTTCAACACTTCAAATCCTTCCATCTATCTTTCCATTCCCTTCAACACAACAGCAGGTGAGTTTTACTTGCAACTTGTCTTTCAGACTCACAAGCTTCTTAGTGCTGGAACAGACTGTCAGCTTCAGTGATTTAGTGACACACTGGGCCTGTTTCCTAAGTGTCATGAAAAAAACCAAGATATTAACTTTCTTTCATGTCCATAAAAAAAAAAAAAAAGTATTTACCCATCATTGGTTAAATTTCCCCCACAACCAAATAAATACACACATAAACAAAAGAAAAAACATTTTTGGAGACATTTTAGCAGCAAAAGTTAACTGGTTATAAGAAGTACCAGAAGGGACCTGTTTCAAAAAGGTGGTTCAACAAATTCCAAGTAAAAAAAAAAAACTAAGAGTCAACAAACTCTGAGTTAAAGCAAACACTTCGGAACTTTGGCTTTTTTCGCTCTCTGGAGCCCCCTACAGTTCTGTGGCGGTCCTGCGCTGTCGCAAATACAGCTGAGCCCTGACCTGACCAGCCTACGTGACGTATGTGGGTTTGTTTTCACGCTGAAGACCAAGATTACTTGAGAAGAACACTGAAGGATTTACAGAGGAAGAAACTAATATGTCGACTGAGAAGGTAAAGCAACATTTTCAGATGAATTCAAATTTGAACACTAAGCAAAACAGAGATAGAAATGAAAGGAATGTATAAACACTGCAGGTCATTACAAGCTGATTAGTTATTCAAAGTTACAAACTTCTGAGTTTTATTTCACCTGAGATTTCAAACACTGACTAATTCATGAGATGAAATGAATGTATTTACATCTAGTCTGAAATTGGACTGTGACATGGGGATTCAGAGATCTCATTAATGACCACAGCTCCAGTCCTCTATATGTCTTAGGGAGGTTGTGCGCAGCACTTACATGTTTATTTCTTTATGTGACTGTGAAACAGATTACTCTTGCTAAAATCAGAAAAGCTTGTTTCCGTGATAGCTTGCTAATGTTTGCTCAATTATCTTTATACATGTATGGTATAAAAAGCATAACTGTTATACTCCCATGATGCGCCATTAAAAAAAACAAACAAACAAAAAAAAAAACATTTAATTCCTCTACGGTCCGTACTATGGTTTTATTCAGCAGTCACTGCCAACTTCTACCACCTCTGAAAGGAGAAAAAAATGGGGGAAGAGGTCAGTGGAGGTGCAACCACGGCGGGGAGATGGAGGAACAGAGAAGATACTAACCCTGAGGACCACAGGAGGCTGCAGGAGCTGGAAGAGACATCTGCTGGAATGCAGGTTTGTTTATCCTCAACACTACTTAATAGCAATGTTTACATCATATTCTTTTGGTGCATACATGTCCTGCAAGTGAATATATTTATACTAATTGTAATTTTGTTTTTTTATTTTTCCTCAGACCAGAATACCAGCAATACTGACATTTCCATTGAAAAAAAAATCTGTGTATTTATAGTATCCATTTTATCTTGTAGTAAGCCACCTGCTAACCTTCGCATATGAGTAATGGTGTCTGCAACAAAACAAAGCTAGATGCACACTCTGATTGGCAGATGGGAGGTGAGACTTCCAGCCGCAACTTATATTGTCTTAATCAGTACCTTACCCCAGACCCATCGGGCTAAAAACATGATCAAACCTTGCTACACAGTCGTAAACTTCCACTTTTAATATGATCACTAAAGATCTTTCTCTTGTGGACATGCACTACCTGGAGAATGTGAGCATACAAGGACATTTCCCTGTATGACGTTGTACAGAGACAGTTATACAGAGAAAAAAACTCTCCGGAGGGAAGCATTGTCAGTGCCCTGAAAACCAAGTACTTCATGTATATTAATACTGCGACATACATTTAGCTCATTTTCTGAGCCTCCAGCCACATCTTAGATTATTAATTCATCATAATAACCCTGTGGATCAGTCAGAAGTCATGGAAAAGCGCAACAAAGCAACTTTAAGAGCTAGATATTTGTCATGTAATAACTTACATTTGTTATATGTTTATCAATTATTTTTGATATTGTTAAATCTCCACAATTAAACCTGATGAAAAACGCATTTCTGCAATTCCTGACAGTGCTGTGGTGCATTGCATTATGGGATACAGTAACATAAGTCAATGAGTCAGCTATAATTCCGATTTAGTATACCAGCACTGATTTTTATTAAAGCTTCCACATTTACATTGTTGCTCTTGCTGTGTGGTAAAATTTTAAGATAAGTAAATCAACTGAAGATTAAGATACACATATAATGTCCATAAAAAAATGTTTTCAACTGTTTGTGTTAAGTTTTCAATTTTAAGTCCAGAGTTGTAGGTCTGAGGGATTTCAAACTGAAGTAGCTCACACCACTGCTGAGCTGAGGAACACACACCTGCTTTTTTTTTTCAAATTGAGTTCACTTTGAAATATTTCATTTTTCCAGTTTCTGTTAACTTGCTATTTCAATCACTGTGTGTTACAGCTGAAATAAAGCTACTCAGTTTAGATTAGATATTAAAAACAATAAAATAATATAATATATGAAATTCAATATCAATTACAGTTGACACAAATGATTCAATTCAACTCAATTCAATTCAATTTAATTCAATTCAATTCAATTCAATTTTATTTCTTCAGCATCTGTTACAATGTCAATTGTCTCTAGGCGCTTTTCAGAGACCCAGAAGCATGACCTACAAGTAAATATCATTCACTAAAATTATAACAATAAATGCAAATCAAGGATTTCACTCAAAATGATTTAAGTTGAACTTTACTGATCTGATAGAAAATGATCAAAAAGTTAATTTTCAGTAGTTTGCAGTTTGAGTAAAACCTTTTCAGGTAATAATAAACTTAAAATTAGAAGCAGACACTTTGTAGGCAATTTTCCCTCTGAAGCTAAACACTACTAATATCTAATTGAAATAGTTAATTGGGTCTTTATCTCTGTGAGATCAGTTGGAATTTATGGGTGGCAGTTCTGGACTGTTTCTCATTTACAGCAGAGCTCATCTGATTACAAAGAGAACACCAATGTTCCTCCACATCTCTGTGGTAAACTCGATGTTTACTCAGCTGTGCCCTTTTATTTCAAGAATGACTAATTTTGTGGCTGTATCACCAGGACCAGAGCAGCATGTTGGTAAAAAGAACAACAACAACAAACCAACAGGTAACTTATTCCCAATGACTGCTTCTTCAATGATCTTGATGTCTCGAAGCTTGGAGAGGACTTTGTGGTCATTGTAATTTTTCTTTCAATGTTTACTCATTAGAAATGAAAAAAAAAAAGAGAGAAACCTATGATAGGTTTTAATGACATTTTCTCAATTGAAGGTCATAGTAAAGTGCTGTGCATAGGACAGAGATGTAAACTACTCGAAAATTCAAAGGTCTCCTTCCACAACAAACCATTTAATACTTGTTTTTTTTTTTTTTTAATTACCATAGGTCAGTTTAAGTTGCACTTGCAGGCTCAATTCAAAATGCTCTTCCACCCCTGTAGTCTGTATTAGCCTGTAATAGAAAACAGCCGGAAACACGAGCGGATCGTAAAAGCCGTACCAGCCTACGTCACATTGAACTATTAGCTATGCAGTGGCTCGTAACCCCGCCCCCAGAAAAACATTGCAGGCTGTAGGCTGCCTGCAGGGAGGGCGCAGAGCTTATTTTGGTCGGTCGCTAACGAGCAAACAAAGAGGAGCTAACAATTCAAACACATGGTAGAGAAAGTTCGTGGCTGTTTGCAACAGTAACAAATCTACATTGCATGGCTTGTCTAAGAAAGAGGATCTACGGAAGAAATGATTGGAATTTATTTTTGGAGCACCACCAGAGAAGTATAACCTCAACTTTACTTGTGTGTTCTGACCATCAAAGTCACTATTCAAATTACGGTGCAGACAGTAACTGATAAGTTTGTGCTTAAAACCAGGATCTGTACCATCACAACGATCGACCACCAGCTCACAGGCTGTAAGTAAAAAAAACGTTTTTTTCCAACTACAGTTGTTGTTTCAAAAGCCTGTTATTCTACTAGTTAATAGGCTTAAGCATGCATGACATTGGGGCAAGCTATAGCTATGGTAACGTTGTCCATAACCACTAGGTAACTTCTACCCAGAGAGTAACGTTAGCTTGATAAAACTATAATTTTCCAAGCCTAAAATTTGATAACTGGGTGTTTACAGAGTTTTTTGGCTGGGATAGAAAAAAAATGGCTGTATCTCTAAAGACATTTTTTGCCTGTTTTGCTATTTGTTCCCGGTTATCTCTTTTTAAGTTGGCGGAAACCAGCGTTTGCCAGGTAGTAAAAGTAGGATTATTGTACCAGAGACTCAAATTTATCGTATTTTGAGGGAAATTGTCGTACATCTGTCATAACCAAAATAACGAGCCTAATGATGCGTTATAGTCAAATTTAATCACTCTAGCGTTAAATAGCAGGCAAACCTGACCATTCAGCCTATCGTGCTCGTTGTTCTGAGACAAACATTTCATAGCTCATGCTCAGCAAAGCACGATTGGCTGGAAACATGTCACATGGGAACAGATGCCTTCAGGGTTCACAAAAAAAATTAAAATAAAATAACCGGCAGACGGTTGCGGCAGGCAATAATTTGAAAGGGTCATATTATCGTTTGGCCTTTTTTTTTTTGGATTATTGATCGTACATCATACAGAGGACCAAATTATCGTACAAATAGATCAGCCCCTGACTGCAGACCTCAGATCGGGGGGGGGGGGCCTCGACGTGACTCCGCCCACTTGCTCCCACATTGATCTGCAGAAGAAGAAAAACATCTGCACAAGAAGAAAAAGAAAAATGAAGAAGAGGAAAATGGAAGTAAGCAAGGTTTTCTTTTGTTTAACGTGGTATTTTCAAATATTTGTGACAGACAAGGAAAGAAGTAACGTTATTGTTTTGTTTCTGTTCTGTTTTTTTTTTTTCTTCTCTGTAACCGTCTTAATATCATTTTACTCCCGTGACAAAGGGTGGGGGGCGAGGGTTGTAGATAAATGGAAATATCACTTCCCTTCCAGGAAACACGCTAGGGAAAGTAATTCAGTTACTGATGGATTTATTTTCCTCTTTAATTCATCGAGATCCACCATCGAACTCGCTACCTGAGAGGGAAATGACAATGAAATTTCTGTAGAAAACAAACTTTAGACAGCGTGGCATATTGGCAATAGCCGCGAGTCGGCTTCTAGCTTCTCCTCCTGGAGAACGTGTGCCACCTTAAAAGGCATCTGTGTGAAACCACACACCACAGGACATCACATCCCATTAGCTAAACACAAATGACATGACAAGTGATGCCCATTACATTTGACCCAAAAATAAACAAATAACAGAAAATATAAAGAAAAATACCCGCAACCCGCAATTCAAAAAAGGTTTGCAACTACAGGAAATAAAATGAAAAAAATTTTTTTTCACAATGTTGTATTCTTAGTTACCAGCTTTGTTGTTATTGGGCATTTAGACTAAAGTCTAACCGCTTCACTTATTTCAGGATGTGGGAGAGTTTCCTCTTAAGAGGTTCAGGGATTCAGAAGCATCAGGTATTGTTCAGTATCATTGTTGTACACACTTCCATCAAGGTTGTAGTTTGTTTTGCAGTCATCTCTCCATTTTCATTAAACCAGTATACTCTAATTAGCCACTGATTTCATTTTATTTTTTTTTACATCTTGCATTGTTATTGTGGCAATAAGAGCCATAATCTGTTTCCGTTCTAGAGGAGCCTGAGAACATGCCAGGACTGGGAATAGGGAACATGGTTTCTTTATTTCTGATTAGGAGGATACTCAGGATGGATAAAAATGACAGAAACAGAAAAAAAAATAAAGTTAATTGTTCTTTGTTTTGTTCTTTATGCTTATTGTTATTTATGTTTATATTGTTCTTGATACTTGATATGTTCTGTATACTTATTGTTCTTTATAATACATTTCATGAATAAAGTTTATTGTTCACCTACCTGTCTCTACCAGCCTCCTGGTCCTCCTGAGACTCATTAATGTCCTCTGTAGTGGACAGTTTTCATGCTGGGAACTTTACTTTTTTTCTCTGTCAAGATGCTCACTATTGCAACAACCACATTTTATGGAAGGGGGAGAGTTAAGTCAAATATTCTTCATGTAATGCTATTTTTACCGTGATAATGATATATATTCTTGTTCATGAACATGTCAATAACAATATTCTTACACTTGAAACAGTTTAATTAATTGTGTTTTGAAATAACAGTAATTTAATGAATGTCGACTGTAGTGAACACCAGGTTCATTTTAATGTATTCAATGACTGAACATTGTTTTAGGAGAAAGACGTGAAGTAGAGAGGATTCTATACCAGATAATACAGGGATTCAGAGTTGGAGCTTGATGAGGAAGAGGACAGGGAGAAGATGCAGGAGGATCTGATGAGACTGAGTCAAAGTCAGAAATGGAGCAGTAAAATCAGATTGTTTTGTGGGCGAGGACTAACGTGTATGTTTTATGTAGTTTCAGGCTAATGGATTCAATTTTATTTTCATGCTAGATTATTGTAGTATTTGTTAACGTTGTTAAATATTAGGGCTGGGTTAAACGATTATTTTTGTAATTGATTAATCTAGAAAATAGTTTTTCGATGCATCGATTAATCTAACGATTGATTTTTAAATCCGATTCGATTCGATTTTGATTCGATTATCGATTATCTCCCCATAATTTGACCTATATAGTAATTAATGCTAATTTATCTCCATGAATAAAACACAAATTTATTCTTTCAAGTTCAAAAATGAATTGTATTGAACAATACAACAATAAAGTGCACACAGTTGTAGTGCAATGGAATCCTATAATAAAAAAAATAATAAAATAAAACTTTCCTTCAATAAATAAAACTGCAAAAAACACAATCTGAACCAAAATCTTATCAACATAAAATAAATAAAAAATAACAGCAGCGGTGACAGCTGCAATTTACAAAACAACACAATGTGTGACAGCAGCAACTTAGCCTAATCATTTAAATCTGTGAAATAAATAACAAATAAATTCAAGTATTAGGCCTATTACAATTAAGTGAACAGTAGTTTAACTTTTAGTAGTTAGGATGCTCTCAGTAACTGCAGCAGCCTCCTGGGGGCTGCAGGGGGTGTGTTTTTTTTCGTCTGATAGTAGTCCTCCAAACTTTTCTGCTTATCCCTGTCCCTGAAAACATAAATCACAAACACAGTGCACAGATTAATAAAAATATATACTTCTAAATGATCTGCCCATACCAATAAAGTATAATAATAATAATAATAATAATAATAATAATAATAATACATTAACCTAAAAGTTAAAAGTTAGAAAACGACAATGAATGTTGTATTTAAAAAAAAAAAAAAAAAAAGAAGACAGACAAAGAAATTAAAAAAATTAAAAAACTAACTTTAGCATGTATTTGAGGAGTGTGTGTCTGTGTCAGTTAAAAAAAAGTGTGTCGGCAAGAGGCGTGTGTGTGTGTGTTTAAGTGTGCACATGTTCTGTGTGTGCGAGGCTGGAGCACAAGTTACGTGGTTCGGTTTGGATGAATGACGGGGTTAATCATCGCAAACAAGGAAAGAAAAAAAAGTTGAAAACTTACGGTGTCTTCTCCTCCACACAAGCAGCTCCCGGGTGTCTCCTCTTAAGGTGCTGGTGCATCGCGGTAGTGCTTTTATGATATGCCATCTCTATTTTGCACAGGTCACAGACCACCGAATCGTTACCTTTAGGTGTAAAGTACTCCCATACTTTTGACATCCTGTTACGAGATAGCTTCTTCTCCCCCGACTCGCTGCTACTCGATGCCGCGGCAGCCGCCATTTTTTGACTCTGAGTGACGACGCATCGACGTGCAGTTTTTGCGTCGACGTATTTTTTGCGTCGACGTAATCGATGACGTCGACGTGTCGTCCCAGCCCTATTAAATATATGCAAGTTGCCAAAAATATGCATAGGTTATTCAATAGAGAGTCATATCACATCCATGACACTGAAAATATTACCATCCATCCATCCATCCATCTGTCTATCCATACATGTATCCATCCATCAACTCCCACTTGTCTGGCAACTTAAGCAAGGACTGCAACAGTCAGACCAACATGAGATGCATCAAATGTTCCACTGCATCATGTTTACAGAATTATCACTGTTAAGAAAGAAGAAATGCACAACTGTCTATGTTCTACATCTTATAGTTCACTGTTGAATTAAATATGTTTTTGTCCTTGGAAGCAACAAGTTAGAGAAGAGAACAGAAGCTATAAAGAATTATTATTTTTTGATCAAATTAAATGTGTTCTTGGGTTAATGTCCCTCTAAAGACATAATCTGGTATTTTTTGAATTTTCTAAATTCAGTTCTGTTTTAACTCAAACATTGCCCTGTTGTGCTCTATGGTGGACATGCTGTAAATTTAAACTAAAAATATATTTTTTTAAAAATTAAACTGTAAGGTGTTTTTAGGGCTAAATAGATAAATAAAAAAAATAGATAAACACACAAAAGCTGGGCAAAAGCTATAAAGCCAATGTTTTAAATTAAAATAAAAAATCTATCTAATGTAATTATAATTGTATTGTATTTCTTATTTTTTCCTTGTTTTAGGCAACTCTGACTATGTGCACATTGTGAATGTGCTGCAAGCGCGGCACGACGTGGGCGGAGTCAAACATTGAGCTCCACCCATGTTGAGGCACGCCCCAATCTGCGGTCTGCAGTCAGGGGTACTTGGATAAATACAATAATTATTGTACACCTGGCAATGCTGATGGAAACCAACTTTTTTTCCTTTTTTCTTCTTTATTTGAAATTCTTGATTTACTAACAGAAAAGGCACAACAAAGCTGCTATGTAGCAAGCACATTAGAAAAGTCCCGTACTGAGTGGACAAATGAAAGACACTAGGAAATAGAAAATAAGGAACAAAATAACTGAACTTAAATTAAATAAATACATGATCTAAACATGCTAGCTCTTATGACAAAATAATGACAAATAAATAAATGTAGCTTAAATGAAGAGAAAACAAGGATTTTTTTTTGCAGTTACAGTTTCCTTCTAGTAGGGTTATACATAATTTCAATCAGAATCTATTAATTTATAACACTGAATGTAATTCAGCAGTTTGTTCACAGATTTGAAGTCCATATACTTGGGGGATTTGCAGTACAACTTAAATTTAGGGCTGTCAATCTCTCAAAATAATAATTCAGATTAATCACATGATTCATCTGTTCTAAATCTACCTTAAGTTGATATTTTTCAAGTTGTAATACCCTTATTAATATGAGAGTACACAAATGCCTGCTTTATGCAAAAGAATGCATGTTGATTGCTACAATGTCAAATCCATTGTCCATAAACATGTGCAAACTGAACTATTCGTCCCTATTTTTAAGCAGACAGGATGACCTTTAAACAAGACTGATGCACAAAATAAGTTAACGGAATATCGCTGTTGTAAGTTTGCGGCTCGTTGCACCACTAGCTCGTAGCTCGTCTCCCCAGTGTTAGCGTGGTTTGCTTCAAACGAGGGGGTGCAGGACTCTCGGCATCCGTGCTGTGTTTAGCCGACAAGTGATACTTGAGAGTAGTCATTCTTCAGTGGTAAATTCACATTGAAAGTAAACACAAATTACTTTTGTCTTGTCGAGCCATCCAGCAAGGTCTTGAAGCTGAACCTGCCATTCAAAATAGTGTCTTTTTTAATCCATTTTATCCTAGCATGGCTTCCTGTTTTGTGAAACTACGGAGGGGCCCAAGACTCATGTAGGCTGGAGGCAACACCTACTCTCCCTTCTACTATTGTACATCAATGGCTATATTCACACAGTGTGATATAGTTTGGTCAACTTAGGCTAACGCTCGCGTTAATTGCACATTATGAAAATTAGTGCCATTAAAATCATTTTGCATTAATCAAAAGTTAACGCGTTAACTTTGACAGCTCTGCTTAAATTCGTTATAAAAGGCACTGAAGATAAATGGGGCTGACGGAAACCAACTGAAGCAGAACCCACTAACAGCACAGGTGTCAAACTGATCCATGAAAGGGCCGTGTGGCCGCATCCAGCAGCACAGCTGACTTGTTTTAGTCAATCAACTAAGTGTCTTCACTAAAGGTCTTAACCAGTTCAGTTGATTGAATGACACAAGTCAGCTGTGTTTCTGCATGGTTGGAACAAAAACCTGTTTTACACCCCTGCACTAGAGGGAGCGTCACAGTGCTGTTAGCCAATCAGAGGAGAGACGTTTACATATTATTAATATCCACAAGAATCCTCTCGTACTATCCCCTCCCTCGTTTTCACTGAACTAAAACAGCTTGAAACAAGACAACCGTAGCATATTTTTCACTGAAACCAACTGTCAGGGCATTATTTTAGACTAGAGACCACCACAAAAGTAATGAAAATACAATGGAACGAGACCTTTAAACAGAAATAAATTGAATTATATCCCACTTGATATAATGTACGAAAGAACAAAAGACACTTTGGAGATGTGCTATTTGTACAGCAGGCAGTGTGACTTGCTTTGTCTAACCAAGTTGTAGTTACTTGTTTTACCACACTGCATGCTTTAACAACAGATTCCACTGGCTCTTGATCTGATAAGTTTAAACCTGTGAAAACTTGAGGCAGTGTGCTTCATCCTTTTGCAAAGACACACTGCCAACCCAGTGTAATTACATTTATCTCATGTGAACAAATAAAGAATAATGTCATACAAAACTGCAAGTTTGCTGAACAAACAGTGAAGAACTCAAGCATCCACAGCATGTCAGTCTTGTTTGGCTGTGATGTGTTTGTCTGTGTCATTTTATTCATGACCTCAATCATGCTGAAGCTAGGGTCAGCATTTACCAAGCTCAGAATGAATAACACTCAAAAACTAATCAGCAGGTCTCTTGTGATGGCTGATCGAGCTGAAAACAAGATGATTCCAGTTACTGGGAGATCGATTGGCACGTCTTTACTCAATACCTGCTCTCCTGGCAATTGCCAGCAGCTCTGTGTTAGCTGTGTGGTGCTTTAAGGGTCTGGAAACTATCATTTCCTAAGACCTAAAGTGAGAGAGGAGCATCAACTCCATCACATTATGTACTAGTGCATCAGCAAAAAATATATGGTTAACCAAAGGAGCTGTTGAAGCAGTACAATACTGCAGCTACTGAATGGTTCCTGTCTACATTCATCACAGTTGGGTTTATTGCAGCTACAAAGAGACTTGTAAAGGGTTGCATTGAATTGTAAGAAAAGTGAAGGAAAATATACTGTCCATCCAAAAGAACATTACCACCTGGTTTTAAATAAGCAAATAGGTAAGAGCCCTGCATTAGATTATTACCACATGGATGATTATGTTTCAGCTGGCAGCAAAGTTATTTAGCCCTAAGTGATGCAGGGAGTAGCGTTTCATTTCTTAAACAACCGTGTCAGAAGATACATCCTGTGGTTGTGGAAAAGATGTTTATCTGTTTCAGAAGGGTCAAATTAATAGGATGCATCAAGCAAAAAAACATCTAAGGAGATTGCTGAAACTACTAAAATTGGGTTTAGAACTGTTCCAACACATTGTTGAAAAAAACTAAAAGAATAGAAGGGAGCCATCATCTCCAAAGAAGAAATGTGGTCAGAAAAAAATCCTGAATGATCATGATCAGCGATCACTTAAGCATTTAGCGAAATCAAGCAAAAAAAAAAAAAAAAAAAAACCAACAACAGTAGAACTCACTGTTTAACTGTGAAATTAAAAGTATTTCCACATGCACAGGGAACTAAACAGCTGTGCAGCCTTAAGAAAACCACTTATCAGTGAGGCTGATGGGTTAAAAAAAAAGCTTCAGTTTGCTAGGGAGCGTGAGGATCGGACTCTCAAGTAATGGAAGAAGGTCATGTGGTCTGATGAGTCCAGGGTGACCCTGTTCCAGAGTGGTGGGTGCATCAGGGTAAGAAGAGAGGCAGATGAAGTGATGCTCCCATCATGCCTAGTGCCTACTATACCAGCCTGTGGGGGCAGTGTTCTGATCTGGGGTTGCTGCAGTTGGTCAGGTCCAGGTTCAGCAACAGTATGTGCTCAAAGAATGAGGTCAGCTGACTACCTGAATATACTGAATGACCAGGTTATTCCATCAATGGATTTTTTCTTTCCTGATGGCACGGGCATATTCCAAGATGACAATGCCAGGATTCATCGGGCTGAAATTGTGAAAGACTGGTTCAGGGAGCATGAGACATAATTTACACACATGGATTGGTCACCACAGAGTCCAGACCTGAACCCCATTGAGAATCTTTGGGATGTGCTGGAGAAGGGTTTGCGCAGCGATCAGACTCTACCATCATCAATGCAAGATCTTGATGAAAAATTAATGCAACACTGGATAAAAAATAAATATGATATGGTGAATTTGTGCTATATATATATATATTGGGCTGGGCAAGTTAACGTGTTATTATCGCATTAACTCATCAATTTATTAACAGCGACATTTAATTTATCGCGCTTTAACGCATGTTGCTCAGACGCCTTTGTTTTGAAAACTCTATTACAGGCTGCTGCGGTACCAGAAGAGAATTGGCAGGTAAACATGCGGAGAAGCGAAAACAGACATGGAGAACGGTAAAAATCTGTGTACTTTACAGTTCGGGTAGCAACTCAGATAGCAATATTAACAATTCAGCCTGAAAAAAAAAATTCTGGTCTGGACAAAGAACATCTAAGGGGAGTCTGGAATGTACTGGGATGTTCATTGACACTCTGAGTCCCATAGGTTGTGGGATGGGGTCTCTGTCCCTTCACTTTTTCTCCTGCAACACGCTGCCCTTTGAATTCAAATTCAAATTAAAATTCAAAATACTTTATTAATCCCCCAAAGGGGAAATTCAAGTTTCAGTACACCAGGAAAAATCTGGTGTACTAGGGGAGCTGCTAGCGTCCAGCACTCCTTTTCATGCCAGGTCCTGTGGTCCGAGTGCTAACTCCAGATAACAGCCGTTAAAACCAGTATATCTCCAAAACGATGACAAGTAAGATATCTCCAGGTCAGAGGAGGAAACACCGATGAACCAGACCGTCTCCTCTGGGAAGACCGAGCTCCATTCAGTCCGGCGAGCGATGGAGCCGTCCATCCCAGAGCCCGGTTCATCATGCGGACCGGACCAGGCTGTTGTCATCTTCCCCGGCAGTGCTGGGCCCCACCAGGTCACCAGACGGCCCCTGCCAGGTCAGCTGACCCATCCCAGCTGGACGGGGGCAGCATTCCGCCGCCGCTACATCGGGGGCTCCCGTGCCGGCTCCGTGACGTTGCAGCCCGGATCCAGTGGCAGTGGTTGCCGCGGGTAGCAGTTCAGGGCTACTTAGCTTAACTTTCCCGAACCGGCCTCCAGCGACACCATCCATGTCCGCGGCTGCAGGTCTCCACCAGACGCAAGAGGACCGATCCGTCCCCTGCAGACAGTATGTAGACATCCGACCGCAGATCACCACAAACCGGGCACAAACTGGAGTGTCCAGCATCCAGCATAGCAGAGATAAGTCCCGGAGCAGCAGCGAGAAGCGTCCATGCCAGGCTCGTTAGAAAGCAAAAAGCAATTAGAGGAAACAATTGTTTCTGTCTCATTCATCCATGGTCCATCATCAAATCCTTCTTCCATCTATGTGATTTTCAAGGGAAGGGAAGAGTTAATATATTGTGCTCTGTCTTTAAATCTGTGTTCAATCATTTCCATGTAAGGCTCAGTCTAAGGGCTATGTGTTCATCATCTTCAGATAAGTGGTCAGAGTAGTCAGTCCCCTTATGACACTGAAGCTGACTTTTAATATGAATTAGAGGTCTTCACGGGTCCACTTTCATGGACCGGGACCTGAATGGACCCGTGAAAATTCAACCCGAAACCGACCCGACCCGAGCTATTATCACAAGTCCGGGAGTCTGAACCCGAATGGACCCGCAATATTTGGACCCGGAACCGACCCGACCTGAGTCTTTAGTTTCCGACCACGAACCGAACCGAGTTACCCGAATAGAACCGAGACAATACAGCCCATAGTTGCTTATGTTAAAAGTTGTCTAGCGTTGAATAAAACTAGATTTTATTACCTAAATGTTGTCTTCTTCTACCCAGTTCAGTTGCTACATAGACTACGTGATGTAAACAACAATAAATCCATGTCGTTATTTTCTCTGTGGATACAGATGCTATTGGTAGCAACTGCTAACAGTAATAGCCTACACCGGTCACGACGTGTCGTGAATATGTTCTCTCATCCAGCGTTGTCATGTTGGCGATCCGTTGTGCTTTACAGCTGCCGGGCAAACCGCTAATAACACGTTACAGCAACACGATTGTTTCATGACAAACACGCCACAATAATTAATAATCATTTAACTGCCCCGAGTCCTGACATTGGCTGCCACCGCCAATATCTTTACCTCTCTCGAGTAAACGCGGACCCAGCCTGTCAGAGAGCACCGACCAGACCCTGAGACTAACTGTACCGATTACGACCCGAACCCTGGAGTCACGTCTTTTAAATGGACCCGTAGACCCGATTCGGTTCGGGTCGGAACCTCGGGTTTTCGGGTTGTCGGGTTGTTCCGAAGACCTCTAGTATGAGCTGATGCAGTTTTTGTCCTCCTATATGTAATACAATACTTTTTTCCAACCTCTGCAGAGTATTTTGCTTTTGAATCTAGGCAGCTTATTGCTTATTGTAAGTCAATAGCCAGCCTCTCCATGACCCAGAATAGGGTGAAACAGTTTAGAATATGGAAATGGATCAATTCAGTTGTGTTGCAAACTTTTATGTACTTGTATGCAAATGACAGAAACTGGAATGAAGTAAAGGGAAGTCTACTACTTACTTATGAACATTCAAATTCCAAATGTTTATACGAGAGAATAGATTCTTAAATCCAAATTAGGATACATAAGGATATTTTGTGTAATTTGTCTGTCCCCCACAGGTGGTGGCTGGAGCTAATGTGTCATCAGTTTAATACTAATGTCTCATTTATGAAAAAAGAAAGAAGGCTCATGATGACAGGGGTCTTGTCATGAATGTGAACCAGTGCCATCAACACCATGTGTGCCAGGGTTCAGGGCAGCATCTTCTTATCCTCTGTGATGCTGATTTAAAACTGCAAAGTTCAAATCTGGAGCTCTCTGAAACTAAAACTATTAACAACATGTACCAATACAGTATAGTGCAGCTTGACTAAAGAGTAAAGTGAACTTATTAATGGCATCTTAGAATGGAGCTTGTTTGTGAGTTGGGGACTGATTCTATCTGGGGATATAACTGAGGCCAAGGTCATGGAATACTATGTATGCATTTAACATGATCCTTCACTGTATTCTTGGCTCTTGTTAATAACATGGATCGGAAGACAAACATTGCACTGATAGGAGGTATTCTGAAAGCAGCGGAAGAAAATCTTCATGAATAACATACAGGTGCTGGTCATACAATTAGAATACCATGAAAAAGTTGATTTATTTCAGTAATTCCATTCAAAAGGTAAAACCTGTATATTAAATTAATTCATTACACACAGACTGACATACTTAAAGTGTTTATTTCTATTAATATTGATTATTATATCTAATGAAAATCCCAAATGCAGCATCCCAGAAAATTAGAATATTGTGGAAAGGTTTAATATTGAAGACACCAGGTGCCACACTCTAATCAGCTAATTAACCAAAACACCTGCAAAGGCCTTTTAAATGATCTCTCAGTCTAGTTCTGTAGGCTACACAATCATGGAGAGGTCTGCTGACCTGACAGTTGTCCAGAAGATGACCATTGACGCCTTTCACAAGGAGGGCAAGACACAAAAGGTCATTACAAAAGAGGCTGGCTGTTCACAGAGCTCTGTGTCTAAGCACATTGATAGAGAGGCAAAGGGAAGGAAAAGATGTGGCAGGAAATAGTGTAGAAGCAATCAGGATAACCACACCCTGGAGAGGATTGTGAAACAAAACCCATTCAAAAATGTGGGAGAGATTCACAAAAAGTGGACTGCAGCTGGAGTGAGTGCTTCAAGTACATCCACATCAGCTGTCACATTCCTTGCATTAAGACACTCTTGGACAAAAGACAGCATCAGAAGCGCATCCCCTGGGCTAAAGGCAAAAAGGACTGGACTGCTGCTGACTGGTCCATAGAAAAAAGTTATGTTCTCTGATGAAAGCAAATTGTGCATGTCCTTTGGAAATCAAGGTCCCAGAGTCTGGAGGAAAAGGACCAGAATCCTCGTTGTTTGAGGTCAAGTGTAAAGTTTCCACAGTCAGTGATAGTTTGGGGTACCATGTCATCTGCTGGTGTTGGTCCACTTTGTTTTATTCGGTCCAAGGTCAACGCAGCTGTCTACCAGGTACGTTCCTGCTGCCGACCAACTTCATGGAGAGGCAGATTTCTTTTTCCAACAGGACTTGGCACCTGCAGACAGTGCCAAAGCTACCAGTACCCAGAGGCAGTACCCAGTACTTCCGTGGGGGCACGGGGGGGGGCAGCGGCCCCCCCTGTGAAATGATTGGCCTTCGTTTTCCGACTGTCGGACAACGACTGCACCGAATGCATCAACGAATGCACCAAAACTAATGTTAGTTTGATCTTTTGATTGGTCCCCTGCGTTTGGTTTGGATTTGAAGAAGCTTGGGAACGTTTGCCGATGCCGGAGGAGAGGACGAGCAGCTATGCGGTAAGAAGATTATATTAGTTTTGAATTTCATGAAGTTTGGCTAACACCTGTGCAAACTACTGTTAAAATCGATTTAGCTCCATTTGCATGGAAAATGTTTGTGTGGTTTGAGGAATAAAGAGAAAGGAAATTAGGCGTGTATTCCTACTATAAATTCTTGTTGGATTCGGACAGTCCAAAGCTGAAGACTTGTGCTTCAAATTGAAAATGTGCTAATTAATGCTATTGTCACAGCTAATAGTGCACATGTCTGTGTTATAGCTAAACCAGACAGACAGTTAAGTTTAGTTACCCACGTTTTTGTTTGAGTTACTTTTCAACTACTTAAATTGAAGTTCAGGATAATTAAATGAATAAACTTTTTTGTGATATGTTTGACAGACATTTGAAACGGAGAGGAGACATTCAAGATTTTTTCATTAAACAGAAGTGAGTAGGTGAGAGCAGGGACAGTGCAGGTCAGACTGACAGCACTGACAGCTACAGAGAGGGCCAGGGTCAGGGTTAGGGTTAGGGGGTTAGGGTTAGGGGTCAGCCTGAATGCAGCCAGGGACCATCATGTGTTGTTGAGCCAACCATCCAGGGCCAGAGCAGCAACCATGAGCCTCCAGGTGAAAATACACATATGAGAACAGTGATGCACTCTGTGATGCACTGTATTTATACCATATAATATTATTTATTTATTGTTGTGTCATAGTTGGGTGAATTAAATGACAAAATTACCTACTCTAAATGACTAAACTGATGGCACTGTATTCTGTGCAGTTTTTAATTGTGTCTTTGTTAAATGTCTGCAATTTATGCCACGTTGTAAAATTGTATTTTTTATATATATATATATATAAAGTTGATTAAAGGGGTATTAACTCTGTTTCAATCCATACCTTTAGATGCACCAGTGGAGGAACTGGATACTTGTGACCCTGATGACTGTTCAGAATCAGATGGCAGCAGCAGCAGACACGTACCAGCCCTGCCTATATTTGCTACACCTAAAGGTCCCCAAGGTGATTATTCAACACAAAATGTAATTAATGCACCATTTTGCAACATTTAAAGCTTGAAGAGATCAGTATGTTATTTCAAAATAATCATTGTTCAATAATGACATAGTCCTACATTATTTTAACATTGTCTGTGAAGTTTCATTCTCCAGACTAATTTTGAAACTTTTAAATATTAACAGATATTTCTCAGACAAGAGCTGCGGGCCCTACACAACCAGTCTTGACAACTTTCGCTCGCACACAGCAAGGACGGGGTAGATCAAGAGCCTTTAACACCTCCTGGTACAAAGACTACAAGTGGCTTGAGTATTCTCAATGCCAGGACACTGCACATTGTTTTCATAAGTTTTCATAAGGTTGTTTAGTAGCCAACATGGAAATCGCAAAATACAGTTGTTTTGAAGTGTTTTTGCCTCTAAAAAAAGAGAACTTTGAAATTGCACTATGAAAATGTACTGATGTTCATTCTGATTAAGACTGATTACTGTGCACAACACTAAAATGCTTAAGGACCAGAGCTGAGCACTAGGTACTTATTAAGAGTAAATAATATTGCTCACTGTGAAAGTATATTGGGAGTTGCTTTTTCTGATTTCTATGCAGAACTGTGATGTTTACTGAGCTGTGAACTAATAAATAATTTTAGAATATGGAGTATTGTTACTATTTATTATTGTTCTCAGATTAACTATAAAATGTATAGAGTGCTGCTTATTGTTTTCTATTTTATTATTATTCAAAAACTTACATTACTGCACAGAACATTTAAGATTATTTCATTACAGATTGAGGGTAAATATTATTGTTCACTGTGATGTATTGGGTAGTACTCATTTTGATTAAGGGTGAATTCCAATTCCTCCCTTAACCCTCAATCTCAACCCTCAATCTCAAAAATGCGCGTTCCCGCTAAGGGCAAGTGGTGTCCCAATTCTAAGGGACATCAAGTTGAGGGACGAGTTTAAGGGCTGTATCGCCCTCAAAATTGAGATTTTCCGACACCACCCTTGGAAGTAAGGGCTATCCAGAAGCTAGCTACAAACGTAAGTATCTTCGTATATCTTAAAGATATAAATGTTACGAAACCATTTTATTGTGTTTGTTTGAGATTTTTTTCATGGATTAACATCGTTGTTGCGTAACATTTATTTTTTTACTTTACGATGTTTGCTGCTGGACCGGCGGTCCCGTCGGCTTCACGTTGTACTCGTCGGTGGTCCCGGTACATTATTCAGTCCTCCGTCGCTACACAACAAAGTAACGTGAAGCCGCCTGGGACCGCTGACGGGACCGGTCCCCCGTCCGTGGCGGTCTCGGTCCCGTCAGCGGTCCCGTCAGAGGTCCAGGTCGGCTTCACGTTACTTGTACTCGTCGGTGGTCCCGTCCCGTAACGGTCCCGTCAGCGGTCCCGGTCCCGTCAGCGGTACGGGTCCCGTCGGCGGTCCCAGGCGGCTTCACCTTACTTGTATACCTTGTTGTGTAGCGACGATGGACTGAATAATGTATCCTCTATTGTGTTATTTGCTAATATTATTTAGAGAATATACAGCGCTCTTTTCAATGTTATCCCTGTGTCATTTCAGGAAATACAGAGACAACACGGGCTCTGATACGTTTTCAGTCTGATGACGTAACTGCACTCGAGGGGTGTCCCATTTCTAAGCCACAAGATAGCCCTTACACTTGCTTTCGAGGGTTAAGATTGAGGGCCAAAAATTGAGGGTTAAGGGCGAGGGTTGAGATTGAGGGTTAAGAGAGGAATTGGAATTGGCCCTAAGACTGATTAGTATACATAAGTCTATGATGTTTATGGTATACTGCTGAGAACTGATTGCTAAAAGTACAGAATATTATTTCTTATAAGAAGTAGAAATTGACAGGGTTGTAAATAATGCTGTTCTTGCACAATATTTGTCACTTAATTGGCCTTAGGATACTGTTGTTGAGCTTACCAGTTTTACATAACGGGCAGATGTTGCAGATGATGATGTTGTTGTAATTCACATAAACAAGGAAACATGTCCATCATAATTTTAATGTTAACAATGCAAAATGAAAAGGTTATACCCACCTTTACTATTGGGTTAAAGAGCCAATAAAAACATGAAAAATACTTTGTAAAAGCGAGAGGTCGGTAACAGCTTTCATTTTTTCTTATAACT
Organism: Hirundichthys speculiger; assembly: GCA_018398805.1. NCBI lineage: Eukaryota > Metazoa > Chordata > Actinopteri > Beloniformes > Exocoetidae > Hirundichthys > Hirundichthys speculiger. Next base: position 668,961 of record JAGFBZ010000963.1, on the reverse strand, counting down.
TTTTGGTGGCCCCCCCAAAATATCTGTTGTGCCCCCCCACTAAAATTAATCTGGAGCCGCCCCTGCCAGTACCTGGTTGGAGGAACATGGTATCCCTGTTCTTGATTGGCCAGCAAACAGGCTCATACTTTTCATGGTCATATTTTTCAGTCAGCCAAGATTTCTAAAAATCCTTTTTTGTATTGGTCTTCAGTAATATTCGGATTTTCTGGAATGCTGAATTTGGGATTTTCATTAGTTGTCAGTTGTAATAATCAATATTAATAGAAAAAAAACACTTGAAATATCAGTCTGTGTCTAATGTATGAATTTAATATACAGGTTTCACCTTTTGAATGGAATTACTGAAATAATTCAACTTTTTCCATGATATTCTAATTTTATGACCAGCACCTGTATTCTGAGAGGGGCACTAACCCCTTAGGAACTCCATGCTGCAGGGGAGTTTTGGGAAAAACATCTTTATTAATGTAGAGATTAAAAGATCTAACCAAGATTATTCAGAAATGCCTATTCAGATATTCAGAATTACCATGAATAAAATAATTTTTAAAAAAAAGTGGTTAAATCAGCATTAAGTATTAGCCACTGCGAGAATGCATGAGAATCTCATTAGTCTCTCTAAATAATGCAGTCTTGGTACTTTGCTTGATATGACAGCCGTAGTGGAATTTATTAAACTTTATGACCTTCACCCAACTTAATAATAAACGGTATTATATATATTTTAAAGGATTTTTGATTAGAAAGGGAAACATGGAGACTGCGGCTGCCATTTACTAAGTGACTTCGATTTCACATTGGCTGTTGAAGAAAAGGCTAAACACTGCTATTTTTAAAACAGTGCAGGATGGGACTGGATGTGTTAATGAATGATATCAGTTGGGCCCTGGGTCCTGGGAAAGATTGTAGGATTTTTTGGGAACTGTAAACATGGGGAAAAGACCTGTCAAATTTCATTGTGGCATGAAAATTAATGCAGGTTCAATTAAGGCCTACTTTTGCAAACATGTTACACAGAAGTAGCAATAAATCAGTGTTCCGGTTATAATTATAATGTTAATTTATTGGAACTAACTTAATGCAACCAAATAAATCAACAGTGAGCGATTCTGACGTGACAACATAGTGTGGTCTCGCCTGTACTCACCAGCATGCTGTCAGTGGCTGAATCTCAGACACTGGTCTGCACAGGCTTGCAATTTAACAACAAAAAACCTGATGTAAAATATAAAATTATACTTAAAATACTTTAAATATATATAATTTTTTTTTTCCAGATGCAGAGAAGAGAAAGTATTTACAGTGGAGGAAATAAGTATTTGATCCCCTGCTGATTTTGGCAGTTGTCATACTAAGAAATAAATGAACAGTCTCAGATTTTTATGGCAGCTGTATTTTAACAGTTATAGGAAGAATATTGAAAAAGAAATTGAGAAAATTACATGAAATGAAAAATAAAAATAAATTTGCAAGTCAAGTGCTGCTTATGGAGCCACTCCTTTGTTTCCTTGGGTGTATGTTTTGGGTCGTTGTCATGCTGGAAGACCCATCCAAGACCCATTTTCAATGTCCTGCAGTACATGGCCTCGTTCATCTTCCCATTGATGCGGTGAAGTCGACCTGTCCCCTTCGAAGAGAAACACCCCAAAGCATAAGGCTTCCACCGCCATGCTTGACAGTAGGGATGGTGTTTTTGGGGTCATATTCAGCATTTCTCTTCCTCCAAACACGTCGAGTTGAGTTGAGGCCAAAGAGCTCAATTTTAGTCTCACCTGACCACAGCACCTTCTCCCAGACTCTTTCTGAGTCATTAATATGTTCGTTGGCAAACCTGAGTCGGGCCTGGACGTGAGCCTTCTTGAGCAGAGGGACCTTGCGCGCACTGCAGGATTTTAAACCATTGTGTCTCAGTGTATTACCAATAGTTTTCTTGGGGACTGTGGTCCCAGCTGCCTTGAGATCATTAACCAGCTCCTTCCGTGTAGTTCTCAGCTGATCTCTAACCTTTCTCATGATCATTGAGACCCCACGAGGTGATATCTTCCATGGAGCCCCCAGCCTAGGTTGATTAACAGTCATGTTGTACTTCTTCCACTTCTGAATAATTGCACCATCAGTTGTCACCTTCTCATTCAGCTTCTTACTTATGGTTTTGTAGCCCATTCCAGCCTTGTGGAAGTTCAACAACTTTGTCCGTGACATCTTTTGACAGCTCTTTAGTCTTGCCCATGGTGGAGATGGTGGAGATGGTGGAGTATTACTGAGTCTGTGGGCAGATGGCTTTTTATACAGGTGACAATTTGGAACGGGTGTCTCACATGCAGGTAATTACTTCAGTGAGATTAGGAGTATGTCAATGGTCTGTGGGAGCCAACACTGATCAAGGTTGGTCGGGGATCAAATACTTATTTCCTCCACTGTATTTCCCTCAATGACTTGCAAATTATTTTTTTTCTTTTTCATTTCATGTAATTTTCTCCATTTTTTTTCAATATTCTTCCTATAACTGTTAAAATAAAGCTGCCATAAAAATCTGAGACTGTTGATTTATTTCTTAGCTATGAAAATGCCAAAATCAGCAGGGGATCAAATACTTATTTCCTCCACTGTAACTCAGGGGGTTAATGGCAAAACTAGCTAATTCCCAAAAATTGAAGTACCCCTTTAAAATACACTACATTAAAATAATTTATCAATTTTGGTATGGAATTACACTGACACCGGTGCTGACAACTTTGCCATATCCCTTGTGAATAATGTAGTTTTATGTGTGGCTTGAACTGTAATACTATGTAAAGTACATGTTGTCTGTTTTGATTATTTCAAATTAAAGTTTCAGGAACTAAAAAGAAACAGACTACTTAATTCTGACATTATTTTCTTTCTCAACTTTCTTTATTCTGTGAGAGAAGTTCAGAGAGAAATTCACTTTGAATTTGTGAGGTTTTTTTTATGACCTCTCTTCCAAAGGCTGAGGTAGTGACATTAAAAAATGTAATATACTAGCTTTACAATATCCAGAGAGGATAACTGACTTCCCAGTTATTTAGGCGTTTGAGGAAAAGAAAAGATTCTTGTGCAGATCTTACCGTCCTCGAAAAAAGTAGATTATCATCAGAAGTAGAGACCAGCAGGCAGTAAAATGAAGATGTAATTCAAAAGAAACACTGTCAGTTTGATCATATATAAGGTTGGTGTATTAGACAGCAAACTTGGCCATCTTTCTTGTCCCCTATTGTCTCCTATTAAAGTTCAAGAGCCCAGTGTACAGAATTCACAATGGGTTTCCAAATCCTGGCAACAAGTTCCTTTGCTCTCTTCTCAGCAAGAGCTCGAGCTGAGCTGGAGAAAGCTCTTAAACTCACAAAAACGATGGATTATGGATCTGAAAATAGGGTGCAGCACCTGTCCCTTAACATTTAACAGCATGGAAACTGTGGAATCGAGAGACATAGCAAATGTCACATGAAGGGATCGTGTGGCATCGAGTGGCCTAAAGCAGTTGGTGGTGTTCTAAGCTCAAAGGGGACCCTGTGATTTCTTTTCTTTTTCTTCCATGCTCTGCAACAGACAACAAACACATGATATTTATGTCTTTAAAGCCAATTTTTCTAAGAAAATGGGAGCTTCGACCTCACTTTTATGACAGATACTTCATGTGTTTCTTCTCTTGCTTACAGATGTTTTTCAACTTTGACAAGTGATGGTGTTTTTGTTTGCATATTTGTTCTTTAGAACAGAGTTAGTTCTGCTTCCTCCACTCTGACCACCACTCCTCCAATTTTCCCCATTGTGCTTCATTTATGAGGTCATTCAACAGTGCCAATCATTAGAGATGATGCCCTAACAAATAAATTAAATACAACTTTATCAATTCAGGCTACAGAGCATAGAGAAATAAAGGCTAGCTGTAATAAATCTGTCTTCTAACTTGCTTGTAATGACTTGTAAATAAGTTAATTTTTAAAAGGGGGGGATTTAGTGACATCTAGTGTCACAGTTGCAGTTTGCCTCTTGAATGCCTCTTTTGTGTCATCATCTTTATTTAAATGTCAACAATACTGTTCTTTTGTGAAAAACTGGCATAAACACAAGGTGTCCAGTGGTGTTTCTGCCTCGGTGCCTGTTTTCATTTGATGTTTAAGATTTCAGAAACATGATTTCTTGGTTTGGTTTTGGCAAAAAGAAAAAAAAAAGTCACAGACAGAAGATCGTTTGGCTGACATGATGAATTTAGAGGAAGAAGTCCCAATCCATCTGTAGTTAATATATGCTTGTCCTAAAGTCATGAAAGCGTTATCCTTAGTTCTATTTGATTCAGGGATTATTGCCACAGATAACTCTAAATTTAACAAGATGGAACTATAGTATTACCTGAGGAACAATTCATCTTTATCAAAGGTGTCGGTAGTTTCTAGAAATCTCTGCACCAGTCTCATGAAATGTAAAACATGCAGTTAATATACAGAAAGTGGAACAGAAACATGCTCACTCATTTCTTTCCCACAAATAACCATTTATTCTTTACACATTTACTGAAAATTACAGTTTATTTAAAGGACACAGAAAGGTCAGATAACACAGAAACATGTAGCTAGGAGTTACTACTCAGTGCATGGCACATTCTCAGGGAGACGACCCATTGTGAGTCTTTGGCTCTTTGCCTCCAGAGTGTTAAAGGCAGAAAGAGTGCTGAAGTATTAAATGTTGAACAGTTGGCCAGCCAACTTGAGCCTCTATATTTCAAAATATGGAGGAGTAAATTAACCTTGCTACAATGAGTGACAAACAATATTCTAATTTGGGTAGTAGTAGTAATATTGTGGTAGTAAGAGTACTTTTATTTGTATTTGTCAATTGATATACTTATCACAGGAAACAGTGTCAGACCTCACCAGTGCAAAGTTTTGTTTCATTTTTTTTGTTAATTTTGTTTTTCATTTTTTTCTAGAAAGATCAAACATTTAGAAAGCAGTGTCCTCACTCAGAATAAAACTCAGATAAGTAAACAACAAATGAACAATCATGAAACAAGTTACCAGTGCCATTGCTACCTTTGAAAAAAAAAAGTCTAAACACATGCCATTTTACTATGGACGTTTTCATATGACAGTTTGAGATTTGTTGACAGTTCCAGTATCTCAGCTTCTGCTAACAATGCTGATATGCAGATGTGTTGCTATGTGTGTATGTGTGTGCCTATGTTTAAAAGTGAGTGTGTGTTAATGTGTGTAGGTGCACATTTCTTGTGAGACTGTGCAAGTGTGTGCTCTTAGAAAGATCCTTCAGGCGATGCAGGGGCTCTGCTTTCCAACGATACGCCATCGTCTCAGTTGTATTTATGTGGCTTTGTCTTTTTGCTGCTGCCTCCCTCTGCCTCCTCACTGCTGTCTGTGAGCTTTGTATTGAATTTTCCAGTCTGCACTTGGCTCCTTTGCTGTGAGGTTTAAAACAAAAAAAAAAAAACATTCATGATGAGCAAGACTGTCACAATGATATTCTGTCGTCAGCATAAAATGCTTAGTAATTTGAGCTGGGAACACTCCTGGAGGTCTATGAGAAACAAAGTAAGTAGAAAAATATATTCTCTTAACCAAAGATAATGGCGGTCCTCTGACTGCTATTCCCATGGATGTCAGAATCAATTCTACCTCTGTCCCGATTTTCAACACATACATCCTGCTCTGTTCAGAAGGTGTTACTTCAGTTGATGAAGCCAAATTGTTGTTGAATTCCTTTGAGGGTTTAAACTTACCCGTTCAGGCTTAAACAAATATGAGACCATTTGTGGTTGTTGAGGACACAGGGCACTGAGGTAAAACTTTCAGCAGTCACAGGCACAAACAAGAGGACAGTGGGCTTAAACAGGTCATTTGACTTTCTTGGATTTAACACTGGGTCAAACACTAAACTTCAGCTAAAGCAGTGACAATGCAACTTGCTCTGTGTGACACAGTTAAATGACTCATTAAAACAAAATGCTTCACCAATACCTTCCAACAGCTTTAATGCAGCTTTCTCTGCTATTTTGAATAATTTAAATTGTCTTTGGCGATGACATGCTTAAGCATGGCACACAGGCTCTGGGAACCAATTCTCTAAGCAAAGCATCTGTTTAGTGTTTACCTCTGTCACTGTGGAGATGCCTTAAGGCTCGCTGGCTGCTCACAAATTGAGTTACATATCACTCTGCACGGCAGTGGGTTATAGTTTTATCACCTGGCTTGAAGCGAAACATATGAAAAAGCAGCACTGAATTAATCCCATTGCTGTCAGGGCAGAATGCAAACTTTGAATTTGACTCTATAATTTACATACATATGATGATTATTTTTTTTTTAAATGAAATAATACTGAGACGTGCTGCACATACTTAATGAAGCAACTAATTGTAAACTAGGGTTTCTCAACGGGGGTGGTACAGCCCCCCCAGGGGGCATTCTTAACCTTTAGGGGGGCGCTGGAAATGTCAGGGCTGAGAGGGGGGTGCTAAGACACAAATGAGGGGCGCCACGCCTTGATACCTCTATTTCAAACTTCCACGTTTTCCCAAGGTTTTTTTAATAGTTCAAATCTATTTATTTTTCAAAAAAATGTTGTGCTCAGATTTCCTTTGAAAAAATAAAGCTGCTGTCTGAGACCAAAACCCCGAGTCTGCTGCTTCCATGACCCAGTAAAATCTCCTTTTCTCTCTACGTCACAATCAGATGAACCGGCCGGGATCGGTCGCCATAGTAACTCCCGTAAACACACAGGAACAGAGAAACCCCTTCCCAACACATTTCGCAGGCTTCATTCAACAACCAATGAAAACGTACACAATCAAGAGCACATAGGGATGCACGATAATTATCTTGATAACAGGAAATTATGACGTCATTTCAATAAGTTTGATATCTTGAAGAACAGCCCCAGTAATATATATATTTTTGTCAACACGGCAGTGCCTCGCTCCCTCTGAAACCCGATTAACCGGCAGTGAATGTTATGTTCAAGTGACGTCGGCATAATCAGAAAAGTGGGTTTCTCAATAAGGAAAATCATGAATACCCCTTCATGCCAGAAAACAAATCATTAACTCGGTAATAATTTTGGTAGTTGCTGACTTGACTTAATATTTGCAGTATTTTCCCACATGTTACACATAAAAAAATAGAAAAAATAGATAAGGCCGAAAGAACGACGAACAAACGAGGAGACGTGGGAATTTACTGTGCTGCAGCCTGCAGCACAGTGTGCTGATGAAAACAAACAAACATCAAACAAACAAACAAAAAAACAATCTTATGGAACTTCTTTAAAGTTTCCGATGAAGATAATTTGCTGGTTATTTGTGACGAATGCTTCAAGCGAATTCCACGAGGAGGGAAAAATACCACAAGCTTTAATACGTCAAGCCCAATCAGCCATCTGAAATGTAACCATCGCTTTTGAAAGTTTGGAAATCGTGCTAACGTGAGCTATTGTGAGCTAACGTGAGCTAACGTGAGCTATCATCACATCGGCGAGGCTTTTAAAAAATCCAAGAAATTTGCCAAACATGACCCACAGGCAAAGGTGAAATGGGTGGAAGGGAGAAATGTTTTAATCAACTTGTGTCAGTACATTCATTTTAATACATGTATATCTATTAGTTCAAGGAGCCTTTACTTTTTTATATCAGTAAGTAATGCACCTTATTTAAGTTGATGTGAGATATCAAATAGGTTTGTTTGATAGCTTTACAAAAATGCTTGAGAGGCTTGCCAGTAGTTTTTTGTTTAGAAAGAATAAATATCTGTTCATTCATAACTGTTTTTGGTTTTGTTCATAGTATTGATGTCATGATCTTAGGTATATGTGTGTGTTATCTGTTATCGGTATCGGTTTTAAAAAACAATTATCGTGCATCCCTAAGACCATGTAATCACATTTAATCACAAACATTTACAGTACAATCAAAAATGACTGAAAACAAGAAAAAGTGCTGGCAGTAGAATGCCATTTACATAAATTATGGATTTATTCCATCAACGTGCAACGTACATCTGCAGATGTGCTGCTATGTGAGCAGGTGTTCTCCAATGAAGCCATGAAGCCGTCATGATTACAGGAGCATCTTTGTAAAAAACATCCAGACAAGGCATCTAAAGAGCATCATGGTGGCTCAGGGGGGCGTTTGTTTCAAAAAGGTTGAGAACCACTGCTGTAAACCTTTCGCCTGCAGGGAAACTTGGTCTTTGGTCTTTCTACACTAATGTGACTTTGTGTCTGCATTACATTTTTTGTACAACACACTGCAGAGAAATTAATTCAAGTAAAAAATATGTTTTTATTTCTACAGCTATGTTTGGAGTGCATAGAAAGGCTTTCCATCTTTTTGGGTTTATCCAATACTTGATACCCTTTCATGGTTTTCATGGAAAGGATAGGAAATTATATTGTTATTTACATTTGTAAAAACATAGTGACATGAATGTAATAAATATTCATTTGTCACATGAATATCAATCAAACTAGGATCTGGAGTTCCACATTTTGTACCAATGAGGAGAACATCTTTAGAGATTAAAATACACACACACACACACACACACAGAGAGAGAGAGAGAGAGAGAGAGAGAGAGAGAGAGAGCGTTTAGTTCTATTATGTGCATACATACAATAAAAAAAAAAACAAAAAAAACAAAAACCTAAAGGCTCAATCAGATGACATCAGAACCAAATCAAAGCTATGCAATTCCAGCCTACAGACTCCAGTTAAGTATCTTCTGGTCACATCACTTAATGTATCACCGTCTATAAAAGCCAAAAGTAGCCAATGTAAAAATACAAACGACAGATTACACAACTTAAGCTGGTAAGGAAACCCGATCTGAAGATGTGAAAGAAAATGCATCAACCTGCGGTGACAGAGTGTGGAAGGCAAAAACATTCTGACTCACCAGCTATTTGTAGAAGCCCACTTTTCATTTTTCCCTCAACCCCTTAATTAAGAGAGAAATAGTGCTTGTTCGAGTGTTCCTTCCACACATTTGTTTTATTTAAAAGTTGACACAATTTCCCGATGTGTTGATACAATGCCTACAACATACTGTGATCAAAATACCAAAGAGATACAATACATTATCATTCATTTCAATCATGTATTGACATCTTTGTTCACAGTAGCCCATTAGTAGCCCCCCCCCCACCCCCATGAAACGCTCCCCTATAAATCTATTTCATGCCTTTTTGCAGCGTGATGCAAAGTTGGGTGGAATTAAAGATGAGATGATGTCACAGTGCCTTGAAAATCTGCTAACTGATGTATTTTCAGATTTCTCAGTTGAAAATCCATAACCTGTTTTCAGATCAATCACTCGACCATCCATCTTATTAAATACATAACACTACAAAAAATAACATTAATAAAAACAGCTAATTTATTCCTATGAGTGAATATCTGGAATCTATGTATTATCTACAACAAATTAAAACAGATAGCTGAACCTGGTACTCCACACATTTCTGAACGTATATCTTGTATTTAATACAACAGATGTGACAACACTGTGCACTATAAAATCCAAGTGTTTAGCACATATTAAAAGTTGAACAAGTCATATTATATTTTAAATATTGATGTTTTATCAGGTCTTTATTCAAAGCTTAGAAGTCAAGTTTAACCAAAGTGCTTAAGTATTTGTCAAAAGGAAGCATAGGACCTCCAGGACTTTTTTCCCAAGGCTGCAGGACCTAAAATTTCCCTCACTTTTAGCTGTCTAGGTAGAAGCACTACAGATCTGCTTCTATAATCCTCTCGATTATTTTCATTTTGGGGGCTGCTTTTCCGTCACTAACATTTTAGTTGGCGTTAAAAGTTTGATTTCAAAATTTATTGTCGAGCATGTATACAGTTCTCCATTGATTTTGGTTTTATTCAGATAGCTGTAGACGGCTACAATAATGAGGTCACCAATTTGCATTTAATTGTTCAACACTTATAATAGGCTTGCTAAGTTTTTGTATTTTCCATGGCAAGAGACAATGCAATTTATTCTGCGGTCATTTGTTTTCTCAGAGGAGTTTGTTGAGTTTCCCTTCGCGCCTGATTCGATCTCACATATTAACTGTTTACTATGCAATGACACCTGCTGATGAACTAAAAAAAAAAAGCAATATTTTAACTAAACACATTGAGACAATCTCAAACTTATTATATAGAATTGTTTATTTTCTGGTTTGGTTGTTTTTGCCTCCTTTGTCTCCACGGAGAAGCTGCTGCGGCTATGTATTTTATATCCCAGGTGGTCAGTACACCAAAATTGACAGATCAGAAATCAGAAATTAATCAAATTAAATCAGAAATGTCACATAGAAAAACAGTTCTGATGGCTCTGACGGTGAGAGAAGTCAACCAGGACAAAAAAATTTTACAAAAGTAAGAAATACAACTTTTCCCTGCTGTCATGACAGATAACACAACCGAAAGGTTCTCTGCTTGTTTTTCTGTTTGGCTGTAGAGGTTTAGGTCACAGGGATTAAAGAAAGCCTCTTTGATCAAATCAATGAGGGTGTGTTGCATCTGCTTCAAATGTCCATGTTTCTTTTTTTTTTCAAAACCTTTTGTGTTGTACAAATTGCAGACTGCAGAACCTTTTCTTTCAATACATCTGCATATCAGAAAAGATGTCCCGAAAGCTCTTAGTCTCATAAATCGAACATGAGGACACATAATGAAGGGAGGGTGACAGAAATGGGGAGCACGTTAATGCAGATTGATCCACAGAGACTGGAATGCAAATCACTACTAATCAAATTGTTTACCACACTATAAATGGAAAGGGCTGTGCATGAGTGATGCCACCAGACAGCAGGAAAAAGAGTCAAATGTAGGTTTGATGTAACAATCCACTGCGGAAGGGAAGACAGACAATCCTGGAAATGTTTGAAAACAAATGAGCCCATCTGAGGTGTTCCAGTTCATCTTTGTAATTGAGGTTGTAGTATTTATAACTTATTTATTTATGAACACAAGAAGCAAGGACTTGCAATAATGGCAGAAAGTGATTTCTGTCTAGTTTTACAAAGTCGAGACGCTGTGTAAGACATAAATAAAAACTGAATGCAATGTTTTGCAGATATCAGAACATAAAGAACATATTTGATGTTGAACCTGAGATATTTCACCATTTCATGAAAAATATTAGCTCATTTTGAGTTTGGTGGCTGCAGCACATCTCAGAAAAGTTGGGACAGGAGCAACTAAAGGCTGGAAATGTAATTGGTACAAATAAAAAAAAATGGAGGAGCATTTGAAAAATGTACAAATTAAAATGGCAACAGGTCAGTAAGATGAGGGGTAGAAGTTAAACATTCTGTGACAAACTGCATCAAAAATTGGGCCAATAAGGGTCCGAACACTGCAATAAAAACAAGCATGATTCTCTACAAGTGTTCATGAGCCCATGATTCTCTTCAGGGGCTCATGAACACTTCACTGTCTGTGAACACAGTTCACCATGCAGTCTACAAATGTAAGTTAAAGCTGTTTGGGGGGAATTGTAATGTTGGTGTAATATATCTTAATTTTTTAGTGCAATGGTCAGTTTGTAGAACAATGTAGTTACACCTGTTTATATGCTTTCTTTCTTTACAAACGGTCCTTTAAAAGAGATTCATAATGTGTTTTGTGGGTTTTTAACATTGCAGCTCAATTATCATCCTTTTAAAATAATTTTTACAATACCCAGAACAGCCTGAAAACAAGTATCATCAACTAGAGGTGCTACAAAAAAGATTAGGTGAATGTTGTCTACATTTTTTTGTCCCATTTTATTTAAAGGGATATAAAAAAAAATGGCATATATGTTTTCAAGGATATATTGAGGTGTTTGAAATGACATTTAGCTAAAAAAAAATTATGACCTAAGGTGTTTGCTGCCATGAAAGATTGAAAGTCAGTCAGTGAAGAATTCAGATTTGCCAGTTACTGTGGCACCACAGACCCATATCAGAATAGCCTTCCCTAACTTTAGCTGTTTCATACTTCATACTTATCTATTTCATATCATGCTACATTTCTTGTACCTCAGAAGTGGATAGCACAAATCTGAAAGAGTGTTTTCAAAAGAGGCAAACCCCACAGAAGAAGGTAGAATGAAGATGCATGGATTAAAAGGGTCCTAGTGTACTACACTGTATTTTCTTTTCTTACTCAAAAAAAGAAAAACAAACGTTACAGACATATTAGGATGAGAAAGTTCTGCCAATTTTTGAATAAAGTGCATAACTCTGGCAAGAAAAAGTATGTGAACCCCTTAAAGTTAACTGCATTAATTTGCCATACAACTGATCTGATCTTCATCTAACTCACGGTAACAGACCAAAACACACTGTGCTTCAACTGATAACACACAACCGATTCTAATTTCCTGTGCTTTTATTTCAGTAAGAACACACATTAGGCATTCAAATTGCTAGTGTTAAAAGGGAACTCTTAAATACTTGATGGCTCGGTTGATGGCTGGTTGAACCTGTTTTAGTAATGACTTCAAGCAAGTGCTTTCCGTCACTCTGGATCTTTCCTCTAAGACATTCAAGAGTATGAAGTAAGACAGCTGCCAAAAACAAAATGTGTGCGCACAAGTTAGCATTCATGCATATTCATCTAAAGTTGTGCATGAAAAACAAAGCTCATATGAGTAAAAAATATATTAAACATTTAATTTGTATCTTCTCTGTGAGAATATGATTCCAATAGTTACGATCTTAAAAGATAATGACTAAAAGTACAATTTCACAGTTGTGTTTTTTTCATTATGAATATAAAGATACAAATAAGAATTCACTGTTGAAAAATACTCCACTGTGGCCACCCCGAATAGGGAGCGGCCAAAAGGACAAGAAGATATTCATGGGAATTACTATATTTTTTAAATTTCTTTTCTTTTTTAATGCAAACTTTAAGCATTAATGTTAACTTGTACACGCACATTGTTTTTGACAGATGTCCTACTCCATACGGGAGGATTTTCTTTCTTCTCCTCAGCCATTCTAGGAATCATGTAATCGTGTAATCCGAGATTATTATGTGTCTGGCGATTGAATGTTCTGCAAGTTTAGCAAGAACATGGTTGAATTGACGTGAAAAGATATGTGCGAGGATCACTTAATGAGTGAAAAGCACAAACGTAAAAAGGCGAGAATCACTCACTGAGCTAAACACAAAGAGGCTGACAATTATGTATTTATTTTCTTCTGTTATCAGACTCGTAGTTCGTCAAAACGTACCTGACATTTTTCAGGTATGTCATGACAACCTGTGTGTCTGATAACAGAAAAAACTATATTTACTATAGCTGATGTAGATACTATGAAATCCAAAGCACTGAACACTGGTTGTGTGTATGAGTGTGTGCCCGTGTGTTTTTTCTTTAGGTGTTCCAGCTATTACAGACAACCGTTTAAACAAGTTAAAACAATTGGTTTACTGCTGTTGCAATTTTTCTTTTTCTTTTTAAAAAGGACTTTTGATTTTTTTTTGCTTGGCAAAAAAACAAATGTTTTGTTGGACACAATATGTTTAAAAGTATAAAAACATTAAAGTTTACAGTTATAATTGCATAAATTGTCTATATTTTATTACTTTTATATACTGTCTTGGGATTAAATTTGCATAAAATGCTTAAAACAGAATTCTCAAAAATTAAAAACCGAAAAACAGAAAATGAAAAAAATTAAAATGGAATTTGAGAAGAAATAAAATGGATTTCATAGGGTCCCTACTAAACCACCAAGAGAGAGAGAGAAAAAACATAAGTGCTTTCACTTTTCCATATGGTATAGCCATGATAGATGTACAGTAAAAACTTAGTATTGCAGAAAACTGATTCCCTGCAGAAAATGGTCAAATAAAAGAAGGAGGAAAAAAATCTGAGTGTCTATTCCTGTAAATCACATTGTTCCTTTTTTTTCCTGCAATAACATATTTTTCAATAATGCAACTCGATATCTAACCCTTTCTTTAAAGGTTTGTCTTTGCTGTGAAAAATATGGAATTTCTTTGGGCATTGGTTGACCAAAATGTGAAAAGACATTTTTGTCTGAGTGATATATGATTTCTTATGAAGTCAAAGAGGAAGAGGAAATTGTTGCTCTGCTGTTATTTGCATAGTAATTTAAGTGAAGCACACCTGCTGAAGCTCCGGTAGCGTTTCACTTTCTCGGGCTGAGTCCTCCGTCTGATTCTGGAAACATTCAGCTGCAGTCTAAAGGAGGAGAGGGGAAACATGACAGAGGAAACAAACAAAGTACATATTTCACCTTCCCAACTGTGTGTAATCAGCAAATCAAAACATGATTTGAGTAGAAGAGAGTCACTCTAACTTGCTTTTTAATCATTGCTATTATTACGATGCTGCACAACTAGAAGCATCCAGTAACATTCCTAAATATGTTTATGACAGCAAGGTTTCTTTCTATTTGCTTGAGAAAACTAACTGCTATTTCAGGTTTCTTAAATATGATGGCCTTTTATAGTGGTCAAGATCAAAATCATTAGTAATAAAACTGATGATCAAATCATTTTATGGGCAGTTTAAAACACACACACACACATAACAACACTGCGATAATATCAAGGTTAAATTCATACCCGTAATTTTAGACTGATATTTAACACATGGCTGATAAATTAGCCTGCCGATACTCTTTGCCCAATGGCCTTCCACTGACACAACACTATTGGCATTTGTTGCGAAGATATGAACAGATTTTTTTTTTTTTCTGTCCACAATGACAAAGCGAAAATAAGTCTTTGGGGTGGTCTTCAAATTTCTTACAAAAAGAAAAAAGTTGCTGCTTTACATCTACATTTGTCTTTGCTCTATCATGAGTAGCTTCACAGCCCTATCAAAGAAAACCATCCCCCGCAGCTGTGGGCATGGCATTAAAGAGGTGATACTTAGCGCCTGATTTCTTCCACCTTTGCTGTGGGAAATATAGTCGCTTCATCAGATGAGAGGAATTTTGTCTCTTACAATCTGAGGGTCGTTCAGGTACCTCTTGGCAAAATTCCCAGTAGGCTGTCAAGCGTATTTTTTATTGAGGAATAACTTCTGTTTGGCCACTCTACCATAAAAAATTCAAGACTCCAACAACAATTGAAGTATATAGAACAGCTTTAATATTTGACCAAAGTGTTTCAGCTGTGGGCCTTCTAGTATAAAGGCCTGAATTGTCAGATGCTGCATCAATGATTATTCTTCTGTGAGGTTTTCCCACCTCTTCAAAGGAACAGTGGATCTTTCTTAGACAGCTAGCAATCCAATGGTACCATAACGAAGACTCTTCCTCCCCAATTACTCAGTTTGGTTGAGCAGCCAGATGTAGGAACTATGTTCTGTTTCAGATGATCTGGACAAGACTCCTGGTCTTCCTTCTTCTGATTCCTGCAGGATTGTATCCTTTCCATTTATGGACAGTTATTTCAGCATCAGGATTTGATTATCACTCTAATTTAAAATATCAACTGTCAGACATGATAATGAGGTGTGTGCTTTCTTATATTTCAACTCCATTTCTGAAAAGGTTTGTGAATGTTTATAGCATAATTAAAAAACAGGATGCAATGATTCACCAATCTCATAAACCTATTTTATAAGCACATTAGAACATAAGATCAAATATTTAAGCAGGAAATGTGAATATCAAAGAAAGTAATTTTGAATTTGATAGTAGCAACAAGTCTCAAAAAAGATATGCTGCTCTTAAACCTGTATATACCTATTGGCATTTTTATTAATTTTTCCATCTACGCAAACTGGCCATTAAGTACACAAAAATGCACCTTATACAATGAGATACAGGCTTTTGAACTGAGCACTCAGTGCGTTTACATGGGAAGTTTAATTCCTCTTTAATTCAGAATTAAAATTAAATCTGATTTAAAATGATTAAAAATTACCATGTAAACACCTAATTCCGAATGAAAATGTCCATTCCGACTTAAACTTGATTCTGAAGTAAGTGGCTGGTTTATTCTGATTTTAAATCCGAATAGAATAATTTAAGTCATGTATACACTCATTCTGTTTTAAATTAATTCCGGTCTTTCTGCGCATGCTCGTTCCCTTGCCCGTCTGTCGCGATGATGCTTATATTCCGCGCTGGGCTTGTTTTCGAAAGAAAATTATCAACATGACGTTGGTGTGCTGCTGCTTAAAAAATAAAATCAAAACAAATCCAAAAATGATGCTAATAATGTAGTCCTCCATGTTGTTGCTAATCGAGTAAGTTTGTTTACTTCCGGTAGACGTAAATACGTAAAGACGTCCGCCCCCCTATCCAGTCAGAACCCTTCCCAACCCCCAGACCTTAAGCGGAATTGGATAAAGCCGATCAAACATGTTTGCCATGTAAACCTCAATTCGGATATACTATTTCCGTGTAAACTCGAAGGAAAATAGTTTAATTCTGAATTATTTAATTCAGAATAATTAATTCTGAATTAAAAAACATCATGTAACCGTGGCCACTGATTAAAAGCCAGATGCTCCCTCTCCTTTTAGCCCAGGGTACATGGCGTCCACAACTTCCAACAAGAATTAAGATTTGTCTGACCATGTGAAAGTTTTCCACTATGCCTCAATCTATTTGAAAGTGAGCTTTAACCCAGAAAGGACAGCAGTGTTTCTGGGTCATGATCACATATGGCTTTTTTGCATGATAGAGCTTTAACTTGCATTTGTGGATGGCACAGTTAACTGTGTTCTCAGACAGTGATTTCCAAAATTGCTCCTGAGCTCATGGAGTGAGTTTCATTACAGAATCCTCTCTGTTTTTCATACAATTCCGCCCCAGGGCCTGAACTTGACTTGCATTCAATCTTAACCATGAACTGACAACAGTAACTCTAACCGATTAATACTAACAGTCAATTTTGTTTTTAAGATACGTAATTCAATCAACTCAAGGGGGCGTGTCGACAGGTGCAACACATGCCATCACAGCCCACTTTACAGCGAAGATGAAGAGAGCAAAAAGGAGTTCTGTGCAGTGTTGTACCTGAACGCGTTCATTGAACGAAAGTTCACGAACTAGTTCATATTTTTCGCGAACGTGAACTGAGCACGTTCACTTTCCCCTTCACGAGCGTGGGGCGTGAACGAGTTCATTGGGGCAGTTGTGAACGACGCTCTTTCAAAGTTCACGCATGGTCAAAACCGTGCCAGGTTTCCAGCGAACCCCATTTAAAATACACCACAAAACGAGCCTGATATGTATCTGCTGAAACCAATCAAACTGTCGCTTCTGCTGATTACAAAAAATTAACTATTTAGTTCATTTTTTGAAATGGTGAACTGAACTAGTTCATTTTAATTTCTGTGAACTATGAACTGAACTATTTTCTATGAACTATGAACTTAACTAGTTCGTGTAGAAAGTGAACTTGCCCAACACTGGTTCTGTGTGGGACAATTTCGACCGGAAAGGGGAGGAGGTCATTTGAAAATTATGTGGTACAGCACTGAAATACTCCAGCAGTATGAGTACAATGCAGTACCACTTAAGAAACAAGCATCCAGCATCAGACGATGGAGGACCATCCTCCATGATGGCCGGGAGAAAGTGTGACACGTGGCGGTCTGAGAAGTTAAAGGAAAAAATCTGTTCAATGGTGGAAAAAGACATTTTGCCCATCAGTGTTTTCAGTGGTGAAGGGTTCCAGGAGCTAATGGGCTATATCGAGCCTAATTACCAAATTCCATCAAGACCGATCATTACCCAACGATTAGAGGGTCGTTTTCAGAAGAGGAAAAAGGAACTGAAAACGACTTGCAAGTACTAAGTTCGTGGCTGTTACAACGGACTGCTGGACCGCGCTCACAACAAAGAGCTACATGACAATTACATGTCATTATATTGATGAGAACTGGAAAGTTAATTCTGCCTGTTAACGCAGAGCATGCCAGGTAGACACACAGCTAATAAGCGTCCGCAAGCATCCACGACAACACACGCAACATCGTAGCAGCCAACTCTCCCAGGGCGGGTCAGGTGGGTTGGAATGGTGGGACGTTTGTGTGTCAGACTAGCTGTATTTCGGGATGGTGATGTGTCTAAATGGTGGTATGTCGGAATGGCAGCATGTCGGAATGACAGAATGTCGGAATGGCAGCATGGAAGGGCATTTAAATCTTATCGGTTAACGGTTATTAATCGTTAAAGGGCGTCGGTTAACAGTCATAAAAAAAATCCAAAATGTGCATCCCTACTGCAGATTCTTCTAATCTTTAGGTGATATTATGTACTGTAAGTGATGAGATATCTAAAGACTTGGTAATTTTACACAGAGGAACATATTCTGAAATTGTTTCACAATACACAGTTTTTCACAGATTGGTGAACCTCTGCCCATCTTTTCTTCTGAGAAATTTTGGCTCTCAAAGATGCTGTTTTTATACTCAACCTTTTACTGAGAAACAATAATCTGAAATTGTTTAGCATTTTATAGACCAATTATTTTTCATATTAGTGAACCCAGCTTTACTTCAGAGAGACTCTACAGCTCTACTTGGCACTCTTTTTTTAAACCTAATCATGTCATTGACCTGTTGTCAGCTGCAGTTTTGTTATGTTAAGCTACATTTGAGATTCAACAAACAGGACACATTTCTTTTATTTGAGCTAAGTCATCTCATTGATTTTGGAATACCTTACCTCATGTGGCAACTTTCAGGTGAAGCTACAAAAGTATTCAATGAGCAACTACGCAAATGGCTCATGCATAAATTACTGTACTCTTGCTAAGTATTCCCATGTTAAATACTGGGATCAACCCCACCCTTCCTGCCATGAACTAAAATGCACACATGTCCAGTTCATATGTAGGCATCTGTTCCCCACATTCACAGCAACATCTGTGTTGTCACAGAGCTGCCTACTACAAACAATATCTGGCTGTACCCAAAGGCTCCTCTTCAGGAAAAAGAAAAGAGAAAAGCTTAAAAAAGACAAAAGAAGTGCAAAACAGCAATTCTCAGTCCAACAGGTACTGGAATTTGACCAAAAAAAAGGGGCACAACAGTAAATATATGCTTAAGAAGAGAGCAAAGTGGGAGTCAAAATCTGGATGTGTACATATATATATATATATATATATATATATATATATATATATATATATATATTAGGGATGCAACGGTACTCGGTAAAATATGGTACGGTTCGGTACGACCTGCACGGGACAATACGCTTTTATGTCCCGCCGTAATTATGTTTTCCAATAACTTTGCATTGCACTTGCACGTGAGCGTGCATGACTTTTAGGCAACAGGCCCACCACTGCATGTCAATTTGCACTCGCCGCCAAAGTCCACCAATGCTGCTGTACTTTTTGTGGGTTTAATTCATCAGCTTCTTTGGGTATTTTGTTGGGGCTGCTGCCATTCATATATGTATGGTTATCAGAGCATTGGAGCGGAGCGAGTGAAAAACCCGCTCTTCGCTCTGGATGGCTTTTGTTCCGCTCGCAATTTGCTCACGTGGACCCCTCCCCCACTGCTCCTCGCTCGCTCCGCGCTCACCTTAATTTAGGCATTGACCGCTCCGCCGCTCTGCTCCAACCCCCCACTCAGCAGAAAAAGTGGGGAAGGGGGAAAAAAAATCCTGAAATTGGCTAATTAAACATATGGTTTTTTTTTTCGGAAGGTCTTCCTCTCAGTATTTTCCTATCATAAAATAATGAAAACAGACCCAGTTCACTGTTTCTCTTTTTGTTGCTGTTGCGCCTCGGCATCTACAGTATAAAACAAAAAATGACATGGTTTATATTAGATCTAGTAGGCAACATTAAGCTGTATTTAGTAAATTAGGCTACCAGTTTCAAATGGCTAATAATAGCAACAAACCTTTAGATTTCTTCTCAGTGTGTTCACGATGTATGTGCTCATGCTTCCTTCCAATGTGTCTCTTCAAATTCCATAAAGAATCTTTGCCGACGGTAACACATTCCGCACACTCCGTCTTTTTACCTTCACCATTTGTGGTTTTTATACATTGGAACTTTTTCTCTGATAGAATCTTGAAATACGTAGCATACTCCATGTTTTCACGTTATTCAGTGCAGTGGATTACTGGTTGTGTTGTTGGTTGTATACAAAGCACAAGTGCATTGTGGACCGGTGTAGCTTAAGTCTACTGTGGAGCATGCTCAAATGTTAACATGACTTTGATTTGGCGCGCAGTGCCGTTTGCACCGAGCTGCTTGGAGCGGCTCGGAGCGGACAAAATTGCCGCTCCCGAGTGCGCTCCAACCAATTTTAAAACCCGCTCAGCATTCACATAAAAATCTATCCGCTCGGGCTCCGCTCCTCTCCAATGCTCTGATGGTTATATGGTGTTTACAATTAGGTAGGTCTTTTTTATGTACTTTAAAATAAATGAAACAACTTACTGATAACTGCACATACTGAATTTAACTGTCTGTAGATCTGTGCTGAAATGAGAACTAAAGATGTGATGAATACAAAACGAGGAGAAATAGTATTTACCACTTGCACTAAGGCAATGTTGAATCGAGTAAAAAGTGTTCCTCTTTGCCTCGGTTTTCCCAGCTTTGATTTTGTGGATTTTTTTTATATAGAGTGATATGAAAAAAAGAAGAAGGGAATGTAGAGAAAAATGTAAAGATTTAAAACTTTACAGGATACTGGTCAATATAGTGGCTCAAAATTCAACATCCAAATGGCTTGAGTGTTGATTTGATTGACATTACATGTCCACAAATTACTCCAAATTTTATTAGACTAGTAAATAGTAAATACTTGCTTGAAGCACCTGCTGTACACAGGAGTATTCAGATTCAATCTATTTACGTATACAGAAAGGCAGACACCAGATGTTTCACACCATAGAGAAACTCAACCCTAATGAATTCCTGTCCATTAAAACAAATACTTTTTTCCAATACCTGCACACCTATCTCATTTCATTTTGAAATTGAAGCATAAGCTGCAAGCTATAGATGCATATATAAACTGTCTTCCCTCATTTCCTCCCTGCCAACAGACAGAGGAGAACAGGAGGAGGTATAGTGGTGCAAGCAAGCAGATGCAATATCCAGTCGCAGTTTCAAATATGTTTCCCTCTTATCTGTATCAGCATGGGCCTCTTTCTCACAGTAGGATTTTTATGTCCTGACATTTTATATAATCAGTTATAGGACACCATTGTACACTGTTTTTGGCACGGTTCATTATGGAATAATCTTTTTGACAGTGTCCACAGTGAGCCATTTCATCTGTAGGTGACATCCCTTAGAATTTCCCTTATTTCTGTGCTCTTTCTACTTAAATCTGTAACAGTTCTTGATAACCACTTGTCAAAAATCCTTATGGACCATGTTCCTTTCTGGTTCTTTTAGATCGGGGGTCGGCAACCTTTACTATCAAAAGAGCCATTTTTTGTCCCTCTCCCCTGAATAAAATTCTTCTGGAGCCGCAAAAACCTGTTTGACACTTAAATGAAGATAACACAAAATGAAGTTTTATATATAGTCATACTGTATTCAGAAGGATTTGAATTTAGCCAAAAGCTTATTCCTACTATGTTTGGCATTTTTTTAAAGTTTTTAATGCAAAAGGAGGTCTTATAAGATACTAATTAAATTTTCATTTCCATTTTTTTTTTATGTTATCCACTGTAAAAGAACTATAGTTTGTTGGAATTATGAAATTACAGACAAACAAACAGAAAACTGTTGACATTTTATTGCTGTTTCTACCTGTTAAAACAAAGGAAAATCTTAAACTCTTATAAAGACTGTATATTGGGTGCTGTTGCACTGTATAGTGACCGGCACTTAATAGTGACCGGCGCGCCCCTGCGAAAATCAAAATCCCTGAACTGGACGCAGAGCCCTCCGAGCCATCATGTGATGTTTCTGCGATTTTTTATTTTTTCTAAAATTATATTATACATTTCTGAAAATTCCGCAAATAACTAAAACCGCAGAACTTAAAGCGCGAATTGGCGAGGGATCACTGTATATGTTTGGGAGCAGAACCAGGACAGAGTCCTATCAACTTGTTGACATGGTAGTAAACATGTTGAATCTTGAATCTTTTGAAAGAGGAGAAAAAAAAAACACTGGCATGTATTGACCAGCTTTGAAATAAAACAAAGAACAGGTCTATTTGAGTCATTCACTGATTTGAAAAACATTGATCAAATAAAAAGTAGCCAACATTAAAATAGGCCAGTTTGTATTTGATTATGATTTAAGTCCATTTCAGTGTGTTGTTATCCTCGTGTTTTCTTCTCAGCCACATACAGCAATCAACCATCAAGCCTGAACATAAAACACAACTATATCAGCTCAGCCTCAGGCTCTAAAATAAATGTTTTTGAAAAAAGAAATCTATTAAATCAGCCATTCCCAAACTTCAGAATACCAAGTCCCAATTTGAAATGTAAAAAATCTCTGCAAACCTTTAAACATAACTTTGATCAACATACAAGACTAAAAGCTACATTCCAACATTAATGTAAGGGGTCAACAAATAAGGTGACACTTGTCGTATTAAGTTAAGGTGACAGTAGAATAACACTCAATTTGTTTATTTTATTATTTCTAAATATTTTTAAATCATGTTATAAATATTTTACAGTTATTTAAAACACATATATACATTTTTTAAATCGAGGATTTAAAACATGTTCGTTTATTTTTAATGACCGCTCACGGTCCACCAGCAGTACAACGACAATCCACCAGGGGGCTGTGACCCACACTTTGGGAATCACTGTGAGTATTCTTGCCTGCTTAACTTGATTTGTTTCTGAACATCACTGCAGAGCTTCTTTGTATCAGGGCTGTAAGACGTGACTTTAGATCCTCTTGATTTTGACAGAGGCTTCTCTTTCAGTGTCCTTGAAAGCCAATTCCTTTCAATCACTTGTATCAAGTCTGAAACTCAAAGGTGCACGAGTCCTTGATGAAGAATCTGAAAAGTAAAAATCAGTGACTGCTTCACTCTGTCCTTCCTCAATGGCTCTTTTAAAACTGTTACTATAGTAGTATAGTATGCGTGAAGATGGACCCTTTTTATTCACTGCAAGCACAGTACCCATAGTTTTAATCCAAAGCTGGAGTCGCCGGTCATGACAATTGTTGCCTTACAAAAGAAAGAAGAGAAAACAAAAATATCTGCTGCAACAGAAGAGGATGTTTTAGTCCTCTTTCAGACTACATCATTCTCAGAGACAGCAGATTGCTGGTCTGTTTAGTTTACATGACTTGCTGCTTTAATCACTTGATTCATCACTAATGGGTCCAGCTAGACACTGGATGATTTTAACAGCAATTCGGTCATCTAACTGTTTTCTTATACCAAATATTATCAACAAAACATGTGGAAAATGAGGCATAACCCCACACAAAACAGGGGTTGATTATATAAAAAGTGTGGGTATGCACATGTGTATATGTATATTGATTTATGCATTTATTTATTTATTTTCAGATTCAGAGTGATGCTAGTCTTAAAATTGTCATACTTTATAAGATTGTTTTGACATGTCTGGAATGAATCAGTAAAATGAAAAATGAAATGAAATGTGCATTGCTACTTCTGGCTTGTTGCTTTCTTTACTAGAAGTTGTCATGTCTGCAAAAAGCCCCAAATGCAATGTGTTATGACTGATGACTGGACAGATAAAAATAGCACCATATTGCCATCATATTTGTAGTACTCTGGTAGCCTCTATTATTGGGCAAAAGCCTTTGTTGTTTGCTTCTCAGATGAGAATTAAAAAAAAAAACCTTTTGGATGGATGGTGAAATGTCTTCAAACAAAGAAGATGATGTCTTCTTGCCTTGATTCAAATCTTTGAGAGTTACCCTGACCTGGATGACTGAGAGTCTAGACCAACAAGTACTGCAAGACTTCAAATCATTGTTCAATGATTTGTTCAGAACACAAACAGGGATCAACAGGGTACCTGGGACTGTATCTGCTACAAGCAGCTTGGTGTACAAAAATATAAAAATGTAGTAAAAAAGTACCGACTTGCTCGTATGGTGTGTGGTCTGCAGCTCCCTCTTGCTCTGTCAGTTTCCCCTTTAGGGATTCCTTTCCTCACGGTGACCTCACCTGATGCCTTCCTTTCTCACTGGCTGTAGATCAAATAGGCTTCAGATATTCGCTGGCCATTGACAATGGCTCAGCGATGTATCAGAAAGCATTTTTGACAAGTGTTTGAGTTGTTCACACATAAAAGGTGCATTTCAACTAGTGGGGGTTCATCAGGATAGTTTTTCAGGGACAGATTCCTGATGTTTGTCTCCATTACCAGACCCCACGAAAAAAAAAAAAAAAAAAAAAAAAGCCTTCAGGAACTCCTACAGTGCTGAAAAATGTAGCTGTGGTAGGACAGGTACTTAGAGGCCCTGGAAATTTACCAGTTGGAGGGGTGTTTACCCATTGTTTGGGTATGCTGTTTGGGTATTCTGTGGACAGGGGATGACATCATTATGCCGCCTAATGTCCCCTTCACTTAGGAGTCTTCTCTGCTCGTTCAGTGCCACCATTATGCATTACACAGCAAAGAGAAACGCAACAACATCTTAGTTCCTCCAATGTTTATCTCATCATTTTAGTTTGGCTGACTTTTACTTCTTTTCTTCATTGACAAAAAGCAAAACTGGTGCACTTCTGCCACCAGGTGGTTTGGAATTGTTGGTGTTATGAAAAAGTAGCATCTTTGGTCAGCGAGACCTTTTTGTTTCTGAATATGTGAAGTTTCATGCGTCTGTGACACTTCTCCCAGAATGTGAAGGATTGTCACTCCTGATATTACAGGCTTCATCATCGTATGAGGCTGGGACACGTCCTGTGTGAGGAATTAGCTCAAGTTTTCGTTATTATTCAAACATTGTTAAAAGTCATTGTGTGTTAGCTTTTCTCTGTCATTCCCGCATCAGCTCGTTTGGTGATGTGAGTAAATGACCATCTCCTGTTCGTATCCAAACAGAGATTGAATTCATCTTGCACTCCAGTCGATGCCAAGTGTATTATTAACTGTTGTTTAAACTGACCCACTAGAAACCATCATATTACAGGTAAAATAAGATATACAATTATTTTACCATTACAGTAGGTTACATGCAACTAGCTCCATAACGGTTAGTGGAGACACCACAGCTGAAAAGACTGAGCTCTGTTAAAATTTTAACCTACTAGTTTTACCCCAGAGTCCCTACCAGAGGAAATGCACCTTAAGATGAAGTGCTGTCCCCTGGCCACTGACTACCCAATGATTTGCCAGTTGATAAGCTTTGCAACAGGAAAATCACATAGTATGAAAGAGCCTGTAATTGCTTGGATTGTCTGGTCAAGAGTTCAGTATCCAAAGTATGCAAATGTTTATAATTTACAAAACGAAAAGCAGCTGTTAATAAACATAAAACTGTTTAAAAACCAGTGAGATTTTATCCTTTTGGTAATGTATACAGAGAGTCCACAACTATCTGTAAAAGCTGGATTTGAGAAGTATTGTTGATTGTTGTGATTGCATCTGACTAAATTGAAACTAGCAGCAAATCTTGATTATTTCTTTTTTCCCCCTATTGATAAACTTAGTGGAGACACTTTGAGTAAAAGTGGCTTATCTGATTCCTACTGAGGGACTGGACCATGAATTTAGTGAACAGATGAAGCTCATGAAAATGAACCCTCAGGTCACAAAGGCTATTACACTTTAATTACTCCAAAGCCTCACCTTTTCCATCTGGCACTCTTTAACTCCGCCACTCTCTCTCCTCATTACTCCAGGATTCATGGGTGTTGTACTGGCCGTGACAATTCTCTGAACTTTGGAGATATCCTGCAAAGACAAACAGAGCAAATTTAAATTTATATTTAAAAATAAAAAAGTTTTTGATGCTGCAGTAGTTCTTGATATGTAAACAGCTCTGATCCTAAGATTTATGGCATTTTAGTAAATACTATGTGATACAATCATGATTGTTCGATCTGGGATACCATCAGGCATATGAAATGAGAGAAAGGATGTTTATTTATTTATTCATGTAACCCCGATAAAAATACAGTGGGTTTACTAAATGTATTTGTTATGGATAATGATAAAACAGTTAATTTTGTGTTAAATTCATGGAAAAAAAGTGAAGTTGTAGTTGTTTCATGTGACCACAAGAGGGCGCTTTAAGTATGCTCAATGCGGAAGGGTAGTCATGCGTGCGTTGCATGCTGGTAAGCAGACGACCCAGAATTGGTCCAATACGGAAGCTGTCGTGAGATATTGTTAAGAGAGTGTGCCGCTGTTTTGTGCAAAATTATGGTTTTATTTTCACAGTTACGACTCTGTATCATTTTTTGAGTTTTGGAGAGAGTGCCCGCACGACTGTAACCGGAGGAGACGCTTTGTTTTGTGTTTCTAACCGAAGACTCCGGTGAGTTGCTGTACTGTGTTATGGTGCTACGTTACGATGCTAAGTTGCTAACAGCTAATGAGCTATGAGTTTTCAGTTACTTATAAATGCAGAATGTTGAATTGTAAAATTATAAAAAACAATCGGAGTTAACTGCAAGTGTTTTAAGATGTTGTAACGAGCCAATATGCTTAGTTTGAGTTGGGAAAAAGTACATTTAATTTACGAGTCTCTAATTTCCACTGCGTCATTCCGACGTCATGTTCAATGTTAGTGAGTGGGAAAGAGCTCGGTGTGTGCTGAACGTAACCCGATATATGTACACACAGAGGTTAGCAGATTTTTCTTAATGTAAATAATATGTTTAAATTCATTTTGAAACTGTGAAATATGTATTTTGTGAATGTAAACGAGAAACATGATTGAACGGACATCAGAATTTATTTGTGTAACATGATTTAGTACTGTTAAAAAAAACACGTTAATGGTGACTTGAGGTTTTTTGTCTCATAATGCAGTCACTCATTCTTTGTGGTCAGTATTAGTTACATTGAGAAAAAGAAGAGAGAAATAGATATAAATCTGTACAGATATTAATGACTGCTAGTTAACTTTAGGTTATACTATGCAGATTGGTTTTTTTCTTTACGCCAAGTTGCTGAATCTACATCGAGACAGCGTTGAGTTTGACCAGGGGTTTCCGTCTGAGGCGAGGCGGAAAGAGAGAGAGGAGGCAGATTCCTCCATCTTCATCGTTGTCGTGGAGAGTCGTCACCTGGAGGAAATATCCTGAACCAGCGCGCAGTGACATACATAAACACAAACACATACTACCCGGGTAGACCACATACACACTGAATAGAATTGGACTTCGACAAATACGGATTCCAACTAAACTTTTGACTGGACACATTGAACTTTGGTATCATAACAGCTATAAGCTGAGAGGACAATTTATTTTATTTTTGTTTATTATTTTAGATTATCTTTGGGGATTTTCAAATCTCAACAAGTTTCAACTTGAGTTTTTATGTTGTGAGAATAAAAATACTTGTGTTTACCACTAACCTTCCCTCGCTCCTTGAGACGAATCAGAACGCAGTAAATATTTTTAGTGGTCTTGGTAAATCACTGAGGGTTACATTTATATAAAAATAATTTAAAAGCCTGATCATAATCTGACCCAAGCAAGATATTTAGTATGTACTCGCTGTCAGTTCCCATGGTGATCTACTGGCATAATCCCAGTGGCATTGGTCATTTAGACTTTAGGCTAACTGATTTTGCTTTTTAATAAACCCCTAAGATTAATACTGTTTAAATTCATGAAATTGTACGTGTCAGAGATGGCCTGTTCTTGGCTTATGTATGAATTGATGTTAAAAGATGGTAAAGGAAATATTGCACTGTTATGCTTGAAGACCAACAAACCTAAAGACAGTTAACCTACAACACAACATACATGGACCTAAATGGACTGGAGAAGACCTTCTGTTTTCCTGCTTCAAAAATGAAAAAAAACATCCATCCATCCTCTATGCCCGCTTAATCCCCTGCAGGGTCACGGGAATGTGCTGGAGCCTATCTCAGCTGTCTTTGGGTGAAAGGCAGGGGTACACCCTGGACAGGTCACCAGTCCATCGCAGGGCCACATATAGACAAACAACCATTCACACTCACAATCACTCCTACGGGCAATTTAGAACCAACAATTAACCTAACATGCATGTCTTTGGACTGTAGGAGTAAGCTGGAGGAAACCCACACAAGCACCGGGAGAACATGCAAACTCCACACAGAAAGGCCCCTGCTGAGGTTCGACCAGGAACCTTCTAGCTGTGAGGCAACAATGCTAACCATCAAGCCACCATGCTGCCATGAAAAAACAATTAAAGTTAAATTAAAGTAACTAAGTAAAGTAATTTTGTTTTCATTTTTTATTTGAGCACTAAATTGAAAAGTGAAAAACAGTTAATTTTCTAAACTTTTATCGAGATCTCAAGCATGGATCAGATATTGTATTTTTCAGTAATGTCTACCACATGTTGGGCCTCATTCATGTCAGCGGAACAGATTTATGTCTAAACTGTTAGATGAGCAAAATTCATGCGCGTCTCAAAATTCATGAAAATGTTAGTGAATTCCAAACTTTTCGTAGGCATATTCATAATCTACTCCTGCGTCCGATCGTGTATAGAGCTTGTGTAAATGACGACTGTTCATGACACTGCTTGCTAATCTCTAACTTTACAAGGTTAATGCCTTATATCGACTGCTGCCTCAGGTCTCACCAGGAGTGTTTCAAAACAGAACACTATCCAGAGTTGTGTCATTGGCTTTATCTGTGAGATTACAAGTTTACCCAAAGTATTGGAGATCATGAGACAATCACGTGGTGGCCTGTACATTTACACCTCCTCATATGGTCATACCCGGGCGGAGGTTATGCCAGTTAATGAGTTTTCTGAGAGCACTCCCAACCTTGCAATCAATTGGAATTCACTAACGTATACATGTTCTTGCAAAAAAATGCACATTCATGAATCCGGAGTAGGTTTTAAGTAAGGAAATGGTTTATGGGCAAGTCTAACTCACAGAGTTAGATAGACTTCATGAATGTGTGGTATAAGACCAGACATTAAAAGATACAGACATTGACAAAGCATTTATTTCTTGCAAAGTGTCTTTGTGCTTCAGCCAGTTGTCCGCACATGGGTAAGGTTAAACTGGGTAAGTAGTGGTCTCCTGGGAGGAAAAAGTAAGTTAGCTGCAAGAAGATCTGAGGCAGGCTTAACGTGTCACTGTCATACCCCATTCCTACTGTGTCATCTGAAGCTACATCTTCCAGGTAGTAGCAGAGCAGTGGACTGGCTTTACTTAAACAAGCAACCATTTTTGAAGCGGTTTCACCGCTTCAGAATCAGACACATTTTCCTGTCAAGAAATCTTTGAATGGAAGCATTTTACGTGTTGATTTCCCTGACACATTTTAGTTAAGATGTCCTCTGACAGCATCTAATAATTTAAAAGTTTAAGAAAATTGTGTTACACTTAGGGCTCTCAAAGTTAACGCGTTAATAACATGTTAACGCAAATTCTGTTTAACGCCACTATTTTTTTTAATGCGAGATTAAGGCACACAAGTTTCTGTAAATATGACCCTTGGACAATAAATGTATTTACAGTCAACACAGCAAAGACATCCGGAATGGACCCACGAAACGGACCCGTATCGGGGTCCACTTGCATTCAGTGCCGGATCCCCTTTGGAGCCGGATCGTGGACCTGCTGGCTCCGCGCTGTGTCCGGTCCGCATCTGTGATTAAAACCTTACCTCCGCTGTATCATTTTGTAGATACAAGTATACCAGACATTTCACAAGTGTCATCAACCCTCCAAGCTCAGTGAGTGTGGTGGAAACTTAAAGAACAGCACTGAATGTCCTTCTGAGTACCTCCACTGCTGCCGTGGAATTTAGGGACCGTCAGTAAATTACTGTGGTCAAGCAGCAGCCCTGACAAAATACACTAAGAAGCTGATGAATTAAGCCCCCAAAAAGTTTGGCAGCATTGGTGGACTTCCGGTTTTCAAACTAAAGGCTTAAAAAAAAAAATGAAGCAGATCCCAGTGACCCTTTCATAAGACAAAATGGGTATAGATGATGGATGGAAGGATGGATAAACAGAAGACTAAAAAAAATGCGATTAATGTGCAATTAATCGGGAGTTAACTATGAAAATCTTTCGATTAATCGCGATTAAAAAATTTAATCGACTGACAGCCCTAGTTCCACTGTTTAAAAATTCCAAAGCCTATAATCCTTTATTTTGCTTTTAACTTAAAAAGAAGGGTTAAATGTGTTAGAAATGTATCATATTTTAATTGCTACATACATGGAATAATTTTTATTTTTTTTAAAACAAATCAATTATTGAGACCCTGCTGATAAATATCCACTAACTTTCTGAAAATCCCATTTATTTGCATGCTAGAAGGAAACAATGTTTATAAGTGCTGAGACCAGGGCAATGAAATGCCCGAATTCCCCTCCGGCACACTGCATATAGCACATAAGACATTCGTCTCCCATTACTTTGATGAGAATTGTTACTACTGGACCACAAGAATTGGTCATCTCTCACGTAAAAAAAAAATGAAGCAACTTCTGCGCCAGTATTGCTGATCTTTACATCCTTACACTAATTAATTTTTCACCAGCGAGAGGAGCATAATGCGTGTGTGTGTGTGTGTGTTTGTGTCTTATCTACGGCGTCTACCCAAACTCAAAGCCCATTATACTACTTCAGAATATGAGCTTGAACCCTGGAGCAGTGCCATGAAACATTAAATATGTTTTTCATTTATTTATTTTTATTAATATTTTTGTTTTGTTATTTCCTTTTTTAATCACACAATTTGTTTATAAATATTTCCTCCATATTTTAAAAGGCAGAAGAAATGTGTGTGTGGTTTTTTTACATAGTACTTCTGCAACACCCTGCTGTGTGAAAAATAATTCCCGTTTGATCATCAACAATAATTAGCCATCTGATTAGCCATGTATTAATTACCACACAAGCCTCACACCTTCTACTGCTAGGAAATCTAACAGAACAGAGGATGTACAAGTTGTTTGCCCCTTCTGTTTTAAATTTAAAGCAAGGTCATACTGATGTTCAAACTAAACAGTAAGGAGTATGGGATGTAATAATAACTTTGAAATGACCTTTAATATTGTAACAATGGACACACGGTCATCATTCTAGACATTTGTCACCACAGCTGTCAGTTGTTTGAATCTTTTATGCTTAGTCAGTGTTGCTGTATTTGGTTTTCTTACTGTTTAGAGATAAATTTGGCAATGGTTTAAATGAGATTTGACTCACCTCCACATGGACAAGCAAAGTGGACAGATGGAGCACCACAGTCACTTTTCCACAGAGGGCTCGCTCAGATTTAAGGATTTAACAGATAAACTGACAAAGTAGCAACTGCTCACAAGTGAAGTACTGCTATTTGTATGATAATGAAGTGGAAAGTAATGATCCTGTTACCACAAGGAAAAAAGAAGTCACATCTGTATGTGGAATTAGCAGTAAAAGAAGAGATGCTACGGTATGACAGGATCATTGCCTTGGTATCAAAAAGAGAAAAATTCAAATGAACTTCTCCACTCATATTTAGATTCTAGTCGCAGCAAAGCACAGAGGGACAGTGACAGCACTGATGGGGATGAGAGGATCAGCATGTGAAAAAAACAAAGAAAACTCAAAGAAGAAAAAAGTTACATGTCAAATCTCAGCACTCATGAAAGACACACCTTTTAGACTGTTGCTGCTTTGAGGTGACAAGAGAGTCTTAAAACCTGAGCTGCTCACCAGAACTTCAGTGGATAAGACACAGTGGTGCTGAGGCCAGCTTGATGATTTCAAAGTGACTGCAGCGATTGCTTTTTTAGAAATATCAACCAACACGGTCTTTGAGGCTGGCATGACTGCTTGGTGGAAGGAAAAATACGCACCGCTATGGACTTAATTTTCTCAAAACAAAAACGATGTGTGCCTTCTGCTTCATTTGGTTTTTCAGGTCTATAGACTTACAGAAATACTTCCAGATAGGTTGCTTTGAATCAGTCAGTATTGGTTGTTTTTGATGAGCAAAACTGCATTGCATGGGTAAAGCCTTGACACTTGATATTGATCCGAAATGTCAAAGAGTTTTACTGGGAAAACAAAAGGCAATATCTGTAGTGAATACATAATCCTCCTTGTATAATGAATCCTCTTGGCAGTCACCTTCTTTTACTCGTAAAAGGGATTATATTCTGAGCCCTCAGTCGTGTCTGCTATGACCTTGACTTTTAATAAGTTCCAAACAAAAACTGTGTCACATTTAGTTAATAATTTTAATTCAGCGAAAACATGCAAAAACTCCTCTGATGCCCTACAGTTATTTTTTTTTTCTTTTACCAAAGCTACAGCATCAGATACTATGCAGGTCATCATTAAATTGCAGACTGCTGCTGCTATGTTGAACAACCTCTGAACAACCCCAACTCTTATATTTGGAAGTCATTATTTTCTGGACTATTTCTCTCTAGAGAGTGATAACTTGGACATCAGATTGACAAATAGCTACTTGACCAAGAGGTAATAATCAGCTAACACTTAAATTCATATGGCTGTTCATTCTGTGGACTCTTATGTGCAGTGACGTGAATACCGATTGGCAGCAAGTTATATCCTGGGAGTTTATGAGCTGGGAGTTTTGGAATGAAGGACATTTATTTTATCAGGAAATTTTGCTGGAATACTGAATGTAAACTTCTAACTTGGAAGAAAGTTAAAAAAATAAAATAAAATTCTCTCTTGCATTACTCTGGTATTTAACAAATATAGAAATAATTTTGGTAAGTGACTTAAAACAGGAAAAGTTTAGTCTGATTTAATGTGAGGCATTAAGGAAAAAGAAAAACGTGTGTGTGTGTGTGTATATATATATATATATATATATATATATATATATATTATAGTTATTATTTAGCTTGGGTCATTTTGCATGATTACACATAATTTATATATATATATATATATATATATATATATATATATATATGTGTGTATGTGTCTATGATTTGTTTTCTTTTCTGTAAACTGGCTTCATTCATACTCATTCTTAAATTAAAAATGCAGAATAAATGCACACAAAATCAACATAGTCAACCATAGTACTTTCATGTCACCACAAGCCTGACCAACTGGTCTTTTTCAATGCGCACGAGAATTCGTAGCTAAAACAAATGGAAGTAAATAATGTACACACACTTTTTATACAGTATGCAATTTTCCTGCTTTTACATGTCCAAGTGTTGGCAGTGAAAAAGCCCAGTGACCAGCCTATCACACTTTGGCCGGTTGGCTGCAGCTCATAGACACAGAAAAAGAAAAAAAAAAACAAGCAGGCAGGCATGGCCAGCGGTAGCGGAGAAATTGGGAAAAACTTTTTTTAATCACCGGTGTGGGAGCATTTTGGTTTTGCTGTTGAATACACCGGCGAGGGAGTGAAAACAGTTAACAGAACTCAATCTTCCACCTCCCTAAACCCACGATCTTACCTGTGTAAGATCAAGTTGTTACCAGTTGTGCGTCTTGGCGCAGCTGATGTGCTTTTTTAAATACTGCAGAACGAATCGTTGGATGCGCATTTAAAGATCACAAACAATTAATATTCCTGTCCCTCCTCAACCACCAACAGTTTCAGACATATCAGAAATAAATTCCCACATCCAACCTTTTCCAGCTTGACACCAGAGACAAAGATCTCCTTGGTTTCCTCCACAGCAGACATCTGAATGAGATCATGCCACAGCTGTACAGACTGACGGGTCTGGCCGTGACTATTCCCGCATCCACCACAACTGCTGACCAGACATCCTCTGACCTCAAGAGAATAGAAACGTATGCAAGTAATACGGTGATGTGTAATCGAGAGGTAGAGCCATTTGTGCACGACCACATGTGACCAGGTGGATGCACATTTATGCCATTTGGACGCGCTCTTTTACACGCCGACATGCGAGTTTCGCTTTCCGTAAACTCGGTATCTTGCGATCGCGGGTTTAGAGTAGCAGGTGGTCTGAAACTGTACCGAATCCTTACCGAAACCACATGTGAAACCACACAAAAACCACTGTACGGAGCGTACCATGAGCCACCTGTACCGTTGCACCCCTAATATATATATATATATATATATATATATATATATATATATATACATATACACACACACACACACACAAAACATCTGAGATCTCTGTTCAGAAGAGCGCATTACTGGGAGCAGCTAGGATCTTACGCAGAACCTTCAGTCTCCAAGGCCTCTGGTGGAGGACCTGAGCTTGAAAGAGACAACACCGCCCAGGTGGGCGAGAGGAAGAGTAAAAATTATATTGACATATGCTTTGATGGCAGCAACACATCTCGAAAAATGTTGCAATGTTGTGAACCGCCCCTCCTCCCCCTTTTTTTTTAAATTTTTATCTAAACAGCTGTCTTTAAATGTGCGGGAAGTGAGGCGACCAGGTCCAGTTTTACGAGTAGAAATGTTGTCCCATTCTTGTCTGATGCAGGATTCTAGCTGCTCAACAGTCTTTGTTGCTGAATTTTTCATTGAGCCAAATGTTTTCTAGACTACAGGCAGGCCTGTCCTCTTGGAGTCATGCTGTTGTGATGGATGCAGTATGTGGTTTATCATTGTCTTGCTGAAATATGCAAGGCCTTCTCTAAAAGAGATGTTGTCTGGATGGGAGCACATGTTGCTGTAAAACTTCTCTGTACGCTTCAGCAGTGATGGTGCCTTTCCAGATGTGTAAACTGCCCACGCAATAGACACTAATGCAACCCCAAACCATCAAAGATGCAGGATTTTGAACTCTATCTGCTGATATCAAGCTGGATGGTCTCCTCTCCCCTTTATTCCATGACTTTGAAAAAGAATTGTACATTTTTATTCATCTGACTTCTGAACAGTTTTCCATTTTGCTTTAGACCATTTTAGATTAATTTTTTGCCTCAAGAAGACACATTACTGGATCATGTTCATATATGGCTTCTGCTTTGCATGACACAGCCTTAATTTACATTTGTGGACTGCGTGGCAAACCTACTTCACAGACAGTGATTTCTGAAAGTGTTCCTGAGTCCATGCAGTGGACTCAGTGGACTCCAGAAAAGAATCATGTCTGTTTTTATGTAGTGCTCCCTGAGGGCCCAGAGATCATGCACATCCAGTTTTGACCTTCAACCTTGTCCCTTGTGCACATACACTCCTGCTGATTCCCAGCATTTTTCTTCTTACCAAAACTTTAAACAAGAAGCACCTGGTTTTGTCCTAGAGCCAGGTCATTTTTTTTTAAACACAAAATAAAACAAAACATTAAAACCAATTGAAACTATGTTGAATAGAGAATTACCTTGGCATGTGGCTGTTGAAAGGTGACTCTGGAGCTGTTGATGAGTGATGAGTATCTGAACAAGTGGGCGGGGGATGCAGGAAATCTATGACTGCTGCTGGGTTGGCTGTGCAGGACGGCTGAAAAGCAGATGTGAACTGTGTCCTTCAGTGCCTTTAGCTGAGACTCCTGCACCACCCCCCCCCCCCCCCCCCCCCCCCCCAAAAAAAAAAAGAAAAAAAAAGAGATTATACACAGAAGATTTCTGAGTTCCACCATTTCTCCTTCTTTCCAAACGTGAAGTGTACTTGAGCATTAAAGTGAGGGGAGGCAACACTTTAATGTGTCTGCAAAACAACTAGAAGGCATCATTAAGCAAGACATGAAGCAGAACTCTGTAATAAAAAAGGAGAAATGTTTAAAAAAATCATTTACTTTTAATCAATAAGAACAAACAGAATGATTGGTGTAATCATTTTACAATAGTGCCTGATGTCAATACTCCGGAGTTGAGCACAAGCGTTAAATGGTTTTCCTCATCAGCATTTTTCTCCTCATGAAATTTTAACTGGTCTAACTTTGCCCTGCAAACAGCATGTCAAAAAGCACATGCATAACTTATTCACAAATGAAAGCTCATGTACTTGTTCAAAGTGAAAGCTTGTGTGAAAACACATCCTTATTAATAAGAAAACTGCAATGGAAAATGTATTTTACTGCAATACTTCCTTGCTCAAAATCTTTAGCAATTTCACTTGCTGAAAATTATTTATTAATTCCTGGAATTTCAATGCCATTTCTCTTTTTGATGCTCGACATATCAGACTTTAAATTTTCATCATCAAAAGAAATTCAAACCCGTTCTAAAAACATAGACATTTTCCAAAACTGGAATTACAACAGGAGGAATGAAATCATTGTTGTGTCACCTTATCCAGTGCAGTCTTCTCCAGCTCTTCCTTGGCTATAGTCAGCTTGTGCTCCAAGTCCAGTAGCTGCTGCCCCTGCAGAAAGACGGGACTTTTCAATCAGCTGCATTCTCATCTGAGCAAACTATTTCTTCTTTCTCAGCTCATCTCTTCAGCGCAATCAATGACAAAGATCTAAAGGACAAAGGTTTGAAGTTTTTAGATATTATTGGTAAATATAATCACAGTTTTAAATTTGCATTATACCAAACATATGCAGAGACACACTTTTCTTGAGGATCAAGATTAGCATCTTTTACCATTTAGGATATTTAACATTCAGACATTCAGCTTTACTCGTCATAGCCACATGAAGCTTATAATTCTTACTTTGACTTCATTACCAAAAAATGTTTGATAATGTCTCGCCTGTCTTTTTCCATGCTTGGGAGCATATATTTGGGTTCTGGTGTACCTACCAACTCAAAAACAAGAGTAAAGGGTCTGGGTCATAAACAGAAATCTTAAGTATTTTTACCAAAGCAAGTCACAGACATTTCATTGAGACCTCAGAGAGTCGTCTCATCTTTGGAACAAACAAGTTACAAATATGAACCTAATATAAGTCACAGTAATTCAGTCATACTGAAGATCGCACCCGTGCCTTACACAAATGAAAGATTAAATCTTGCCACTTGAAAGAGCAGGCCCCTTAAAACCATTAGATGCCTTAATGAAAATCATTTTCAGGGCATAGTCCCTGGTATGAATGGTACAGGGAAAATGTCCATTTCCTGCAACTGAGCTGATACAACTCCATACAAGGAACAACACACTCCCTCTGAGAATTGCTTTATTATTGATAAACTCATCAGTAAGGCAGAGAGAGACGTATATTGGGATGAGCTGCATGCAATCGGAGGCCTCAGTGGGACTTTTAT
This sequence comes from Hirundichthys speculiger, assembly GCA_018398805.1. Lineage (NCBI taxonomy): Eukaryota > Metazoa > Chordata > Actinopteri > Beloniformes > Exocoetidae > Hirundichthys > Hirundichthys speculiger. The sequence goes on along the minus strand of JAGFBZ010000963.1, from coordinate 631,740 downwards.
ATGGTGTCTTTTAAAGTGGCCTGTCTAAAGTGATATACCACACAGGCTTAGAATATCCAAGGTCAGGTAGGTCAAAAAACAAGCTTCCATCAGCTCTTCAATTTTACACTCGTGCTTTGTCTTGTAGTTTTTTTTTAAACACACACACAGGATGCTTGGCATGTTGACCAATTTTAATTTGCTTTTCACCTCATTTTCTGGCTGAATATTGTATTAATTTTGATGACAAATGTTCTTGTCACATGTGCAACTCAATGATGCAGCTGGTAATTTTCTCTGTAGCTGAGTCATGTGAGGACAAAAGTCTCCAATGTGACTTTCCAAAGAATTAGATATTTCTTTCAGTAAGTCTCTTCTCCTCCCACAGGGAGTTGGGGAACATCACGCAAAGTCATTTGTAACCGTTGGGTTATGCTCAAGAGGAAATTCAGTGTCCAAAGTCATAAATCTTGAAGAACAGTTCTTTGAAATATTCTCACGGAGACTATCAATTATATATTTGCCACTAAATTATCAAAAGTAGGAATTATTGTATGATGTTACTAATTGCAAAGAAAATGAAATAAAAAAAATAAAATAATTATAATTTAACAGATTGAAACAGAACATTGTGAACATTTTGCTACACTACATGTGTTTTTTTTTCCATATGTTGATGCCCTGGGTTAAAAAGAAATGCTGCAGAATGACATCCACTGCTGAGTTCAGTAAAGTGCATATTAGTGAATAGTCATTTCCCCCAGGCACACAGAAGTAAAAAAAACAAAACAAACAGACAAAAAACAAAAACATTCACCCCACTTGTAATTTCTCTTCTTAAGAGTCTGCACATTGTCTTTTCATGAATGTGTGCGGCATTACAGCGCAGAGCTATTACATCCATTACACAAAGCATCATCAGCAGATCGTACTTTGAGGACTGCAGGCGCGCAGCCACTGACCCAGAAATGCTGCCTTTCAGGATTCGTGCCTCCGAGTCCAACGCTTCATATTTCTGTTCTGAGTCCAACAGGAAGGTGTGGGGTCAGTGGGGCACTAGTCATTTCTGCTACATGAGGCATGCAACTAGATCAAGCCGTCACCCCCTGTCAGCTCTAGGGGTAAATTTAAAAAGAGAAATCAGTGGAGGGAAAAGACGTGGAAGCCTTAAAGCAGCTCCTCCCCCAATAACATCTCATAGGAAAACGTAACAAAGACATTAATGATTCTTTCAACTTTTAGTAGCCTCTCTCTTATTTTTGATGACCTTCAAAATTATCAATCAATATCTATTGTAGTAAAACCTATCAGAACAAAACGGTGGTAGTGCCAGCTTTTCCTCAACACCCAGAATTGCCTCATTTTGTGAATGTGCGTTTTGATTTCACAGCTTTCTCCTTCACAGACATCATTGTCACCTCTAAGAGTCAAGGCTCTTGAGGTAATTTTTTTTTTTTTGTTAAATTTCCTGATTGCAGTCCGTCTCGAGTCATATGAGGTTGCTTCTGCACACCGTGACATTGTGCCGAAAAATGCACTTTGATATGGTGCAACAGCTGTCGTAACCAATTCAACTGCCTACTGCTCAAGGTGCCTTGACTGACATCCCCCCTGCAAGGCTGATGATATTTACGTATTGTGAGTATCTATTCACTACTTCCTGCTCCTTCGTCCCCTGCCAGGCTTTTGATCACAGCACGTGGGGAATACAGATGAGTTTTCAGGAACACCTAGAAGGACACAATTCATTTCCTCCTGACCTTTCCATCGAGGCAAAAAAAAGAAAAAAAAGAAAAGAATCAGATGCTGCCATCAAGCAAAGATGACTGTTTTTACAAGTCGAAAAGAAAAATCAATTAGCTTCATCCGTTTGTGGCTGCAAATCGCCAAAGGTTCCCTTGAAATGCTTGTTTGACATTGAGCAATAAAGTTGTTTTGTGTGAGCAACTGATGCAATTTAAAGGCGATTTACAAGCTGCGACACAAAGCAAACAAGTCAATACATTCATCATTCACAATTTAGAAAATAGAATAAGGTCAGAGTATCCGGGAACAATACTTTAAGCTGCTGAGTTTAAACAGTGATAGTATTAAAAATAGGACTGTTCCCTTTTTTAAAATGTATATCTGACATGGCTTAAGGAGTCATAGCTTTATAGCACTACAGCATACAGATAAACAGCATTCCAAGGCTGTTAAACAAAAATGCCGACTGACATTGTAACAGTGCAAACAAGGCCTGAAAGGTCAATCCTTGTACCGGTGAATGCCAATAAATATCATGTGCTCACTCAGGTCTAAGAACATTTAGTCCTTGCAAAACATGGGTCAGTGGAGTGAATGGGCACTAATACACAACAGTTTTTTTTTTTTTTTAATTTATGTCTCATGGCAGGGGGACATATGTGTGGAGGAGACAAATATCTGAAACCCAAATATAGGTACCACCTGCAGAAATGTAGAAATACATAGTGTCATATGTAATTTGTGCTGTGAAGATCCTCTAACCCATAGTTCTTTATCAGGTTTATTCACTGCTGTCCATATAGTTTATGCACACACCTCTCATGATTGAAAATAATGGGCTGGATCTTGCAGAGAAGAAAATGGTGGACAAGAATTAGCAGTATGGGGTATAAGTGCCGGCCAATTGACTTTGAAGGCGTCTACAGTGCTGGAGGCGACCTTGTAATTGCAAGCTGAATTAATTGGAGCACCTTCTGTGATGGGATCATCCTTTCAAGGAGACAGAGCTGTTTACCTCTTGTCTGGACCTACCACAAAGCCACCCACCTTCACTTAGAGCTTACCTTAAAAATTAAATCCTTTTTCCCATACCGAAGTTCTTTCAGTTGAGCCTGGATTTTTTTGGACTGCAAAAGAAAGATAAGGAAATAAGTGTTAGCTTATTCAAATAGCGAAATTGGTTTTAGATCACAAAGCGGGATTCTGCAGAAAACTCCTTTGTGGCTGGTCCCCGGGCAAAGCTCTGGCTTAAAGGAAGACCAAACTGAGAAGTAGAAAATATCAAATTTACCCTTCACTGAACTGCATAGTCCACACAATGATGCAGTCATGCACTGGCTTCTTGCCCACTGTCTAAGTCTGAATTGTCACTCCCAGTACATGCATTACTGTCGGCATGACCACACACATACAGGTTTGTGGGTTGCGACAGGCTCTGGCCCATCATTGAAAAACAGCACACACAAACTGAGCAGTTCTTCACACCGCCACCCCCCAAGCATGTACAGTGACCGGCTCTGCCCGTAATTTACCCTGCTGCTCCACATCAGTGGGCACATCTACCACAGAGGCTGTCTGCTCAATAGTTTGATCCAGGGCCATCCTCAAAGCTGCCCGTGAAGTGAACACTTAAAGCCTTCTCACAGAAGCCGCCATCATTTCAGAAGGTCTTTCTTAGCTGTGACTGAGGGTGAAAAATGTTTTTGGGCAACATACACCGAGACCTTACAAAGCTGGGGATGGACTGTATGCAATGAAACCTGCAGTGACTCAACGTGAACCAAAAAAAAAGCTTAAAAAAGAGACACTTTAAAATCTGTACCTTTCTGCCCAGTGAACACTTTTTTTTTTCTCATTACTTACATTTAAAGTGTGACATTGATCTTTCACAGAGAAACCCTGCTCACAATGTTTGGTGCTCTTGACAAACACCTAGTTCTTTATTTTATTTTGTATGAGATTCTTAATCTTGTTAATCGTGTTTGGAAAATGATTTTATGTCCCAAGAAACACCATGCTTGTCTCGTGTAACTGGATTTAGGAACTTAATCCTGGCTCGTCTTCAAAAACAAAACATTTGAAAGGTTAAATAAGCACAGAGCAAACTTTAAAACAGCAACTTGAGCGATTAATTTTTAATAATCAAGTCCATATTTTGAGGATACAGGCATAAAATGCTGACAAAATAATTCCATCTGTATGAGTTTAATAGGGCATTTCAGATGCTCACTGGTGATAAAATTAAAAAAAAAAAAAAACCCATATTACAAGGCTATATAGTGTAAGACTGTGGATATATTTGTCTATATAAAAGACAAGTTTATTTTAAAAACTATACAAAATACAGTGACCCAATATTTTACAAGCTTATTGTGGTTTAATATGTCTCTCCCAAACGTTCTCACTAGACTTATGAAATGTGCTGCTGTGAGTCATCATCCTTGTGAGGAGGATGACAGAGCTGTTAAAATTCAGCAATGTCCCAAGGACAAACATGGTAAGGTGCACACAGTATGTCTATGCCACTTATGTTCTGCAACATTTATTATTAATATATCATTTATAACAGGATCAGGCAAATGGAAAATGAGAGACTCTTAGATGCTGAATGGTATTTTAGTACATTTGGTTTGTTTTTGTTATTTATTCATGCTCATCTCCTGTCAGTTAGATTAAATCAAGCTGACAGCATTCACAACCACTACAGTATGTTGTTCAGTTATATTATTGTAGGACAACACGGGAGAGATATCAACAAAATAGTAAATATAAACTAGACTTGTTACTTAATATGTCAGCTGTGTAATGGAGCAGTTGCTTGAGGATTTTATTTGAAGTCACGATCCTGGTTGCTTAACAAATCATCATCCATCCTTCCATCTTTCCTTCCATCTGTCCAAATCTGTAAGTGCTTCATTATACTCTCTGTAATGTGTTTATATTTCTTTCGAGGTGTACTACAGTTCATCAGAGTGTCATGTAAGAAGGAATGTCTTGCTTCATTGTGTTATCTTTTCTTTTTTTTTAGTTTGGGTTCCTTGCAACTGTAACATCATAGGTTTTCCCTTCTTAGTTAGAAATGAATATCTAATTAGCTGTCATCTGACACACTCTTGTCTGTGACACAGACCAATAAAAAGCCCTGAAAAATGTTGCACGTCATAAATGAAACAATAATGTGAAGGATGTTAAAATGAACACAACCTGAAGGTACTTTGCAGAAATGCCAGACTTGCATCTGCAATATGACAAAAAAAAAAAAAGAAGTATGTGTAAAGCTTTGCAGCTCTGTATTAAAGTATACAATTACTATAAATGATAAATAGAAGAATGAAGAGCCTTTTAACTTCGTCAAACTGAGAAAAATCCAAACTTTCATTTCAAGTATCACCCATAATTATATGATTTTTATAGCTCTTAATGAAACTTCCACATCTTGACTGGCTGCATTAGCTATTTCCAAATATATTTATTGATAATAATATTTCTTCAGAAGATCTAGACTAACAGCAGGGCACTTCACATTAGAGATCGACCGATTATCGGTCGGGCCGATTATTAGGGCCGATATTTGGAAATTTGACTTATATCGGCATCGGCCTTTTTTTAATCCGACCGGCCGATATGAAGAAATCAATGTAAAACTGGGTTATTCCAGCTCAGATGCAGCCGCGCCTCTCTCTCCTGCCTGCTGTCTCCTGCATTTATTCACCTCGTCCTCTGATTGGTTGAGCGGCAGAGGCGGAGCCTCCGAACAAGAAGCTGTCATCACAAACACGGGAGAGTGAGAGGAAAAGTTTTCTTGTGTGAGAAGCTCCCGACAGAAAACACGTGTCAAAGGTAAATGCAGAAAGCTCTTCTGAAACTGTAATAAACATCCCAGAACTCTGCATCTCACAACTACTACTAACGTTACAGTCAGCAGCAGAATAACGTAAGAGCAGAGTAAACCTTAGCGGCAGCTATGCTAACTCGTATTATGTCCCAACATGTCTGTGAATTATTTAAAAGAAGACTGCTGATAATATCGACATGGAAACAGTCCATGATAGAAAAGCATGTGTGTGTGATTAAGAGAGCGCATAAAAAACTCAGTTCACTTGTTTTAGGGAGCGCTAAAGTGGAGGCTGCTTAGCTTTTACCATAAAATTAGTCCGTCGATCTGGCTCTAAACGCTCTGCAGACTATGTATTAGCAATGGGGAAAATACACCGAACTTTCCGGACAGTAAGCCGTTACTTTTTCTCATGCTTTAAACCCTACAGCTTATACAACGATGTGGCTAATGTATAGATTTCTACGGGCCAGCTTCATGCCGTCAATACGTTTATCCTCGTCAGAATGAAATTACCGAACCGGTCACAGTGGACCAATGAAACTGTTCAGATTAAATCAAACGCACTCACACTAAATTCTTCAGATCAGTCATTTTGTGCTTCATGCACACACCCTCATCATGGAAGACACATGAAGGAGTGCATATGATTTAGCTTTTAAGTTAAAGGTAATCGATCTGTCGGTCAGAGAAGTAACCAGAGCTACTGCACGTATTTATTTTGAGATCCGAATATTCAGGTGCGCTCAATAGGAAATCACGGTATGTAATGTGGAGATTAGTATGTAGTTAAAGTCACGTGAAAAACTCTACAACTCACAACTCCTAACGTTGCTATGAGCTTTCTGGTCCTATGATCTGAAAATGAACGGGAAAGATGAGAGTAAAATTCAGAAATGATTCATCTGAACAAAGTGATGGAACATTTTAAATACTGTGTGAGCTCATTAAAGCCTGAAAGGATGTTTGTGTCCTGTCAGGAGTTTAACTGCACTCATAACAACTATTATACTTTTTTATGTAGCCTTTGTCATATTAATCATTAATAATGTAGCAACACAGTTTTGAATGACAGGGTCCTTGCTATCGCATGGTAAAATATAACATTTGATAATGAAATCAACTTAAGGCATCCTAAATGCTGCTGTTTTATATACTACTACTTTATAAAATCTCTGGAAACAAGTTTTTATTTGCATTTACTAGAGATAATGCTGAACCTGAGAACTCCTGCACTTTGTGTTTTTGTTTCAAGTTAAAACAAAGTTAAATTATTTCAGTTATACTGAAATTTTATTTTATTTATTGTGAAAAAATTTAGGGAGCTATTATCTAAGTTTTTATTTAATGTTACAAGAGGTACTGCTGAGCCTGAGAACTCCCTGTATTTTTGTTGTGTTTGAACTTAAAACAAAGACAAGTCATTGTAGTTATATTTAAATTTTACTGTATTTTCTGTAATTTCAGAGAGCTATTTATTTAACTTTATGAGAGATGTTTCTGAGTGTAGAAAATTCAGGCACTTCTGGAGCTATTATTTTCTATTTGTGTGATTCAATGAGCATGCTTTAGGCATTTCTGTGAAGTTCAGTGTTTGCATTATTCACTTTTTTAGGCCAATTTTTACACTTTTACTGCAAATGAATATCGGCTTCAAATATCGGTTATCGGCCTCCTCTAACTACTAATAATCGGTATCGGTATCGGACCTGAAAAAACCCATATCAGTCGATCACTACTTCACATGGACAAGCCAATGTTTTCTCCTCTTCTATCCTTGGATGCTTCTGGAAGTGTGTTTTGGTCCTTTATCCTGTTGGAAGAGCCGTGATGTGCAGCTGAAGTGGAGCTCTGCCACACTGGATGTAACGACCCTTAATAATCACTCTGTTGGTTAAACTAATCATTCAGTCATTCAGTCAATAGTTTACTAATGTTAGTTAGCTTCCTTTGAATTGACAGAAAAATGGACCATTGTGAACACTCCTTCCCCAGAATTATATAATTAAACAATTTCACAGAAGCACCTCTGTGCCAGACGTGGCACAGCAACCCCTCTACATAAATGAGCCCCCCCCTTCCTCACTGGGAATGGTGGGCTCTCTCTTAAAAGCCTAATTTTCTCCTGTTAGTGATGTGACTCATGGAAACAATCTAATTTAGTTTCATCTGTCCAAAGTACATCCTCCAGAAGCATTGTGACTTGTCGACATTCATTTCGTAAACTCCCATCTGACTCTTTTATGCTTCTCTTTCAAATCTGGGGTCTTGCTGGTGCTTCATCCTTGTTCGCTTTCATTCAGAAAGTAGTAATTGTTCTTTGATTTTGATAATCAGCTTGTATCAGCTTGTCTAGGAATTTCTCCTTGGGGATTCATAAAGTAGTTCTGATTCTGATCCTCTTTTAAAGTTTTTCTTGGACTTTTTTTTTTTCACCATTCAAACTGTTCCTCAGTTCAGTTCAATCCAGGGTCAATTTCTCTCTTGTGCAAAGAGGCTTGCAATGTTATTTATACACAATACACAAAGCAGTTGGTCTGCTTCAGTTTAGGAGACAAAAAAAAAAACTATGTAAAGACAAAAAGGAAAATGTAATTAAAATGATCAACTAGAAAAGCACTCTGAGAGCGCAGACCTCCGTCAAGTGCAACAATTCCCCCATATAGCGATTTACAGATTGCGATAAAATCAGCTTTCTGGATCTGGATCAGCCTTTGAATTTGATAGAGGTTCCCATTGTCAATCCCTGAGTCAAATTTCATGAGTTTTGGGCAATAATTAACAGAGATATTGAGAAACAAAATTTTCGGCCCCATTGACGCAATGTTATTGAAATTTGAAAGTGATGCAGAATTCAGGATTTCTTCCGGATCACACCCAAAATAAAATCAGTTCTTCCTTTTCACATTTATGACAACTCCTGAAAATTTCATCAAAATCCATCCATAACTTTTTGAGTTATCTTGCACACAGACAAACAGACAGACAGATCAACGCCGGCAAAAACATAACCTCCTTGGCGGCGGTAATAAAGCACAACACAGCAAAAAATATTGACATTATTAAATAGTCACACAAATATTAAAATGTATGGGCCGCACGTGAGTGTTTACACACACACACACATATATAACTTTCTATAGCTTATAAGGAGATTGATTAACTGTGTAGAGCTTAACCTCAACCTAAACCCTGGCCTGGATACCATTTTATGGGCACCAGAGCTTTAGCAGAGGATTACAATGAATATTCAAAGCTTCACCTTCTGGGCAGCGTGGGAAGCCAGAATTGAGTTGTGTCATTTTCCATGAGTGTGCGAAACCAAATGGAAATGTTACCGAACAACTGTGGTTCACACGTATGACTCTGAACAAGCGAGGCCCAGATGCGCGTGGTTGAGGGGGGTATCCATCAAGGAACTACATCAGCCTTTGTAGTTTGATGCCATCATTTTAACGTTACCAGCCCTAATGAAGATTTAAAGGGCTAAAACTATTAGTATATAACCATTTAGTTCAGCTGAGAACACTTTTGAATGGGAGCTACCTTTCTCTCACAAACTTAATGACTTAGAAAAAAAAAAATTAATTTCTTTTCATTCAATTCAATTTTAATAAAATAATATTTGGTGCATTTCCTGGCCGTGTTTGCCTATTGACGTGTTGATTTATTCCCTTTTCTTCCAATGACAAGCTGCAACCTACAATGGAGCTATTCATTGCTATCCTGTAAGGGTAAGAACAAACTTCTTTTTTTACATCTGGAGATTTTTAAGACTCTCAACATATGTATCAGCAATTTCTGTTTTTTTTTTTTTTTTTTTTAAATGATTAGTATCTTAATTTTCACAACTTTTTAAAAGCTTCATGATGATAAATATCCTGTGAGGGGAACTGGAAAGATAAGCAAAATAATATCAAAAACTGCAATTTGTGCATTATACAATTATACAAAGTTATATTATACAATGTAAAATGTAAGTAAATAGAAAAGAGAGATACAAGAGATGCAGAGATTTTGTTTCATCATACATCAAATTGGTGAAAGATCTGGAGTGCAGGCAGACCACTTCAGCATCGAGACATTTCTACTACAAAAAATATGTTTTTTTTTTTTTTTTAATGGATGCAGTTGATAGTTAAAAGATGAAAGGCCTTCCATATTAAACATGTTGTCTGGATAGAGGCATATGTTGTTCTTAAACTGCTATATACCTTCAGCACTGTTGTTTTCTTTCCAGATGTGAAACCAATGCAGGATTTTAAATGGAGTGCTCATAACAAGCCTGATAGTTGCTCTCCTTTTTAGCCTAGAGGACATCGTGTCCATGGTTTACACAATGAATTTTAAAGCTGGATTCCTCTGACCACAGGGTAGTTTACCACTTACATTTTAAATGAGCTCTGCCCAGAGAAGAGTGTTTTTGGATCATGTTTGCATATAGCTTGTTCCTTGCATGATAGAGCATGCATGTCTGGATGGCATGGTGAACTCCATTCTTGGAGAATGATTTTCTCAAAGTATCCATGAGCCGCGCAGTAATTCCTATTAGAGAATTAGGCCCGTTATTTAATGCAGTGCCAATTGAGGGCTTCAAGATTACAGACATAACAGACTTTTTCTTTTCTCTGGATTAATAGACTCTTTTAATGACATTATGTACTGTAGCTTATGAGGTATTCAAAAGCTTTGCAAACTTTAACTTAGGAACATTAATCTGAAATTGTTTTGCACTTTAAAGACCTAGCATTTTTCATATTAGTGAATCCAGCTTTACTTCTGAGAGTCTCCACATCTTGAATTAACACACTTTTTTAAACGAAATCATGTCACTGACCCGTTGCCAGTTAACCTCGTTTGTTGCAAGATGTTCCTCCAGATGTTTCTTTTTGGCACCACTTACTTTTACAGCCTGTTGTTGCCAGTGTCCCAACTTATTACTGCCATCAGATTCAAAATGAGCTAATATTTTTAATAAAGTGTTCCTCTTTCAAACATTTGATATGTTTTCTGTTACTATATATGTATGTGCGTGTGTGTGTCTGGTGTGTGTGTGTGTGATATATATATGTATATATATTAGGGCTGAGCAATGATTAAAATTTTTAATCACGATTAATTGCATGATTTCCCTGATTAATCACGATTAATCGCCTTGTATACAGAAAATCAAAAAATGAAATCAAAAGTAGTGTAAAGGTCACTTTTATTTAAATGTTATGCTGCCATATAAACTAAAACATTTTTTGTTCAAACACGGTTAACATTAGCACTCGCCAGTAACTCATATTTAGTGTAAATCTCATATTAAAAAATGTGAAATAAAATAAAGCTTATTGCCACTGCCACGGCATTAATGTCATCCTGTTTTTTTTATGAAAAATAAAAAAAGTCTACCAACAAAATCCTAACAATCTAGAGGCCACAATCATAACATTAAAACAGGTAATTTCTGACGTAACAACAGAAACTTTTAACGGGGAGTTGAACTTGTCAGTGGTTACAAATAACCTTGTTTCTGCTGAATCCACCGTGTGGGAGAACTTTAAAATAAAAATGTCCACGTTAAAGTTCTGTAACTTTATCAATCCATAATTATCTGTGTATCATTTGTTTTTTTTTTTTTCCATTTTCAATTGTCAATCAAAAATTAAAAAAAATTAAAAAGTTACTTTTTTTTGACTTTTTTTTATCTAACACACACACACACACACAAAAAGCCTTTTTTTATATTTCAATTTTAGCAAACAGGCCACGGGACTGAATTTGTTTTTGATATTTTATTGTCTGGTTTACGTGACCCAGAAATAGCTTTGTTTTATAAACAAGGAATAGACTGTTGTCATTACACATCTGTGCCACTAGATGGAGCCGCACTGAAGTGACCAGCTAGAGAATAGCACGACAGTGAACACATGGAGCAGATCTGATGATAAATAGAAGAATGATGCGATCGTCTTGAACAAAGGGGTTTGAAAGGTTTTTTTTTTTTCCAGACAGAATTGTTAATATTGCTACCTGAGTTGCTACCCAGACTGTAAAGTACACTGATTTTTACCATTCTCCATGTCTGTTTTTCTGCATGTTTACCTGCCAATTCTATTTCGGTTCTGGAGCAGCCAGTAACAGACTTTTCAAAACAAAAGCAAGTCAGCAACATGCGTTAACGCACGATAAAATAAACGTCGGCCTTAATAAATTTATGAGTTAACGCGATAATAACGCATTTACTTGCCTAGCCCTAATACAGGAGCGCCGCTAGGGATTTTGAGCCCCATGAAAAGAATCTTTACCGGGCCCCCCAACACAGCGGCAAAATTTGTTGATGCTATTTTATCATATATATCATATATATCCTTTATACCTATATATATATATATATACACACACACATATATATATCTAAAGTGTGTGTTATTAGTGTCAAGAGTGCCATTTTGCTGATATATAACTACTTACTCTTCATTCCACAACAGTTGAAGCTCTGTTATAAAACATCCTTACTTTTAACTCACATTTTGTAAAGAGCAGATGTGTTGTGGCTGAACAGACTGTGGCTAGAACTCATTGTGCCATAAATCTTCCCTGCAAAACAATAACAGAAGACATAGAGACAGGTGCAAAGGTGACGTGACACAGAACCGATGATGATACTTCTGCAATTGTGCTCACACAGCCTCATCATGAATTCCTATGGGAAACACACAAGTAGTACAGTAGCATTACAAACCTACTACCTGCATCACCCTATAGGTTGCATGATTGACTGAAACATGCTGGCTGAGGCAAACTAGTTGGCCGATCTTGAAAATCTTGAACCTCAGATTTAATTTCAAAATTAATTTTTAATTAATTCTGTATGAATATTAGATGCACTAGACCAGAAATATAATATATTTATTTTATTTAAATATTCTGCTCTTCTATGCTCCCAGTGGACGTGTTTGTTTCTGCAAATATATCTCTGCAGTTGGGAACCATACAACATCTCCCAAAACAACATATTATCAAAGCTTCCCAGCATCAAACAAACTACCTGTAGAAACTGCTGTCGTTTCTGATTCCTTGATGGTTCCTGAGGAATTCTGATGGTACATGGTGTTTAACATCATCATATATCCCCTCATTGAGGTTTCCAGACTTACAACATTAACTGTGTTAAACCTTGGAGATGCACATAACAAGCAGCAACAAGAACAGAAACAATAAGGGTCACATGACTACATCTTTACTGGTTGTCCTATCAAAGGCATAAGTAATTTCACCCTCTAATGTCCAATTATAGCTGCACCAACTACATTTTATTAATTATCTTCAAATTATGATTTAATTGCACTGTTTTGTTAGTTAAATGTCAGAAAGTCATTGGTATACATGTTACTCTTGTGTTGGGTAAGGTTATTTGTGCAAGGATATAACAGTTCTGCTTAAGGCAATTTGAATGTTGACATGGTGTTATCAACAAATATGCAGTATATCTTACAGTTTTCCCTCTCAAACACACACACATCCAGCTTCTATTAGTGAGTGGGTGCTTGGACCATTAATTAAAATAAGGGATGCTTTGTGAGTAAAGACCAGAGAGATCTGTTTCCCAGCTCATTAATTGCCCCAGTACCCAAGATGATAATGGCATGCAGCTCCATTCAAAGAGCCCCGTAGAATTAATTGCACAAGGCCATTCACCTTGAAATACATCATTACAGAAAACCCTCCAAAATCCTGTGCATTATTTTTTATCTACATACGGAGTTCAGGTTACCAGATGTTTCCATTAAATCCTTATTCAAGAATGAAATGAAAATTTCAGCGATAACAGGGTTGAAATACTGAAGGGGAACAGTATCCTTCATCAAAATCATGACAGTACAGTAATATCTTAAATATGACGAAAAGGAAATGGATGACACATTCATGAAACAGATTAAATGGCATCTCCAATGCCATTTATCTCCCTCCTTCAGCAAATGGTCTTAACTTTGACAACAGACTCGTTTTCTGAGCTATCAGATGTTTTTTTACCTTCAAGGTCGCATGATATCTACTCAGTGAAGCAGATATAGAGCAAAATAGTCAGACATGTATAACAGGCAACTTAAAGCTTCTTGTGAGCAATCCTTCCAGTTTAAACGGAGAGATAAACTTGTGGAGTGCCTTGTGATTGGTGAGGTGAATAAACACACAGCTGAGTAAGGTGTGTGGTTGCCTGCCAGGGTCTGCTTCAGAGCAAAAATATAAAGTTTTCTTGATATTTCCTACTCTGTGAGAAATTTAAACATAAACATTTCTTCTACTTGTCTTCCTAGTCCTCCAAGTTCTCAGTTATATTAAAAGGAAATATGTCAGGGTTTAGTTAGAGAAAAAAAAACGAAATGTTTGAAAATCAATTAAGTGCAAACAATGACACATTACTGGGCTTTTTTCTCTCAGACTGAGGCAAATGGAATAACAAGGCCAAGACTCTTAATAGCCTTACTAACCCCGATTACATCGAATGGTGTTCAGTCTGCTCAAATGGATGAAATGAGTTTAAACTTGTTTTATCAATTAATAACATTCACTTATGAAAACTGTAACTGTTATGTCAAGGCATAACAATTGTTTAATAAGAAACACAGTTTTGCCTTGTAATCCAATAAACCAGTGGTTCTCAAACTTTTCATACTGCGTACCACCTGAGAAACTGTTCAGCTCTCTGAGTACCACCATGATGACCAACTTTAAAATATAGCCATATATGCCTTCTCAATTAGCTTTAAATTCACAGGAGAAATGTTTATTTCTTATTGTGGTTATTTATTGTTACCAGAATTTTGTTTGAAATGTATTTATAATGCATTGTATGTTTCTGATTTAATAAAAAAAAAAAAAAGTGAAAATGTGGAAAGTCCTGACGTTCCCCCACGTACCACCAGAATGCTCATGTACCACCAGTGGTACGCGTACCACAGTTTGCGCACCACTGCAAAAAACGATAGGTATATAATAAAATATGTTTTTCAATACCCACATCACTTGTTTTCGGTGTATCTCTGCACTTAGTTTCATTACAGGTACTAGTTACTTCAGCCATCCCTATATTTTCCTACATGTTGTTAGGGACGCCTTTATCTGTGAGATAAAATATGCGTTGGTTTCCTTTAATTTTTCTCTAAAATCGTCAGAAACAACATGCCACTGACGTAGGGCTGCACGATTATGGAAAAAATGATAATCACGATTATTTGGATCAAAATCACGATTACGATTATTAATCAAGATTATTCAACAATAAAAAATATTTTTTGTTCAGAATGTTATTTAAAATCACAATATGAAATGTAACCAAGAAAGTATTGCATAAGGGATGGACAAATTATATAAAAGGCAATAGCATGAAACTTAGGCGGTCCTAGAGATTTTTGGCCATAAACACCAGCCTGTAAACATGTCTTAGCTTCAAGAACGCCCAAAGGCAGGTCACTACATTGTCCCCTACACTACATTGTACATGGTCACGATTAATCACGATTTTCAAAATTTTAATCGTGGCAACCAAAAATCACGATTTCGATTATTTTTCGATTAATTGTGCAGCCCTACACTGACGTCAGTATTTTGTTAAACTGGTCTCATAGTAATTATTCCACCTTTTTGAGTGATTGCTTAATTCTTGGGAAGTCTTACAAATTTCACTAAAATTTTACATAATGGGTATTGTGGGTCAGTTTAAAACTATGATTACCCTGTTATTCATTCGTTGTTGTTGTTGTTTTTTGTTCATCTGTTTTTAAATTAACTTGATCTATTGTTTTTGTTTTGCTTTTTAGTGTATGTACTCTCAGCATCTTTATAATACAAGGAATCAGCAATGGAACATTCCAGTGTTGAAACAGTGTTGAAACAACCCTATTATTAGATGGTAAGGTTTTACAGTCAGCTTTGAATGAGAATGAAATATGTTTGCAGAAAATGCAATTAATGTTAGCACTTGAGGCCTTTGACCTACACCAAAATGAACTGCTATTTTAAGCCCCTGAAAAGACTCAAAAATGTCATTCCAGTTGAGTGATAGTGTGGATAGAGTCCCTACAGACAAACCAAGGTAATTTTAAGCTTTTTAAGTCTATAAAAAAGTTGACTAATCAAAAAAAAAGAGAAAAAAAAAAGAAAAAGGAGCTAATTTAAGAATAATTATCACATAGCACATCAGCTGCATCAAGCATGTCTGAAGATTTTGTTTTAAGTTCAACTTCAAAGTTTTGGTATTATAAATGTTTTTTTTTTATTTAAGTAATTTCCATGGTTGTGCATTTTAATTTTATAATGTTTTCCCAGATAACAGTCAGTTTTTTCTGGAGTAAAGCCAGCTTGTGAATTTCACAGTAACTGAGGACGCTGGATCAATTCATGCGTGTTAGTGTAACAGCAACCTTTACAGTGTCGGCTTTTTCGTTGAGTGGATTTTACAACACCAGACGGATTAAGGGCACAAAGCTCGATCCTCCACCTCACAATGCAAGCAAAAGCCAAGAAGCTTTGTTAAAGCGATTACCATACCAAGTGAAGCGGCATCCATAATATAATACACAGATTCTAAAAAGCCAGTTTTTACAACATGAGGAGACAAAAGTCACACAAAAGACAAGCCGCAGTTTTGAATTCACAAACAATATTACCGTATGGAATTTGTAACAAAAGGAGAATGTATTTCAAAAGTTTACTTAAAGTCAAATAGCTTAAATCTGGTTTGAGTTCTGAGTCAAACTTCAAAATCTTATCAGTTTGTTTTAAGTTAGATTTCCACAATTCTTGAAAAGTTTTTTTGAACATAAGAACATGATTTTTTGACAATAATTTAACAATTCATTTATTTTAAATTAAAATTTCAAGGGTTACTGTCCATAAGGGTTGGTATTTTGTTTATTGTGTGCAGGTACAGGACATTAAAGCACATTAAAGCAATAATCAACATACATGGTAGACAAATGTATATACACTGTGTGTGTAATGTACATCAGCATGTAGTTCCCATTCAGGGTGCACACATTTTGAGTTGTACACAAAGTCATGTTCCAAGAGAAAACATACCAATTTCTTTTTTCTTTTTTTCCCCTGAGTATCTCTTTCTGTCACTTTACAGTAAATACAGCAAATACATCATGCTCACCCTTCCGCTTTAAGTATAAATAGCTTTTTGGGAAGAAAATTGCAGCATACCGTTTCCTCTCTTTAGTTTACCTCAAAATCTAAAGTTCTCTAATGGAATTTAAGATAGTGACCTTCATCTACCCTCATTCGACAAAAGCTTAAAAGCCATCTTCTCCTTCAAGATCTTGATGTCCACCAGCCTTGATAACAATTCTTAAGCAATCACCAAGCATGCACAGAGTGCAACTCAGTATACAAGCAAACTGAGAAGAAACATTGGAGCACATTCAAAATCAGTATAGAACAGAATCAGCCACTAGCACAAAGTCTACACTACAACTGTACAAAAGTCAGCCAACATTTTATCCCCATTTGAATCATGTCCTTTGCTGTTGCTAGAAACATTTTGGCTGAGAAAAGAGTGACCCAAAACTCTAATCAGAGTCTATTCATCACTTTTCTTTTCTTTTTTTTTAATACCCTTTAAGTGTTCCAATCAGACAGTCTGTGTAATCAAATGTGATCATCATCCCAGGGTCTGAATATGTGATGATGGTTTAGACAAGATTTGCAACTTGTTAGAAATACTCAGCTGGAAGATTTTTAGAAAGAAAGAAGCCTCTAATTGTCTGAGCTGAGTGGGAGCTTAAGAGTAACCTTAGCATTGAAGCAGACTTGAAGGTTGATTAAAAAGGCCCTTTATCATGAAAAGGGTCCCAAACACGAAAATTATCTTGGGACCTTTTGAAAATGTGTGTTCATGTAACACACAGATGGTGCTGTAGACAGTAGATGTTAGTGATTGTAATAAAATGTACATGTTAAATCCTATGCATGGCATCAAATCAAATTAATTATGTATTTATCGTTGTATGTATGTATGCATGTCTGTGTATATGTGAAATATAGAGTATTTAAAACTAAGATAGAAAATGCTCTGAGGTTCTAGACCACACAACTAACGACACAAATCAAAGAACCTACTATAATGCAACTTTATTTCAGCAATGATTGAATAAGTCAATAAGTCAACGTGACAATGGGGACTTTACGGTTGCATTCAAAGCTTCATTATATGTGTGGTTCTTGTTCTGTTCTATTTTTCTGAGAATCTATATGCATAGAAATCATGCACCATTATGTCAAACCTCACAATGTGTTGATCGACCACCAGTTGAAAAAGCTACATATATATATATATACATGCGAAATATGTATGTAATATGTATGTATGCATGTGGAATACCTGTGAGAGTAGAAGCAGTAGCAAAGACCCTCAGGGTACAGAACAGAGCAGAGCCAGAGACAACAGCCCCAACACTGATTAAGTCAGACACAGGTAAAGAACAGCTGGGGTGGAGGTTGCTTTTAAAGCAGCTTGCAATGGAAACACACTAAAGCTACTTAAGTGTTGCATTCTTTATGATATTTGCTGTTTTATTGTATGAAGGGAAATCAAGTGGGTAATCAGTTGATGTGGGTCAGCGCTGGGATCAGGTGGCGCACTGAAATATTGGCAAAGATTACTTTGTAACTGACTAAAATTAAAAGGAGGTTTAGTGCAGTTGTTGTCGTATTATAGTAAAGATTTTTTTTGTTATTTAGGCTTGATGCTTGTTAATATAAATATAGAAGAAAACTGTATTAAATTTAACCATGACTTTATTTGAAAAATTTGAAAACAAAATGGAAAAACAAAGTTGTTCAAACTGCTTCAACTTTCCAGTGTCGACTTTGAATGATCTTCCTGGGCCTGATTAATTAATTAATTATTAGTTTTAACTCTAATATCTCCCAATCTACATAAATGATCATATAGACCAGAAAATATCACACACACACATATATACACATACATACATACTGCAGAAAACCTTTGGCTCAGGAAATGAAAGACTGCAATAACTGTAAGTCCCATGATTACACAGCACATACTGCACTGACTTGAGCATGTCATCAGGATGCCTGACAGACTAGCTGCTTTGTTAGAACCTTCATGGCTAAATTACAGACTCAGCTTTGGTCAGCAGAAAGGGTTAAAATAGCAGTTCAAAGCTCAAGACATCAATGTGGATGTGAACCCGGAGGATGGTGCTGACTGCAGCAAAGATGAAGTGGAAAAAAAAGCAAAAATGACAAAGAAAATGCACTCAAAGTTCCTGTCATTTTGATCATATTTCTCAGATTGCACTGCAGAGCCAAGGGGACAAGTTGCTCAGAAGGTCTCTTGGCAGAAAAATAAATACATAAATAAATGAACAACAAATAATGAATTAGCTGAAGCTAAGAATTAATTACAAATGTGGTCGAAAACAACACACTAATTGAAAATCCTTACCTCTTCAGCATAGGCATCACAAAGTTTGTTTCCCGAAAGCAGCTTACTTTTCAAGCTCTTGTTCTGCAAAAGAAAAAGGAAACAATTACGTTAATTTCTGGCCTGAAATAGAGAGAGCATGTTAATGTGGAAGAAATTGGAGACAATGAGGCCTGGGAGTGATAAAAGCATTTGAGAGATAAAAAATTTTCCTTTTTAATTGGCAATGATCTGTTAGCATGAGTGCCCCTAAAACATCTTAACCCATATATCCACATCTTGATATGACCCAATAAAACAGCGCAATCATGCACAAGTAAAGCTGCACTAGGGCCTTAAATAAGTAAAACTCAACCACTATTGCATTAAGACAAAGTCATTTATACAATCTCAACTCATCAAGGCTCAAGCTTGTAGAATATTGTATCATTCATTATTAAGGACGATGACATGGGCTTAAAATGTGTTAAAGATACATGGAACCACAAATTATTCTGGCAACTCATGAAACTAAGCAACATAAAATCTACATGCATGTAGTACAGTATTTACTCTATCCAAAGAAACAAATATTGTCGGACACATACATCATTATGACTTGTGTAGATTTATTATTCCTTTTCCCTGGCTCAGCATCACATTACAGATTCTATATGATTTTACAAATAAGTCAACTGGCATCAGTCAAGTGTCTATTCTTCAAAGCACCCAGTAGGCCTTAAAAGAGAAGACTGTAATACCATTCATCAGATTTAATGCAGAAAAAGTAAGCTACAGTGCCTTGCAAAAGTATTTGGCCCCCTTGAACTTTTCAACCTCTTGCCATATTTCAGGTTTCAAACATAAAGATATAAAATTTCATTTTTTTTTTTGTCAAGAATCAACAACAAGTGGGACACAATCGTGAAGTGGAATGAAATTTATTGGATATTTTAAACTTTTTTAACAAATAAAAAGCTGAAAAGTGGGGAGTGCAATATTATTCGGCCCCCTTGCATTAATACTTTGTAGCGCCACCATTTGCTGCAATTACAGCTGCAGGTTGCATGGGGTATGTCTCTTTCAGTTTTGACTTTGACTTGGCCATTCTAACACCTGGATACATTTATTTGTGAACCATTACATTGTAGATTTGTCTTTATGTTTTGGATCATTGTCCTGTTGGAAGATAAATCTCCGTCCCAGTCTCAGGTCTTTAACAGACTCCAGCAGGTTTTCTTCCAGAATGGTCCTGTATTTGGCTCCATCCATCTTCCCATCAGTTTTAACCATCTTCCCTGTCCCTGCTGAAGAAAAGCAGGCCCAAACCATGATGCTGCCACCACCATGTTTGACAGTGGGGATGGTGTGTTCAGGGTGATAAACTGTGTTGCTTTTACTCCAAACATATGGTTTTGTGGCCAAAAAGTTTGATTTTGGTTTCATCTGACCAGAGCACCTTCTTCCACATGTTTGGTGTGTCTCCCAGGTGGTTTGTGGCAAACTTTAAACAAGACTTTTTATGGATATCTTTGAGAAATGTCTTTCTTCTTGCCACTCCTCCATAAAGGCCAGATTTGCTCAGTGTACGACTGATTGTTGTCCTCTGGACAGACTCTCCCACCTCAGCTGTAGATCAGTTTATCCAGAGTGATCATGGGCCTCTTGGCTGCATCTCTGATCAGTCTTCTCCTTGTTCCAGATGAAAGTTTAGAGGGACAGCCAGGTCTTGGTAGATTTGCAGTGGTCTGATACTCCTTCCATTTTAATATGATTGCTTGCACAGTGCTCCTTGAGATGTTTTAAAGTTTGGGGAATCTTTTTGTATCCAAATTCAGCTTTAAACTTTTCCACAACAGTATCTGGGACCTGCCTAGTGTGTTCCTTGGTCTTCATTTTGATCTGCACTTGAAACAGAACCCTGAAACTATCACAGAGCAGATGCATTTATACGGAGACTTGATTACACACAGGTGGATTCTGTTGATCATCATCAATCATTCAGGACAACATTGGATCATTCAGAGATCCTCACTGAACTTCTGGAGTCAGTTTGCTGCACTGAAAGTAAAGGGGCCCAATAATATTGCACGTTCCACTTTTCAGTTTTTTATTTGTTAAAAAAGTTTCAAATAGGCAATTAATTTATTTTCACTTCACGATTGCGTCCCACTTGTTGATTATTGACAAAAAAATTACATTTTATATTTTTATGTTTGAAGTCTAAAATGTGGCAAAAGGTTGAAAAGTTCAAGGGGTCAAATACTTTTGCAAGGCACTGTAAATTACCAAATGCTTTATATCAGTATCTATACTTTGTTTGAGTGTGAACAGATTACAGTGTATGATCTGCCAACTTAGAAATAGATGTACTTTTGGTGAGAAAAGTTTGGTCCTGAACTCAAGACTGTACAGTTGATAAACAATTAAAAGGCATTAACTTCTGAATGGACCAGAAATACTCATCACATTGTATTTTAAGCAGAAATAATGGTATTTTTCCATTTTTCAGCTTTTACCCACTTATGATGGATTCCATATACAAATAGTATTTATACCTTTAATAGTAAGGTAATGGACCCCCCCCCCCCCCAAAAAAAAAAAAAAAAAAAAAAAAAAAAACAGGAATTCATTCATCTTTATTTTGCTACGATACTATTTCTTTTATTGCTAGCACAATCCATAAAATGGCAAAGAGCAACAATCAACAGAAAATTTAGGCAGACAAAGCATCAGATTTTTTTACATCTCTGCAGGAAAGCGGATGTGGAGGGTTTTGCTATATATTACTTATATCCTGAGCCACTGCGACTCATATCAAGCAATGATATGTGGCTCATAGTAACAGCTCAGGCTACAAACAGTTATTGTCTACTGCTAAATTCAATGTTCAAGCTCCGAATATTTAATGAGTACAATCAGATTTGAAACTCACAGCAGTCCTCTTGAAAAGGACAACATTTCTCTGTGACATTAAAGTATCAAACTTGTTCTGTCTGTTTTTCCTATTATGGCAAACTTGATAATGATTGGATACAACCATCTGTTTGTAGAACAAGATCCAGTCAATGCATTTCTTTTTGCCCGGGAAGTAATTGGGCCAATTTTGTTTATATCACTGTGCAGAATAGACATGCTTTATGTCCAACTTATTCAGAAAGCAAATATTACAATTCAACTGAACTCAACTTTGTTTATATAACATGGTTCAAGTAGAAATGCAACACAAAATGCTTCACAGAGCAAAAGCAAATCTTACACTGATCAGCCATAATATTATGACCACCCATCTCATGTTGTCTAAGCCTTCCTTATGCAGCCAAAGCAGCTCTGACCAGTCAGGGTGTGAGCAAAACAACACCAGAGGGTGTCCTGAAGTGTCTGGTTTTAGGAGCTAAGCATTAAATCCTTTTAGGCCCTGTGGGCCGAGTTGCTTTGGATTGCACTAGCTTCCCACAGATGCCACCACCTCTCACCGGATTAATAGTTTGGAGATCAGGTGAGTACTCTAGACTCTATATATTACTGAGACCTTCCTAAGCATTTTTTTTTCAGCCCTACTGATGTCTTGTTAGGAGAGTAACATGTATGTCAAAGCCAGGATGCAAGTTGTACAGCAGAACACTGATAAGTTGTTGTGAACTGATAAGTTCTTGTACAGCAGAACACTTTTCATTGGCTAAAATGTTGTGGCTGAATGTTGTGGGTGAATGCATGGTTAATAATTTCTTAAGCAACCCTAGCTTAGTTGTTTTATCAAAGTTCAAATGACCATCCACATTTACTTTTTAGTTTACTTATTAAAGGAAAGTAAGCCATCTTTTTTAAGTTGACACAGTTCTCTGCGATTTTAAAGAAATGTTTGTTGAATGCTTTGGTCAAAGCACTTCAGGGATATAGTCCAGCAGCTCCCATTTCCACTATATCTTCACAGTATGGTTATAGTGGCTTGTTGGAGGGGGTGGAGTCAACTATTGTGCTCTTAACAGAAATTATGGTGGGAAACGCTCTTCTTCAGCTGTTTCAGCCAAGTTACCACCAAGATCTGAGTTTTTTTCATTGATAAATTCCAAAGACACTTAACTTAATTTTCCTCGTTATCTGTCTAATCCAGGGGTGGCTAATCCTGGTCGTCAAAAGCCACAAAACTGCAAGTCTTAGATGTTTCCCTGCTTCAGCACACCTGATTCATATGAATGGGTTGTTAACAGACTTGTGCAGACCTGGATGACCAGCTGATGATGATCCATTCATTTGAATCAGGTGCTCTGAAGGACGGAAACATCTAAGACATGCAGGGTCGAGGCTCTCGAGGATCAAGGTTGGCCACTCCTGGTCTAATCACTGCCTTTTTAACGAGAGTAGACTATTTGTCACAGCCTGAGGGTGTGGCTGAACCAGCTGCTTCCCATCCCCTGCAATCAGGCCACAGTACTTATGGCTCAGTCTAGCAGCAAAACCTTGCCAGTTTGTCTTGTAGTTTTTCCAAGCATTCGAGCCGTCCTTCAGGCCTTGTTCCTGTTTTTTTGGCTTTACTGAACCTTGCTCTGTTTTTTCTCTAGACCACGATTTTGCCAAGCCCTTGTCAGTACCTTTGCCTTCACAGACGCTTTCTGGATTCTGACCTTTGCTTTCCACTGTCTACGAGCCCTGCCTGCCCCTTGTCTGATTTTCTGAAATCTTGGAAATTAAACCCTTCTTAAAGTGGCTTTTTGTGCTGCAATTGAGTCCTTTCCTTGTGTGGCTGACACTATTATTGTCATCTTTTTGACCCAAATTTTCTGACACTTCAGAGTGCTACATCTGGGTACTTGCAGTTTACCCCTCGATGGCAGAATTGTCAGTGTGATTGCACTTTAAATAGTAAGTGTAAGCGCACAGGTTCATGATTTGAAACCACCGATTGTAAATATGGACAAATCATCCAGTCACGTGATCCATAGATTTGTACTGACAGCTTTTAAAGCGTCTTATTGCTCCAAGTGCGCAGTACCATCTTGCAAAGAGTTGTAACCAGCAGCGCTGAGAAGACAGATGGAACAGACCCACCAATACAGGCAACCCGGCTACCGCAGAATATGATGTGTAACGTGGCAGAATTCACTTTCATCCAGGGCTGTGCAGACAGACGTCTTTCTCTCATATGGCTTCCTCCAGTTATTCCAGACAAAATATCACCACTTATCTTGCAGTCAGTGTCAATCTGTTCCTTGACGAATTGATGGGGACATAACCTGGAATCTCTTGAGAGGTTCAAGCTTGTCGATATTCTTCCCTGTTTTGTCTTTTCCCTCATGCTAAATCAGCGCCTTCTAAATCAGTAAAGTTCACATAGTCACTTCAAAACCAGACATTTACTCGTCATGCAAAAGCCCCAAATGCAGCAGTAACGATTGGGTTCAACTGGTTCTGCCACTCAGTGGATACAACTTTCGCAGTAGTCGGGCTTCACCCATCAGTTGTTTTAGCTAGGCTGGCTTAGCTTCTGCTAACCCAGGGTCACAATTATTATTACTTTATATTAAGTTTTTTTTGAACATCCTTGTTTCAAGTGTCACAAACAGAACTACACCCTTGATGAAACAAATGCTATCAGGAGGCCCAGTACAGCTTGGAGTTCCCCATAGCAGGCTTCCACAATGGAAACTCACATTGCACAAAGCTCTTTTCAATATATTGGATATGTAAATATTCATACATACACTGGTTCATAAGTATTTGAAACAAATTAGATTTACATAAATCTGTCATTGTGTCTTTGAAGCATCATTTACATTTTACTGAGAAATTTGTACCACATTAGGTTTATTAGCCTGTTAGTGATACATCTGTGCAATCCAAATGGATGGAAATTTTATGTGCAATTGAAATACATAAATCTTAAAAATCAGGCCTTAATATTTCTGAGGGTATGTTTTATTGTAGTTTGTCTATGCACAATGAGTATGCTTTGGAGTCTCTGACAATGGCAGAGAACCTACTAGGGGATGTCCCACTCGCTATTTGCTAAACTTTCACCAACTTTTTGGGCTGATATTTCACAATCAAACAACCAATGATTATTTACTCTGTAAGGAAAACACGTTCGCCTCTCAATTACACACCCATGGAAAACACAGGCACTACAAATATGTTGCTAAAGCAACAAAAAACTTTTTTTTTCTTTCTTTTGTCTGCATTTACATTCATGGTTTGTGCCATCATCTAGCAAATCCATCTAGTACAGTGGTTCTCAACCTTTTTTGAACAAACACTCCACAACACAACATTTGTAAATAAAGGGGGGGGGGTGTAAAGCATAAATGTGTCCGTGCACATATACATTCACATGTAAGTGACCAAAGTATCAAATAAATTGTCATCACTATTACCATCACCACCATTCTAATCTTAATCCGTTCTAAATCTTTCTGCGAGTGAGAAAACGCCAGCGAACTTCCATCACCCCAGGACCAGACTGGCCCAAAACATTTTTCTTTTAATGAAGAAATCTTTTTAAACACACTGGACAGCACATTCTGGAGTATGACTATACTTCTCACACCTAAACCTATGCAGTGTTCTGTACTCTTCAACACACACAGTACATGCACACTGAGCTGAGGTAATGAGCTGCGATAGCAGCTGTTTTGTGATTCAGTGAGGCAAAACTGGCCGAGTATCAAATCCACTCAGTAACGCCTCCTCCACCCCACTGAGGGACCACCGTTTGAGTACATGTAGAACTGGCAGCCATCATAAAGTGCGATGTAGCTTAGCTCTGAGACAGCCTGAGAGTGTAAATAAGATCCTTCGGAGATTATTTGTCAGAGTGCATTATGCAAAATGAGACACACTGAGCTGGATATGTCATAATGTATTAATCTTGAAACAATGTCATTCTCCGCACCTGAGAGATTTTTTTTTTTCATTTGCATGTTGTTCATATTTTCTGAATATAAAAATGCAGTGGTGTGAGAATAAGTTAGCTCAGTTTGTCAAAGGGCTTTTATGTTCTTCAGATATTCCAAAGTGCTCAAACACGAGGCAAGTCCAATTGCTTACAAATCACAGAAGAATGGAAGCTATCTCCTTTCTCTTAATGATTCATTGCATAGAACATCACACACTCTCTATTCCAAAAGTACACACAATTCTGTGTTTAGGCGAATGATAAAACAAAAACAGTCATAGACAGCAATGTAAGCAACTACAAACAATCTAAAGCAGTGGTCCCCAACATTTTTAGCATCATGGACTGGTTTAATGTGCTGCAGATAAATACAGCAAAATAAAATCATACGACCGGCATAAAAACTGTGGTATTTTCTATATATTACAATAAACGTAAATCTGCTGTGTATTCACATACAACTTTACTCATTTTGCCAGGTGACTGAGATGGGGGGGGGGGGGGCTCTTCCTAATTTCTCATTACATTATGGCAATAACATAACATGGGTATAACATCAAAGTCTTTGATCCCTGTGAACAGAGGTAACATCCTCTGTAACCATAAAAAAAAAAGTCACGCAGGCAGGCATGGAACGTGGGAATCACCTGTTGTGATAAATCTATATTTCAATCCATATTTTTGTGCTCAAGTGACTGAGATGTAACCGAGAGAATCTGGTCATTTTTTAAAATAAGAGATTTTTCAAAAATAAAAGCTCATTTAGACTCGTATAATAAATAAAACTCAAATAGCAATTTTTTTCTTGCGCGGCCCGTTACCGGTCTGCAGCCTGGGGGTTGAGGACCACTGCACTAATCCACTCTCATCAGTGTGGGATTTTTTTAGCCTTTACATGAGGTGTCAGAAATCAAATCAGTCTTAAACATCTTTTTATTAATTTGCAATTAGGCTGTTTCATTATTAACACTAAGGAGTGTGTAAGTGGTATCCATCATAAACTTTCTCATGTATTGCTCATCAATTAAATCCTCCCCTTTCTATAAAGAACAAAAACAACTGTAAAATTTCCTTTAAGTGTTGACATCTTAATTTTAAACCATTAGACTCACACTTGCCATGTTGCATACAAAGCATGACATTAGTTACTAGTGTAACAAGCATAACACTGTTGTCACACACATTTCAGCTTAAAAGGTCAATAAGATTCATGGAAATGACAACAATAAGAAAAAAAAACAATGAAAATGACTAGATGTTTTTTTCAGAAATACAACACAACACCTCCCACTTTTCTTTGTGAGCTTCCAATGACGTCTCAGGTAAGAATTCATCTTTTCAACACTTTAGATAAGTTAGGGAAAAAAAGGAAAAGCATTGTACACCCATTTTAAATAAACTTCTTAGAATTACATCGCAAAAGGACAGGACACACAGAGGAAATATGGAAATCAGAATGTGGCTATCGTATCCACATTCTTAACAGTGTAAATGCACTTGCTATGACCCACACACCCATTATACCTTGATGGAAGGTTTCTGCTAAAGGTAATTGTTGCCAGATCCAAAAAAAAAAAAAAGGTATCTTTGTAAAACAGTCAAAACACAAGATAACATCCACAGGATATCCACAAAAACCTTGGTGAAACAATTGAAAGCTTTTTGCCACTGTTGAGAAGCTAACCAAGCTCTGAGCACACATATCCCCTGGTGAATTAATGGTTAAATAGAATGAGTTTGCATCCTTTTTTGAGAGACAATAGACCCGCCATTAAAACATCTACACCAAACATCAGACCTCTCACAGCACTGCAGCCACACAGCAGCAGTTTGATCAGATTGTCAACATTTATTCCTGTCAGTGCTAAAACCCTGGAGGAGATAGTTAAGAAACTAAATCCATCAAGGTGCTATTTAGACACCTTGTCAATCAGGTTCTTTAAAACAGCTTTTGTTTCTCTCAAAACAGACATGCTAAAAATCATTAATGCATCACTTTTACCAGGCACATTTCCCAGATCTCTGAAACTGCTATTGTCAAGTCCCCACTGAAGGAAAGAAGGATGGACCCTTCAGTATTTAACAGTTACAGGTCAATCTATAATTTTGCCTTTACTGGAAAAAAATTTGAGAAAGCGACTTTCAAGGGAACAATTTCTTAAATGCAAACAGCCTTTTGGACAGATTTCAGTTTGGTTTCAGACCAAAATCCCAGCGCTGAGACAACACTGATTAAGGTCTTAAATGACATTTATCTGAACACTCATTCAGGTAAAACATCTCGTCTGGTGCTCCTGGATCTTAGCTCAGCCTTTGATACTGTGGACTATAAAATCCTTCTGGACAGACTGGAAAACTGGGTGGGGTTATCAGGTCCAGTTCTCAGTTGGTTCAGATCTCATCTTGAAGGCAAGAGCTTTGTTGTTTCTATGGGTGAGCATAAATCTGAGTTTATTCCCATGACCTGTGGAGTCCATCAAGGGTAGATTTTTTTTTGGACCAATAAACCTCTACATGCTTCCACTAGGCCAGATTATACATGAGAACAATGTTGCTGACCACAGCTATGCAGATGACACTCAGATTTACTTGATTAATTCACCAAATTAGCACTTGGAGCAAGTGAAAAGATGGATGAAATCAAGCTTCCTTCAGCTGAATCAAGAGAAGACTTGTTTGATTTTGTTTGGGAAAAAAAATGTAAAGAATAAAAGTTGTTTTTCAGCTTCAGGTATCACAACAAAAACCCAGGTTAGGAATCTTGGAGTTTTAATTGACTCGGATCTAAGCTTCAGCAGCCACATCGAGGCTGTAACTAAAACAGCTTTTTATCACCTCAAACAAATTTCAAGAGTCAGATATCTGATGTCCAGAGCAGATTTAGAGAAGCTCCTCCATGCCTTCATCTCCTGTAGAGTTAGCTACTGTAATGCTCTTCTGTCTGATCTTCCGAAAAAGATTTTTAAAAAGATTAGAGAGCTTCAGCTCATCCAGAACACTAATGACAGAGTTCTAACCAGAACCAGGAAAAATGAGCACATAACTGCTGTTTTGAGATCCTCACACTGACTACCAATTACCTGGAGAATAAAATTTAAAGTGTTGGTGGTAGTTTACAAATCCATTAATAATATGTGGCCATAATTAATTTCTGATCTTCTTGTAGAATATACACCAAGTAGAGCTACCAGATCTTTAGGAAGCAGTCAGCTGGTAGAACCTCGTGTTAGAATTGTATTGATATTAAATGTGCCTCAGCTCTAAAAACATTTAAAGTTAAAGTGAAAACTCTACTGTTTTCTTGTATCTTTGTTTAATTTATTTTTATACTCCACCTATTACTGCACAGTTTTTACTTATCTAAACTTTTTTCATTCCTTTTTTTTAATCAGTTTTTAATGGATTTTTTTTGCAGTCTCATGCTGTGCATTTCCTTTCATTTCGCCTTTTTTTCAGACCTAGATTGGAGACCAGTCAAGAAAAATGAAGACCTGAAAAGCTTCAGTCTAATATCAAGTAAGGTGCACTTACGTAAAGCTGGTCAGCATTATTAAATCAAAATTTACACTCACTGTGCCCTTTTAGCTCTCACATCACATCTATTATATAACCAAGTGTAATGAAATGTTTGTCAAAATATCAAAATAAATGTGGCTGAGGAATATATGAACCATGTTAATGCAGCATTCCACTAATTTGGAAAAAGTCTAATTTATTTTAAGTAAGAAAGTATTCTGCAAAACTAGAAACGCTTATTATTAATCATTAATAGAGAAGAGCTAGCACAACTGCAGGTTTTATTTCAAGCACTGAAGTCAGGCTGACTAAGAGTCTTCGCTCTGATGAGCAATATGTCCCCTCTGCTTTCACTGGTGATGACTTCATCACAGAGCCTCTTCACAAATAAAGCTGTTTCTATTTGAGGAAATTATAGCATAATTTTTATTCCCATTCATGTTTCCTTTCACATTTTCATCAATTTCTACATTGTAATTTCAAAACTCTGAAATATGAATTTGTTAGTTTTGGATTTAAGTTTAACCTATTGTACAATGTAAGGACTATATATACAGTCATGGAAAAAAATATTAGACCACCCTTGTTTTCTTCAGTTTCTTGTTCATTTTAATGCCTGGTACAACTAAAGGTACATTTGTTTGGACAAACATAACGATAACCACAAAGATTGCTCATAAGAGTTTTATTTAAGAGCTGATATCTTACCGTTTTCACATGGTTTTGTTGATTATAACCTAAATCACTTACATCACTTACTTTACATCAATAGCTATGGCGTTGTACTGCCAAAAACACTGCTTTTATGCATTCAGTGTTTTCTTTTCTATCTGTTTTAGTCACATGATGACGTTTAGTGGTACCAGGTATTAAAATGAACAAAGTGAAGAAAAAAATGGTGGTCTAATAATTTTTTCCATGATTGGGAGTTCTTCTTTTCTGCCTTTCCCTCTGTAAAACTAACATTCACGTACTTAATCAGCTTTACCCATAATTCTTCTTCAACATCTGTTTGCTCTCCTTTGTATATCTGATGTCTTTGTTATATAAATTATGCATGTAAATAATAAAATAAAAACATACTCTAGTAGGGCTTTAGCGATACACTAATCTCGCGATACGATACGCAATATTTGGCTCACGATACAATATATATCGCAATTCATCTTACAATACATTTACATCATTTTCTGAAAGATTTTAAAGGGACAAAGTAATGTTGGTGGCATCAGTTACACATTATATGGCTGACAGGCAGCTTGCAAATACTGGACAAAATGAATAAAAGATTTGTTGAGAAAAATTGTTTCATTTATTTTAACAGTGCAAGTTGTTGCTTGCAAGCTTTTAAAGGTGGGACACGGGGGTTTTGAAAGAAGCTTAGAATATCAAAACCCATGGCTGAAAAATAGATACTCTCTGGGAAATAGAATATCGACATATATCGCAGAATCGATAAAATCGCTCAGCTCTATACTCTAGGTTCTACCTACTTGACAACCTCTGTCTTATAGCAATGAACAGATTCCAGAAATAACACAAGCAATTACAATCTTCGTCAGGGTACTAGGCAGATTCTCAAAGCATGAAAAAATAAGACACTTACAATGCTAGAAAATGTGGTGAGGCCTACATGAGAAGCTATGAAGCTGACAAACCCATCTAGTATAAATCACTAGCATTAGAAAAGCAAATGCTTACTGTGGATAAGCCATTAGACATGACATACACTCAGACAACTTACATTTGGCAGCTTGTCATGAATTCAACTTGACAGTTTCTAAAGGACTCTTGACGTCAAGGGTGGGCAAAAGTGAAAGGGCTTTTTTTTCTTCCTGAAACAGTCATGTGTGAAGTATGAAACCTGCAACCTTTAAAGCAGCCGTTTTCTAATGGCTTTTAAATATACCTGTCATCCCTGTCATCTCACCTGATGAATGGCCCAGTAAAAGAGAACTATATATATATATATATATATATATATATATATATATATATATATATATATATATATATATATATATATATATATATAGATATATATATATATATATCTATATATATATATATATGTATGTATGTATAAAACTTTAAAATGAAAGTGACCATGTAAAAGTTCTGTAACTTTATAAATCTGTGGATCATTCGTTCTTTTTATTTTCAGTTGTCAATCAAAAATTAAAATCTATTAATAAGTGACATTTATTTTTGTTTTTCATTTTTTTAATCTAGCACAAAAAAAAAAGAAAAAAATGCTTGTTTTTTTATATTTCAATTTTAGACTTGGATCAAAAATACAAAAGGAAAAAAACCGGCCACGGGACTGAATTTGTTTTTAATATTTAA